>JAVGWX010000002.1:100510994-100858494 GCA_036924085.1 Ariolimax columbianus
TATTTGGTACTCTAGTGCGTCTTCGAAGCGAAGACGGCGACTCCACAGTCAATGATCCTTGCTCTGACCCTACCAGCTTGTTGTCGATATATTGGCTTTCCGTAATTGGTCGCTAATCCCTAACTAATTCAACTCGGATGTTTTCAAATCTACCTGGTATTCTAGATTCGTATCCATTGAACCGGATACATTGTGCCAGTGGCGTAACGAGTTGGTGGACACAGAGCAGAACACCCGGCAAAGATGTGCAGCCGTGTGGACAGTTCAACCATATCCCCCCCCCCCCCCCCCCCCCCAACGTTGTTCCACTAGTCCATCAGTTGTCAGGCATGCATACGACTTGTTTAGCCAACGAATTTTTTCAATGATAAAGCTGCTTCTAGAATGTCCCGAAACGAAGTTTAATGTCGGATTTCTTCGTTTCTGATCTTATAAGTTAATTCATTTTTAGTACGCGATGTTCCGTCCCTTTCTTGGCTGTCCTCTTCTTCTTCTACTACTACGTTCGCCCTAAAAAAGGACGATGTGTCATAATTTAAAGCGAGGCTGCGATATCTGCGCCTTTCGGCACGACACATTTGATTCTTTATTTTCTTAGCTAGACTACCCTGTCTGTGTCCAGAACCGCAGCTTGGAGGTGGAATAGGGTCTTGGTCAGCTCTGGTGCACTGACTCTGATGCAAACAGCCATCAATGAGTCGAAGGCTGTTGTCAGCTCATCAATGTGCTGAGTCTCTGCCTTCTAGACAGCCTAAAAGTGGAGACACCTACGGTGAACAGCTTTTGCAAAGTTGTGCTGTTGCAGTGGCTCAAACTGTAGGTCCATTTTTCAGAAGCCACTGATAGTAGCGGCCATCCTCCGTTAAAAGTATAGAACGACTCACTAAACGCCCATATCTAAGGAGGCCTTCTCAAGTAGTCCAACAAGACGGCTTTCAAAAGAGAAGCAATTCTGACACCAAAGAATGGCTGTCTTACAAGTAGACTGGGGAAAGTTGCCGGCTAGAGAAGAAATTTCAAACAAATGCACAGTGAAGACGGATGCACTGGGCTCCCAGGTGTAGAACAGAGTATATTTTAGTCGCCACATAACAACAGATACAGGCATGACCTTATTTGAGATATTCAAGTGCCATATGTCTTTTAGGGAATCTTTTTCTTCTTCTTCTTCGTTCGTTCTTAATCTCCAGCTACAAAGCCATGAACAGGATTTCAGAAGTAGCAGGATGTAGTCCGTAGAACAGAATACGTTGTGTCGCTATATTTACAGAGTGCACCTTTCGGTCCGACACATCCGTGTTCGGCGGCTTGTGGTGAAAGATAAGGACGTCTATCATACCACAGCATTTCCTGATCTAAGAGCAGTACTCTGTCAACTATACCAGCAGTCCGCACCAAAAAGGGTAGTGGTACAGTGGGTTCCATCCCACTGCAACATCCAAGGCAACGAGGAGGCAGACAGACTGGCAAAAGAAGGTGCAAAACTACCCCAACCAGATACTAGTATGACATACGAAGAGTCAAAACGGCTTATTAGAGCTAGATACATGACCAAATGGGAAACCTAAAATACTGGCTACACAAAAAAAGATGCCTATTACCAGTTGAACAGAAGAGAGCAGGTCGTGGTCTTCAGACTTCGCACTGGCCACAATAGACTGAGGTACCACCTATTCAACAAATTGAAGATAGGTGGCACCGACGAATGCCCCTGTGGTACCGGGAAAATGACCGCTGAGCATTTGCTGCAAAACTGCCCGACATACGAGGATCAGAGATAGCAGATGTGGCCATCACCAGTGGCAACACTAGACAAGCTCTATGGCAGTGTCGACAGCCTCAGGATGACCGCTGCCTTTTTCGAAAAAATAATGGTTACTGTCTGACTGCGTACAATGAAGAAGAAGAAGAAGATACCACAGCATTTCCGAAATAATTCATTATCATATGGGATAGACCACCGCCTGTCTAAGCAATTCTTGCATGGTGCGTTCAGGGGATCGTCCAATAGGCGTGCAGAGAAAAAAAGACACAAGGATTAGCTAAAAGCCTCATTGTAAAAAAAAGTAAAGTAACACACAGCATTACTGCCGTAGGGGTGTGAGGTGTTAGCGATCTCACATTTCAAAGGCTCGGCTATATGAGGGCGGTAGCCATCTCCTATTCCTCACCGCTTTTACTTGCCGGACTGAACCGGTACCTATTTAAGGCTGGGTCGACCCGGGTGCCATTACGGTCTGAAAAACATTACCGTCTCAACTGGGGAATTAACCCAGGATGGGAAGCCAGCGCGCAAACCACTGCGTTACGCGGCTCACTCATTGACAGGTCTAATTGAAAAGCCTCATTGACAGGTCTCAAAATTGATTCTGCCTCTTTCGAGTCGCTCGTGACGGACCGCACAGGCTAATGCTCTGCAAGCACACAAGGTGCCTGTCTGGCTGAGTAGAAAATCTCCCAGACAGCGACGGAAAATTGAGCCGCCCGAAAGGTCGCCATGCATGACGCACCGGCTATCAATGCCGTCCATTGTGTCTTGTGCGGTATAGTGTGCAGACCTAGAATAGGATTTGTACAGTAACATGTAGACACATCTGATGGTGCCACTATCTTCGTTCAAGAAGGGTAACTACTACTACCTCTACTACTACTACTACTACTACTTCTACTATATCATTTTAAAATCTCGACAGTTTTTGTTACATTCTTTTTGGTTAATTGCCCAATTTTCATGTATGTTATTGCATTTTTATATATAGTGAGAGAGAACAACAAATCGGGTTTTTGCACCACCGAAACAAAGCAATTAATTTAGTTTTAGAACGGACTACCGCAGACTGACTATCAAGTGACTTCTCGTCTCACAGATTTCTCACACAAGTGAATGTCCATGTTCAACTGGCCCCCATACTCCTGAATATATCTTTCAAACTAACTAGTTAATGAAGACATTCGATGCTAGACTCGACCATAGCTTAGGGGTTGAGGCATGACGTACTTTAGATGGCTGTGGTAGAGGTGTGGGACACATAACTATGGCAGATGATGTCAGACAGTCACCCTGACCTGGAGAGGACTAGCCCTCAAACAGTTGACGGGCCTTCAGTTCTAACACGACCATTGACGGTAATAGAAGAATGCACTTTATCCGATTGTGTCAGGGCACGTTTTTCCTGAGTTGTCCAGTGTCTGGAAATCCTTGGCTACGCCACTGCCTCTCTATCACCTCGAGAGATGCCTAGGTTAAACAAAACAATGTCGTGAACGGCATTCCGAAACTGTTATTGAGAAGTTACTTGCTCGGATTTATCTAGGCCACTGTGACCTGCTTTGGATTTGTTTATGAGAAATTGGAATATTCTTTGACGGTAAGAAAATAATTATATATTTTTGTTTGTGGATTAGAGGCTACAACATTTGTTCTATATCAAAAGCCTTTTTCAGAGCTTGTTGGTGGTTGATTTTTTGTTGTTGTGTTCGCCTTATCTGTTCCACAAGGCGCTGTGGTTTTTATTTTGCGCGTGTCGGCCCAGTGCATCCGACTTCAGCATGCATTATTATGTAAGGGTCTGCTTCCTCTTGAATTTTCTAAGGGTTTGCTTCCCCGGGGTAACGGCCGGTGCTGTGATGGGGATCGAACACAGTACTTTCGGTTGTGAGCCGTGTCACTTAACCCCTAGACCACCCATGGGAGATTGAGAACAAAGGCAGAAGAAGAAGATACAATGAGAGAGAAGACTGCCCTAAGGGTAAAGTAAATGGCATTGATCTAGAACAGTCTAGAACTTGCCTCACGTTTACGTCGATATTCCCTGAAACAGGCTGAGTCACAGCAACTTGGTGACCGTAGTGGGGATCGACACTGTGATCCCTTAGTAGGTCAGATTATTTAGCAGCCTCACATTACACTAGAGTGAAGAGGACTCTTGCTTTCAAGCTATCAAGTACTCTTCATGATGAAAGAAGAGCCACAGTAACATGCTATCAAAGACATGTCGTGAAGTGTTAACTCACCCCAGCACGAGGACTTTCAAACAGCAACATCAGATACAATATATGGGATACAGTCGTTTGAGATGAAGTGTTAAAGGCTTTTTTGTGTCGCCCCAGTTTATACCACAGGAGAAGCTCTAACATGTCCTGTCTCAAGTGTCTCATGCACAATTTTCAAATTCTTGAAAGGTCTTTTCCTCTTTATCCAAGATTGTCCCACTCAAAGTAATGTGCACATTATATTGAGCAATTTTGTTTATTTTCGATATCAGTACATTTATTTTTACATAGATTATGTATGCAGTGTTACACATTTAATGGGAGAGATAGACTAACGTCTTCTTCTTCTTCGTACGCTGTCAGACGTCAACTAGACTAACGTCTGATCAGGCAAAACACACTGAATGGACATGTTAGGTTCAGGTAAAATATGCTGGCCAAGACCCCCACCTACATCCACGTAGGGATCAAGATGCTGAGCAAGGTCAGCGACCCAAAACTGACTGCTAGCGTCAGGGCCAGGAAACCTACCTGTCAAGACCATTCTAGACCTTCAGGTGGTGATCATGGATAACATACCGCAACAGAGCAGACTAGCTAAGGAGAAGGGATCGAAGAGGGAAGGCTAAACCGGCACCCAGAAATGCTTGCTGAAGTCGGATGTGTCGGACCAAATTTGCAAAAATCAGTCAAGCTGTCAACTACGACACTAACCATTTCGTTCACCTGAGAACATCTTTCTACGTGCAAAGCCATTTCCAGGGGTTGATAGCGGGAGATTGAGATCCGAACGAAGAAGAAGAAGACTTCCATGTAGGTCTCCCTGGAAACGGGCGGTTTTCATGGCAGCCTAACGGTGTGGGAATCAATGTGATCCATGTAGTAGTGAGAGTATTCAACGTAGATGAAACCAAGCACAGCGCAACCGCCTGGAGACATCTTCACCGTCATGGCTCGCTCGGGATGTGAGGAAAACTACTGCAACTCGTCACATACCGCCCTTTTCTGGGCGCAGAAAAGAGTCATCTAAATCACTGTGATTATTCAACAGCAACAACCACAACACATACAATGTTGATATTTTGTAACATGAAACCGGCCTGAGCATCATGTTTTCTGAGGCAAAGACCGTAACTAAAGCGAATTAGCCATGCGAAAATGGATTGATCAACACCCCAACATCCGAAAAGAAAATAACTCCTATGATTTAACTAGAGAAGACCAAGTCCTCATCTTCGAACTTTGTATAATAGTATCAAGGGCTATCTTTACAATGCCACTTGGGACAGATAACAGTTCACGTGGGGAAGCAATCAGTGGAACACAACGTTCATAGCTACACTCCAACCCGGAAACAGTGAGAACAATGAGGGCCTAGCAAGCCAGTCGAGAGACAAAAACTGTTCTGGGATAAGACAACCTGGCACTCAACGGTGGCCTTTGTAAGAGAAAACGGTCCCAGGTGCTGAGATGAACGAAGAGAGAAGACGAATAAAAGAATAATTTTATTTTAATATTCATAATTAGTTTCTTTAGTAATTGCGTCTTAATTCATCCGTAACAGAGTTCCGTGGGTTCCCAACGTAATTAATGGGATATTCCATTTCGGGTTAAGGAGAGGACAGGTCGATACAACTTTATTTTAAATAAATATAATATATAATAGCTGTCCATCGTTGTCGATGAGGACCGCCGACATCATCCTTGTCACATATTTCCCTGTTGGGTGTGGGTGCGCATGTGGCTGAACAGGCCAATGCGAGCACGAAAACATCTGCTATATATCGGGCACACGAGGTTTGTAGAAGGGGATGGTGTTCCCGCTGCTCGGGATTACCGCGTCTCGCGTCTGCTCTGGGCTTTCACAACACGGTCATCTACACCGGCAGCTACACCCGATTTGACTGCGCTTCTCCGGTCAGATCTGTTTTACGCAAGACATTTCTATCTGGCAACTTTTTAGTGAGTCCTTCAGACCGTCTTTAAAACGTTTCTTTGGGCGCCCTCTCTAGCGCCATCCCTCTCTCAGCACGCCGTAGAGAAGCTTCTTTGGGAGCCGCTCGTCTGACACACGGACGAGGTGTCCGGCCCATCCTAGTCGTGCTTTTTCTAGCAGTGCATGGATGCTGGGCATGCTAGCCCTCGAGAGAACCTCGATGTTAGTGACACGATCTTGCCATCGGATGTGGAATATTCGCCTCAGGCAACCTGTGTGGAAGTGGTTTAACCTCCTTGCATGTCCAGAGTAAACAGTCCAGCTTTCGCAAGCGTATAGTAGGGTTGGAATGATGGTTGCACGGTAGACTTTGAGTTTGGTCTTGACGCTGATGCCACGACGTGCCCAGACCATCGAGCGCGTTCTACCAAAGGCTGTGCTGGCCTTTGCTATTCTGCTTGCCACCTCATCGTCTAGGCTGACAGATCTCGACAGCGTGCTGCCCAGATATGTGAATTTGTCTACGGCATTCAACGTCTGCCAGCTGACTGTAGTCTCTGGTTTTGTGAACGGCATGCCTGGTGCTGGTTGGTACATGACCTCTATTTTTTTGGCATTTATGGTCAGGCCAAAATTTTCGCATGCGGCAGAGAACTGGTCCATTCCAACCTGCATGTTCAGTTCTGAGTTGCTCATTTGAGAGCAGTCGTCAGCAAATACAAGTTCCCTGATTATGTCGCCAGCCACTTTGGTTTTGGCCTTCATTCTTCTGGAATTGAGTAACTTGCCATATGTGCGGTACTTTATGGGTATTCCAAGCTCCAATGATCTGAAGGCGTCTGTCATCGTGGCCGCGAACATCATGCTGAACAAAGTCGGGGCGAGTACACATCCTTGTTTTACTCCGTTTGATACTAGAAACGTTTTAGAGATTGCACCGCTGTCCAGTACACGAGCACACATGATTCGTGTAGCTGTTTCACCATTGTTATGAACTTGTTGGGGCAGCCAAACTTAGACATTATCATCCACAGCCCTCCTCTGTTTACTGTATCAAATGCCTTTGTCAAATCAATAAATGTGGTGTACAAGGCCTGATTTTTTTCTCGACACTTCTCTTGTACTTGGCGAGCGGCAAAAATCATGTCCACTGTTGCTCTTCCGGCTCTGAATCCACATTGGCTTTCTGGGAGGTGGTGGCTTTGTTCAATGTGTTTGTTGAGCCTGTTTAGCAGTAAGCGAGCTAGGATCTTGCCTGCTACGGAGAGTAGCGATATTCCACGATGATTGTCGCATTCCTGACGATTGCCTTTTCTTTTGTACAGGTGAACGATTGAGGCGTCCTTTAGCTCCTGCGGAATTTTACCTTCAGCCCACATGTGACAGACGAGTTCAGTGATCCTTCTGGTGAGGGATGGGCCAGCTGTTTTATATACCTCTGCTGGTATTGCATCAGCTCCTGGAGCTTTTCCTATAGATAGTGAACTGATTGCCCTGTCGACTTCCTCCTCAGTAATGACTTCATCCAACGCCAGGTTCAGTTCCACCTGCGGCATTCGCCGGATGGCCTCTTCATTTATGGACGATGGGTGGTTTAGTATTTTGCAGAATCTGAACCTTATCTGTTAGCAGTACCCCATCCGCACTGTGAACTGGAGTATTACTAGAGGGCTGCGGGCCGTAGAGAGCTTTCAGTGCCTCGTAAAACCGTTTGGTGTCATGACGCTCGGCGAACATCTCAATTTCGTCAGCTCTTTTGCTAGGCCAGGAGTCTTGCATCTCTCTAAGCCTGGTCTGGACAGCTTTGCGAGCAGTATTGAAGGCAGCTTTTGCTGCCGGAGATGGTGTGTCCCTCTAGTATTCCCTGTGCGCTTCATGTTTTGCATCGAGAAGGCCCTGTATTTCCAGATCGTTCTCATCAAACCAGTCCTTATGCTTGCGCGTGAGTGGGCCAATGTGTTTAACTGCTGTATCGTAGAGTGTGTTTCTCAGTATGAGGACCGGGTTAGCCTTGCCTCTACGATCCCTTCTTCTAAGCCAGTCTGCTCTGTTGCAGCCCGTTATCCAGGATCACCGCATGGAGGTACAGAGGGTCGTGGCAGCTCTGGCTCGCTGGCCTTGACACTAGCAATCAACTATGGATCGCTGACCACTTCAGCTCATGCACTGCTCAGCCTTTTGATATCAGATGATTCGGTCATCGACATAATCGCATTGTTTTTATCATGGCGTTTGTCCTTCCGGTCAGATCAGGTCATTCCATAACATAATTTAACATCTGTATACTGGTTTAGAAGAACCTGCATAGTCTGTATACAACCAGTTTCATTTACATTTCATTGCTCTAAAAGCTATGCGCATCCACTCTATTCTTAAATGCATTAATTGTCCCTTCCTCCACTACCTCCTGGTGCAATGCATTCCAAGCATTCACCACTCTTTCTAACGAAATTTTTTTTTCCTAATATGTAATCTGGACCTCTCTTTAGTTATTTTGTAGCTATGCCCTCTTTTTCTTGTAGTTGGTTGAAATTTGAAAAATCTTATTATAGTCCCATTTATCCGTTCCTCTGATCATCTTATAAACGTGTATTGTCACCTCGAATTTTTCTTTTTTCTAGACACGGTAGGCCGGTTTTTCTAAGTCTTTCCTCATAACCATAATTCTGAAATCCGACTATCAGCTTGTTAGCTCCTTTTTTGTTTGTTTGGTATCATTACCAGCATATTTATATTTCTTCTACGATAAGGATTCCACACCGAATATTACAACTCCGAACAATTTTTTTCCATAATCGTCTTTTCTTTTCAATTGCGTTTGCCTTATTTCTCGATTCCCCTCTATTCTAGGAATTGACCTAATAATTGTTTTCTATATACCTGTTGGTCGCAACATTTGAACAAGCTTTGTTCCATGGAAGTCAATGGAAAGCTTTCTCATAATCAACAATGCCTGTAAATAATAGTCGTACTTGATCGATGATTCTTTCTGCAAAAAACTACAATGATACGATGGCATTCCGTGTACCTCTGCCCTTGCGAAATTGAAATTGAATATCTTTCCGTATATCCTCTAAATTGCCATCGATTCTCTTCTTAATTATCTTTAATATAATTTTAGATGCATATAGTAGTAATCTTATTTGGAACTGACCGCATTCTACTGCGTTTGACTTTTTCGGGCAATTGGATTCTTATTCAGGTTGTGTTACTGCCTTCAAGCTCTGGGAGATGGTGGTCATTGTAAGCCTGAACTTACCCAAATATCCCTTGATGCCAAAAACGTCTTACATGACATGAAGTCAGAATAGTTATATAACGGATCCCTGGTCACTCAAATACACCGTGTAATGACACGGCAGACAGACTGGCTAAGAAGGGATCAAGTCAAGAGCAACAATACACACCAACAACCCTACAGACAGTCAAACAACTACTGAAGACTGCCAACAAAGAGGCCTGGTTAAATAGATTGGCAATGGGAAATACTGGTAGAGAAATATATAAAACATATGGCCATCCCAAATCCCAAAGACAACATCAACCTCCTGAAAAGAAGAGAACAAAGCACCATTTTCCAACTTCGCACTCAACACATACAACTTAACAGTCACTTGAACAGAATCCAACCAGAACATATATTCGGCGCTTGCCGATGTTAGGAAAGAGCTTCTTCCTCCAAGCCCAGACATGGAACACTTTATATGGAACCAATTAACAGCTTACAAACACTTGCAGATACCACTATATGGCATTGGATCAACAACCAACCAACCAAAAGCATGTCATTTAAGAGTTTGTTAGTCTGAAACATGCCCCATTCTCATACGAATGTATAACATATTCTCTTCTTCTGATTTTGTTGTTGTCTGGGTTTGTTATTGGTGTATCATTGTTGTCATGAATCAGCTGTAATTGTACGTCCTTAATTTTACTAAAGTATTATTTTATTTGCTTATGCACTTTGTTCACATTTCCTTGATCTTTCCAGGTCTTCAATTTCCTTTCAATCGAATATATCTTCCATTTTATCTCGTGCATCTTACATTATCGATGAAATTCGCTTTTGATACACGCTCTGTATTGCTGTTCTCCCATTTGCGTCTTTCGTCCATTTTGCTTAGCATTTGTGTTGCTCATTGTTTCTGGTTTTCTGCTTTCTTGTTAACCAATGTTATATCTCTGCTGCCTCTTCTATGTCACTATTATATTCTGCCAACGTTGAAATATATTTTCAGTGACTTCAATGTTCTCCAAGCCAACAACATATCTGTGTGCAAAGACAAAAAGGAAAGTAGTCATTTCCTTTTCTTTGCCTATGCACAAAATTATTGTTTCTCGAGAACCTTTGTTCTTTTGAGATAGAAAATATCGTCAAGTCGTCGTTGTCTACTTTACTTTATGTCAAGTCAGTCAACAAGTTTGTCACAGTAAAACCAACCATTAGAAAGTGGAACGTTAAAATTGCCAAGACCAACCAATGAAGGCTGGTCTCGACCCACTTGGAACAGTAGTAGATCACCAGGTGCCATCTAACCGAAAGTCCAAAGCAGGCCCAGAAGTGCCTGTTATCTAGGGTTGAATGAGGTTCTGGTTCGTGAATATCCACTTTTATCCATTGACGTCTTCTGACATGGTTTTATGTGTTATGGTGTCCATTCACAGGTCGTTTTGGTGCTGTTTAATCGATTACACCTGGATGTCGGATTTTTTGTTAGGCCACACCCCAGGATACCCACTACAATTAAGTCGGTGGTTAAATGAACCGGGATCAAGATGCTGAACAGTGCATTGAGCTGCAGTGGTCAGCGACCCATAGCTAATTGTTAGCGTCGTGGCCAGCGATCCAGAGCTGTCAAGATCTATAGCTGACTGTTAGCGTCAGGACAAGCGAACCAGAACTGGCAAGATCCATAGCTGACTGTTAGCGTTAGGGCAAGCAGACCAGAACTGGCAAGATCCATATTTAACTGATAGCGTCAGAGCCAGCGAACCAGACTTGCCAAAATCCATAGCTGACTGTTAGCGTCAGAGCCAGCGAACCAGAACTGCCAAGAATCATAGCTGACTGTTAGCGTCATAACCAGCAAACAAGAGCTGTCAAGATCCATAGCTGACTGTTAGCGTCAGGGCTAGCCATATCACGAACGACAAGTAGCATCTTCAGTGGCAGGAATACCCATCAGTTACACGGTCTTCCAGGTCTGCGCTGGAGCCTTCGATTTGACTTTCTTGGTGATCAGAGGTGACATAATCGTTCAGTTACCGCTCGTTGACCATTGTTTGTTTGTTTCTTAAGCGTTTGCCTCACTAATTTCTACTGGCGGAGGCGCGCCTACTTCACCCCAGACCTTAGTCCTTTGGGCGATATCAGGACGCATAAACCAGTGCTTTGATGCATGTGAGCGTCTGAATGTACCTATGATAGGTTTGTGCGCCCTCAGAAGCTAGCCCCTCGGACACAGACAGCAGAGGTGACGAAGTGGAAGATTGGGAGATAGACACAAATCTCTATCTAATCAATAGGCCGGACAGCCTGACCGATGGGCTGTGTGAAACCATCAAAACACGGAATAACAAAATGAAGCCCATGGTGGAAAGCCTAAGCAAAGCAATAATGCAAGCTGCCACTGAAACCATCCCAAGAGGGGCAAGGAAAAATTATAAGCCCTATTGGAATGATGATTTGCAGAAAGCGGAAGACGCAGTCACAAATGCTAGGAACATGGCAGGGCGAGAACAATCTATGGAGGCAAATATCGCCCTCAAAGCCACCACGGCGAAATACAAATACCTTCTAAACCAAACAGCAAGAGAAAGCTGGAAAAGCAAAACAGAAAGCCTCAATTTAGACAAAGAAGGGAACAAACTATGGAAGCTAGACAGAGCCATGAATGGCGAAACTCCATCAAACAAACAAATTACAATCAAGCAGGGTGACAACATGCTCACTGGAAAAAAAAGCAGCAAACGCCTTTGTTGAACATAATGCCAGAGCAAACCACATTGATGTCCCTGCAGACAGGCATACAGACATTAGTGAAGAGCAAAAGGGGCACGACAACATCAATATGGCACCAGAAGAGCATATGATGGCAAAATTAACAATGAATGAAATGGAAGAGGCCATGAGAACATTAAAGAAAAGGAAATCTCCCGGAAAAGACGGGATAACAAACGAAATGCTGATGGGGCTGGGCCAAACAGCAAAGAGGAAACTACTATCAGTCCTGAACCAAAGCTGGAAAAGGGGTATTGTACCCCAGTCATGGAAAGACGCAGTACTTGTACCAGTACCAAAGAAAGGAAAACATAAAACAGATCCAAATGGATACAGGCCCATCAGCCTACTGAGCTGCGTAGGCAAACTGATGGAACGTATGATAAACACCAGACTGATGTGGCATCTGGAAGAAAAACACTTACTAATTCCACAGCAAGCAGGCTTTAGACAGCACAGATCCACTGAGGATCAAGTAATCCTCATAGCCCAGGAAATAGAAGATGCCTACCAGGAGCAAAAACACACAGTAGCGGTTTGGGTGGACCTAGAAAAGGCATTTGACAAAGTCTGGAAAGAGGGACTTAGAGTCAAGCTAAGAAGAAGTGAAGTTTGTGGGAAAATGTACAAATGGATCAGTCACTACCTCAAAAACGGAACAGCCAGAGTTCAAATACAAGGGCAGATGAGCAAAAAGGTGACACTTGAGCAGGAAGTACCCCAAGGGGGAGTACTGTCACCCACACTCTTCCTGGTGTATATAAATAACATAACAGAGAATATACCAAGAAGAGTCCATAGCTCAATGTTTGCAGACGATCTGGCTATGTGGACCTCTGAAAAGAATCTCACCATAGCAAGAAATCGGATGCAGCAGGCCCTAACATCGCTGGAAGAGTGGGCGAACTCATGGCTGGTCAAAATAAACGAGGAAAAAACGACATGTACAATATTCTCGCTATCAATCAAACCCCAAAACACCAAATTAAGTCTTAACGGCAAATTCCTGCAGCCAAACGACAACCCAAACTACTTGGGAGTCACATTTGATCGGCGCATGACATGGAGAAGTCAGATCGAGAGAAACCGAATGAGAGCCAAAGAAAGAATGGCAATCATGAGGAAACTTTCTGGCACAAGCTGGGGAGCAGACGAAAGTAAACTAAAGAAACAGTACACTGGAAGAGAGACCAGTTCTCGAGTATGGCATTGTGGCATGGACAACAGAAGCAAAGGCGAACTTCGATAAAATTAGCAAACTCCAAAACCAAGCCATGAGAGTTATAACAGGAGGCATGAAGTCAACGCCAATTGTAGAACTTGAAAAGATTACAAAACTGCAATCCATGACCGACAGAAGAGACTGCAGAGCACAGCAGCAATCAGAGAAACTCAGAAGACTGACTGACCATCCAATGCACCAGTGACTAAACAATTTCGGAAATGGGAAACTAAAGCGGAGAAACTTTGCAGAAATAGCCAAAGCAAAGATGCACGAAGACCCAATGAACGCACTAACAACACCAAAGCCCATCCCTACTGTACGAAAACCTACGTGGAGGCAGCATATATTTCCAGAGGTGGTAGAAAATATAAGAGGTATTGGAAACAAAAACTGCCAGACTGAAAAAGAAAGGAGAGATACTACCCTAAGCTACATAACGAAAAACTACACAAGGACGGACTGGACCCATGCATACACCGACGGTTCTGTAACAAACACAACACACAACGGAGGGGCAGGAACATTTCTGAACCTACCAAATGGCAAAAAAATAACACTGTCATTCGCTACTGGAAAATACACAAGCAATTTCAGAGCGGAGGCAGAGGCACTGAGGGCGGCAGTTGAAGAAATGGTGACAGGTAAAAGGAATGAAAGCCATATAGTCCTGCTTACAGATGCTTTGGCGTAGTCTAAAAAGCCAGAAAAATACTGAACTTAATGATTTAAGAGCAGTACTCTGTCAACTATGCCAGCAGTCCGCACCAAAAAGGGTAGTGGTACAGTGGGTTCCGTCACACTGCAACATCCAAGGCAACGAGGAGGCAGACAGACTGGCAAAAGAAGGTGCAAGACTACCACAAACAGATACCAGTATGACGTACGAAGAGTCAAAACGGCTTATCAAAGCCAGATACATGACCAAATGGGAAACCGAACATACTGGTTACACCAAAAACGATGCCTATTACCAGTTGAACCGAAGAGAGCAGGTCGTTGTCTTCAGACTTCGCACTGGCCACAACAGACTGAGGTACCACCTATTCAACAAATTGAAGATAGGGTGTACCGACGAATGTCCGTGCGGTACTGGTAAAATGACCACTGAACATCTGCTGCAGAACTGCCCGACATACGAGGATCAGAGAGAGCAGATGTGGCCATTACCAGTGGAACTGCAAGACAAGCTCTATGACAGTGGCGAGAGCCTCAGGATGACCGCCTCTTTTTTCGAAAAAATAATGGTTACTGTCTGACTGTGTACGCAGAAGAAGAAGAAGAAGAAAACAGTCATAATTGACCTTTGTGAGAGACAAAAACAACATCATTATCCTGAATGGTGGATCAATAACAAGAACAAATAGACAAACTAATAGCGCTGGCACAGATGTGGATATGAACATACTAATCTAGCTGCCAATAACTGGGAGGTTATAGAGGACACATTGTCAGACCACATGCCTATGGGAATAAATGTTCGTGATAAGAATAATATTTATACTAGGATTAATAGCTATAGGTCAACTTTTGTCTGTAATGAAGCAGATTGGAAAGCCGTTACACTAGAACTAACTAGTATGGAATGTTGTTGTTTTTACGAATGCCTATAATGAGCATGTTTACTCTTTTGTGCGCCCCGAAAAGGCCGTTTAGTTGCGGGTTGCAGTAGCTTTCCTCACATCCCAAGCGTGCTGATAAAGGTGGATCGAGATAGTTCAGGCGATTGTGCTATGGTTGGCTTCATTTGTGTGTTTCTCACTACTACGGGGATCACGTCGATCCTTCAACCTCGTTAGCCAGTCTGTCGGTAAAACAGCCCGTTTTCAGAGAGGTCTAGGAGGAAGCCGAGGTGAGGGTCTTGGCCAGTATTAATGACCAACAACGCGGAGGGCTTCAACAGTAGGATAACAGCTAATTACCAAAACTCGAAGTGGCTGGTCGTTTTTAATATTTTGGTTCGATTTGTCAGTGATGAAGAAATAAAATGTGAGGTGTTGGCCAGAATAGTACAGACAGTAGAGGCGCTTGTACGGCTAACAAATTCTGGCAAGATAAACGGTTAACACTTTGCCTAAAATCAGATTAAAGCGTACATTTGTCCTGTCAATATTCCTCTATGCTTTTGAGATATGGATAGCTACAGCTAACATTCAGCGAAGGCCTTGGAGATGACATTTTTCCGAAGACTTTTTAAACGTAACGTACGAAGATCGAGTACAAATGGGAAAATAGGAGATAGAATTACAACAGCAATATGAACTTTTAAAGACCTCTTGACAACTGTCAAAAGAAGGAAACTCGCTTTGTACGATCACAAATCGAGATCAAATGGTCTTGCAAATACGATCCTGCACGGAAAGGTGCAAGGCAGACGACGAATAGGCCGTCTCAAAAAGAGGTGGGAGGACAACATAAAAGAATGGACCAATCTGCGACCATAAGTGGCACAGGCAGCGGCCGCTGACAGGGAAGGGGGGGGGGGGCGTAGGGTTGTGAGGATGTCTTCATGTGTGCGCCAACGACGTCACCGGTTACGGGATGACCTGACCTGACGTGTTGATTATTTATTGTTCTTCTGGTTCACGAAATGAAATGCGTTGTTTCGTAGTTTACAGCTTGACTGCGATATGTGCACCATTCGGTCCGACAAATCATACTTCAGAAGCATTTTTGAGTACCGGGTTAGCCTTTCCTCTTCGATCTCTTGTCCTTAGCCAGTCTGCTCTGTTGCAGTCTGTTATCCAGGATAGCCGTGTGGAGATATAGAATGTTCTTGGCAGTTCTGGTTCGCTGGTCCTGACGCTAACAGTCAGTTATGGGTCGCTGACCACTGCAGCTCATGCACTGTTCATCATCTTCAACCACCGATAAAATCGGATTGGGTATATCATGGCGTGTGGCCTTACAAAAAAACCGACATCCATGTGCAATCGATTAAACAACACCAAAACGCACAACGACATGTGAATGGACGCACAATTACGCCATAACACGGTTCTCTGAGACGCTCGCGCCACGTCTTATTAAAGAAGTATTGACGATCCGTCATCTGGACAGTAGCAGACGAGCGGTAACTGTACGATGATGTTGTTCGTAGTGTCACCGTTGTCTGAAATCTCTGATCACCAGGGAAGTCTAATCGAATGCTCCAGCGCAGACCTGGAAGACCATGTAATTGAGGGGTATCACTGCCACCGAAGATGCTCCGTGTCGTTCGTGATATCGCTGGTCCTGACGCTAACAGTCGGCTATGAATATTGCCAGTTCTGGTTCGCTGGTCATGACGCTAACAGTCAGCTATGTATCTTGACAGCTCTTGTTCGCTGGTCATGACGCTAATAGTCAGCTATGAATATTGCCAGTTCTGGTTCGCTGGTCATGACGCTAACAGTCAGCTATGTATCTTGACAGCTCTTGTTCGCTGGTCATGACGCTAATAGTCAGCTTTGCATCTTCCCAGTTCTGTTTAGCTGGTCATGATGCTAACAGTCAGCTATGGATTTTTGCAGCTCTGGTTCGCTGGCGGCTAACAGTCAGCTATAGATCTTGACAGCTCTGGTTCGCTGGCCGCTAACAGTCAGCTATAGATCTTGATAGCTCTGGTTCGCTGGCCGCTAACAAACAGTCAGCTATAGATCTTGACAGCTCTGGTTTGCTGGCCCTGACGCTAACAGTCAGCTATAGATCTTGATAGCTATGGTTTGCTGGCCGCTAACAGTCAGCTATAGATCTTGATAGCTCTGGTTTGCTGGCGTTCTAACAGTCAGTTATGAATCTTGACAGCTGTGGATCGCTGGCCACGACGCTAACAGTCGGCTATGGGTCGCTGATCACTGCAGCTCAATGCACTGTTCAGCATTTTGATCCCGGTTCATTCAACCACCGACATAATCGCATTGGGTATCATGGCGTGTGGCCTACAAAAAATCAGACATCCAGGTGTAATCATTAAACAGCACCAAAACGACCTGTGAATGGACACCATAACACGGTTCTCTGAGACGCTCGCGCCACGTCTTATGAAGTGTTGACGCAGACGAGCGGAAACTGTACGATGATGCTACTTGTCGTTCGTGGTGTCACCCTTGTCTGAAATCAGCGAACCAGCGCAAACCTGCAAGACCATGTCAGAAGTCGTCAATGGATAAAAGTAGATATTCACGAAACAGAACCATATTCAACCCTAGATCACGTAAAGCAAGACCCGCACTTCTGGGTCTGCCTTGGACTTTCGGTTAGATGGCACCTGGTGATCTGCTACTGTTCCAAGTGGGTCGAGACCAGCCTTCATTGGTTGGTCTTGGCAATTTTAACGTTCCACTTTCTAATGGTTGGTTTTACTGTGACAAACTTGTTGACTGATTTGACATAAAGTAAAGTAGACAACGACGACTTGACAATAATTTTTGTGCTTAGGCAGAAAAAAGGAAATGACTACTTTTCTTTTTCTCAATGCACACAACTACATACATATGTTGTTGGCTTGGAGAAAATTGAAGTCACTGAAAATATATTTCATTGGTGGCAGAATATAATAGAGACATTAACAGAGGCAGCAGAGACATTGGTTAACAAGAAAGCAGAAAACCAGAATCAATTAGCAACTGAAATGCTAAGCAAAATGGACGAAAGACGCAAAAGGGAGAACAGCAATACAGAGCGTGTATCAAAAGCGAATTTGATCAAGAATCCAAGATGATACGAGATAAAATGGTAGATATATGCGATTGAAAGGAAATTGAAGACCTGGAAAGAGCAAGGAAATGTGAACAAAGTGCATAAGCAAATAAAACAATACTTTAGTAAAATTAAGGACGTACAACAACTGATTCATGATAACAATGATACGTCAATAACAAACCCAGGGTTGGTTGGTTATTGATCCAACGGCCAATGGGTTTCTGCCCTTTGGCCCAATGCCATATAGTGGTATCTGCAAGTGTTTGTAAGCTGTAAATTGGTTCCATATAAAGTGTTCCATGTCTGGGCTTGGAGGAAGACGCTCTTTCTTATCACCGGCAAGTGCCGAATATTCAAAAAGATGATGTTCAACAGTTTCATAGAGATGTGTGCAGAGCCGGCACTCTGGACTATGTTCTGGTTGGATTCTGATCAAGTGACTGTTAAGTTGTATGTGTTGAGTGTGAAGTCGGAAAATGGTGCTTTTCATTCACACATACCCCAATCCGCTACATATTAATGTCTCTCCATAATTTTTTTATCAATACTTCTCTAACTGACTATAATTACTTTCAAGAGGTTTGTGCAATTGGGCAAGTTGTTACTCTTGCATTAAACTTTTCCCCGGAGTCTAATCACGTGGTCGAAATTTAGCTATTGTTCTCTTCACCGTCTATATCTGCGTGTTAATATAATGTTGTCTAGCTACTTGTTCTCAGTCCAAATCTCTCTGTCCTCGCTCGTCCGATGGCCTTATGTTCCACCTCTCACTTTACACAAGGTAGATGTTTACTGTGTCTCTGGTCTCGTCTCAACGTAAGACAGATGTCTACTGAGCCTCTTGTCTCGTCTCAACGTCAGGAAGTCGGCGACTGTAGCTGTGCTCGTACCTATGACAGACGACATTGGTTCCGTTACTGTGATTGTCAGGCCGAGGTAACACATGCGAATCACGACGTGTTGTCCAGGACGACAGCTTCGTGTTGAAGCAACACCTCTCTGTCTGACGAGAATGAAGTCGGGTCACGAGAGACAGGTGTTAGCGACGACTGGAACAGAACATACATTCTGGTCATTCACTTGCTAAGTTCTATGATTTTATCTAGCTACTTGCTCTTGTCTATCTACTAAACTGCACGGTAGAACTCTCATCTCTACTCCTTCTGATCTATCGTTCATGATCTGTCTCCCTTAGATTATATGCTAAGTTCTCCGCTTTCGTTAATGACTTCTACTTTCTTGAGTTCATTTCCCTCAAACTTTATTTGAACTGGCGTGTCCCAGAGAAAGGCTATCTTGTTTTTCAAACTATCAGATGACCTAGAGGTCGCGAAATTCCCAGAAGAATTGTGGGAGGGTAACCATTTTGGCTGGACAGTTTTGGGGAAAAAGAAAAGAAAAAGAATGTTAAGATGATTAAAGTTAAGTTTAATGAAAATTTAAAAACAGTTGACAGTTTTAAACTACATTGTTTGATAATTATGGACAATGCCCCGTTCAATGAACTGAACCTCTCGGGCAGGGTTCTCAAGTTATGTGTGGGTACCGCAAACGGTATTTTCAGGGCTTCCCTGGTGTTGGCTTGTTGGACCCTTGTAACTATGTTACAATTGATCCGTACCATTGATCCGTACCATTGATCCGTACCATTGATCTGTACGTTTGATTCCTACAATTGATCCGTACCATTGATCCGTACCATTGATCTGTACCTTTGATTCCTACCATTGATCAGTACCATTGATTCGTACCATTGATCCCTACCATTTATCCGTACCTTTGATCAGTACCATTGATCCGTACCATTGATCCGTACCATTGATCTGTACGTTTGATTCCTACAATTGATCCGTACCATTGATCCGTACCATTGATCTGTACCTTTGATTCCTACCATTGATCAGTACCATTGATTCGTACCATTGATCCCTACCATTTATCCGTACCTTTGATCAGTACCATTGATCTGTGCCATTGATCCGTACCATTGATCCGTACCATTGATCCGTACCATTGATCCCCGTACCATTGATCCGTACCATTGATCAGTACCATTGATTCGTACCATTAATCCGTATCATTGATCCGCGTACCATTGATCCCCGTACCATTGATCCCCGTACCATTGATCCGTACCATTGAACCGTGCCATTGATCCGTACCATTGATTCTTATCATTGAACCGTACCATTGAGCCGTACCATTGATCCGAACCATTAACCCCTACCATTGATCCGTACCATTTATCAGTATCGTTGTTATAGTAAATAATTATTTACTTATTTCTCTATTCCCCAAGGAGGTGTGCGTTGCACTATGTTTTAATTTTGCACCTGTCGGCCCAGTGCATCAGACTTCGACATGCATTTTATGTAATGGTCTGCTTCCCTCTGGATTTTCTAAGGATTTGCTTTCCGGGGTAACACCTGGTGCTGGGAATGGGGAGCGAGCCAGCACCTTCGGGATGTGAACTGTGTCCCTTAACCACGCCGTCCCCTAAATAGCATCTGAAGTTGTACAACAAAATCAGAATCAAGAATATTATATACACTTTATACGTTTGACATGACATTGGAAACAGTAGAGGAAACGCAAAGCACAAACACACAATTACAATAACGTGAGTTAGTTCTCTTTGAGCTTAACTTATGAATCGGAAACTTCCCACAGACAAGGGTTTACAACCCTCTCTCCGACGGTTGTTAGAAACCAGCCCCGGGATAGTGGTCAGCAACCTTCTCTCGTACAGGGAACGAGGACATTCCCCTGAACGTTAGGTCAAAACTTTCTGCTTGACATGTGGTGGGCATCTTTTCTTGGACAGTTGTCGGCTACCTACACCTGGACAGTGGTAAGAAGCCTTCTCCTAGACAGAGGTCAGAAACCGTCCGCCAGTCTCATGTAGGCAACCTTCTTCCAGACAGTGGTGGACAATCTTCTCCAAGAAAAGCCAATTCAGTGCCATGATCCACCTTCACCTGGAGCCCACAAATTTAGGTGACAACCACACACACATTAAATTAACAATGTTTTGATTCATTCAAGTAGCATTTATGCTGGGAAGTCAAGCAGGCAACAAGAGGATCCACGTGAGGATTAATGGTGTTTGTCTCCTCAGAGTTTCTCAACATTAGGCCACCAGCTGTACCAGGTCTACCCCAATCAAATTGATAGACCACCACTGGCCGGAGGATGCGATATTTAACTTTAAGACAACGACAGGATATTTCTAACTGTATGACCTGACTCACCCGAGGACCATAGGTTGGTAACTCCTGCTAGCAATAATGGCACCTAAACTATTTTATCGCTGGATCACACGTTTGTAATAACAGTTTGTTCGCCACAATATTATTGTTATTGATTTTGTTACATACCAACACCAAACCAAAATACAAACTACCTGCGGATATTTTTTTATAGAATAAAAACAAATGAGTTGATAACATGACCGTTAGATAACAATACAACTACGATATTCTTAGTTTACAAGATGTTTAAATTCAATGAAAGATGTGAGCTTGTTTTGTTTTGTTCCCAATTAATCTCATTGATATGATATACTACTTGCCTTATCAGGTGTCGATAACCATCTCTTGGCCAGGCATTGCGGGGCCATATTAGTGAGTACCATAAAGACATAAACAGCAACAGTATAGTATTATCTCCAGCTTGAGATGCAGGACACCTAAACAAACCAAGATATACAAAAAATACACTATTATTTTGTGGATCTGGCGTGGTGTTTATGTAGAGTTTAAAGCAGTAATGGATCTGCTAATGTGTTTATGTAGAGTTTATGGCAAATATGGATTTGCTAATGTGTTTATGTATAGTTTATGACAATGATGGATCTGCTGTCTTGTTTATGTTACTAAAGCAGATACATTTTGTAGAAATAGCCAAAACAAATATTAGAGAAGACCGATTCAACGCCATATCAACACCAAAGGTCATCCCTACTATACGCAAACCCATCTGGAAGCAGCAGATCTTTCCAGAGGTGATAGAAAGTATACCAGGTATCGGATAGAAGAAGAGCCAGACTGAAAAGAAGGAAGAGACATAACCCCGAAGTACACAGAGAAAAACTACCCAGACACAGACTGGACTCATGCATACACTGATGGTTCTGCAACAGGCAAAGACTAAGGCCGCCGTCCATCGTAGACGATGATGGCATAATTTATTTTGCTGGCGCTATTTTTAGTAAGTATTAACTGCGCTACTTTTTATCCTCACTCTCTTGTATCGAGCCGCCCGACCCCAGTGGCAAGTCACGGACAAGACGACAAGGGGCGACTACGAGATTCAGGGGACTTCGCACCAAGCACCGGTGAAAAGACGGCGAACGCACACCACCTGATCACGAGGCCGACGGCTTAACCACTTCGCCACGGAATCCAACGGTTCTGCAACAAATACAACATAAAATGAAGGGGAAGGAGTATTTCTGAGCCTAACAAATGGTAAAAAAATAACACCTGTCAGTGGCATCGGGATAATTCTCCAGCAATTTCAGACCAGAGGCAACTAAATGTACAATATTCTCGCGAAGACGATCAGATACCGTCGTAGTTCTGACCATAAACGATGCCGACTAGTGATCCGCAGGAGTTGCTTTGATGACTCTGCGGGCAGCTTCCGGGAAACCAAAGTGTTTGGGTTCCGGGGGAAGTATGGTTGCAAAGCTGAAACTTAAAGGAATTGACGGAAGGGCACCACCAGGAGTGGAGCCTGCGGCTTAATTTGACTCAACACGGCCAACACTGAAATGATTGACAAGCCGAGAGCACTTTCGTAGGGTCTAATATGGAACGGGTGCTGGATTTAGACCCTTGTAAATCTGGGGCTAAGCTCTCTGTGGCTCGATTGGTCTGCATTCAGTGTTCGAAAAAGGAATTTACGGAAGGGCACCACCAAGAGTGGAGCCTGCGGCTTAAGTTGACTCAACACGCCAATACCGTAGAATGACTGACAACTCGAGAGCACATTCGTTGGGTCTAATAGTGAACGTATGCTGGTATTAGACCCACGGAAGACAGGTCAGTTTTTTAACCTCTTAATGAAAGAGCGTCTGCTACGGTAATCTTGTTTTAAACCTGCAGAAATCGCAGGTTCCAGATGCCTGGTCATTGACTGGCTAAAAATCCCTCTATTGATTCGTCCGGTCTAATAGTGAACCGGTGCTGGTAATATACCCTCAGAAGACAGGTCAGTTTTACCCTACTAATGACAGGGCGTTGCTACGGTAATCCTGCTCAATTCGAGAGGAGCCGCAGACATTTGTTTCACGTACTAGGCTGATAAGCCAATGGCGCGAGGCTACCATGTAAGGGATTACGGCCGAACGCCTCTAAGCCGGAATCCCGCCGGAAATCTCAGCACCACTGCGATGGGAGGCTTCGATATGGTCGGGACCTGGGGCTCGCGCCTCAGTCGAGCCGCAGAAAGATGTCTCTGCCGTCCGCCGATCAAAGCGGGCGAGTAGCTGCTCGATATTCACCCCATACAACGATGAGGTGCGAAACCACCAACAGAAGAGTTAGTTCTTGGTCGGGGTGTCGTAAACAGTAGAGCAGTCACCTCACTGTGAACTGTCGAGACTCAACCCATGACCATGAGATATGTCCGCATACCAGGCGAACAGCATCTCCGTGACATTACCAGGCTTGTCCCCTGGTTAAATGCCCTTCTGCCTCGTACTCTACCTCTGTATGCTATCAGCCATACCTATGTACGCAGAAGAGATGCAGGCTAGCGGACATTGCACATCTGCCTTATTGTGTCAACCTCCCAGGTGGCGGGGAATGCTAGGCGTACCATCACTGCAGAGAAGCCGAGAAAATAAAGGGAGCAAAGAGATACCCCACTCACATGCATATGCTACGTTTCTGGCAGGACGTGACGATCCTGGGATACAGACACACTGGACTGCCTCTCTTCCGGGTTAGTACACACCAGTACATAGTCCATATCATATCTCATATATCATCACCGTATCCTATAGACACGAGTAGTGAAGACTCGTTAGTCCTGTAAGACAACTTCCATAAGAGAGACAACTCTGATTACAAACAACTGCTGCCTTGCAGATAGGCTGTGGACAGCCAAATGCTAAGGAGGGCATCCCTACAGAAACGCCTGTTGAAATCGGATGCACTGGGCCACAGGCTTAAAGAAACAATGCAACATATATCGCAGTATGATGACAGTACAACCTCACAGAAAAAAGTATGGCGCTCAACCTGTGGAGTCCCGCCAG
This sequence comes from Ariolimax columbianus, assembly GCA_036924085.1. Taxonomy (NCBI): domain Eukaryota; kingdom Metazoa; phylum Mollusca; class Gastropoda; order Stylommatophora; family Arionidae; genus Ariolimax; species Ariolimax columbianus. The sequence goes on from JAVGWX010000002.1 coordinate 100,535,095, forward strand.
GCAGCGAGAGTGCCGGGCCTCACTTCTCGAAGGGGCATACCCTTGTCTACTGGTGGTCACCCACCCATGTGTTAGGGAGTCGAGGCAAATGGCTATGGGGCAACATATATCGAACAAAAACACAAGACCCTCAGAATACTACAGTGGAATGCGGAGGGTGTCATTAACAAAAAACTCCCCCTAACACATCACTTGCATGAAGGTAACATTGACGAGGCATGTAACCAAGAAACGCACCTCAACAACAACCACAAATTCTCAATCAGAGGATACCAGGTCTTCCGTCTGGATAGAGAAAGTCACAAAGGAGGGGTTCTGATACTGACCCGTAACTGCATACCGAGTAGCGCGGTATCTGTCAATCACACCGGACAAGCAGAAATTGTAGGAGTAGACATAATGGCTCAAGAGACGAAGATCCGCATCTTCAACCTGTACGGACCACCAAACAAAGACCTATCGCTCTCGAGTATGGAAGTCAAAGACTCCAACTGCATAGTAGTTGGAGACTTCAACAGCCACTCGGAGTGATGGGGATACTCGGACACAGACAGCAGAGGTGACGAAGTGGAAGATTGGGAGATAGACATAAATCTCTATCTAATCAATAGACCAGAGGATAGCCCTAGCTTCTATTCTAAAACATGGCGTACCCCCTCTACTCCAGATTTGGCCTTTTCCACGGTGGACATTCACCATAAAATAGACCGCCAGGTGCTAAACCAATTGGCAGGTAGCGACCACAGACCAATTAGGGTAGAAATTGATATGGAAGTAGGCACAGGAAACAAAACCGCTCCCACGTTATAATTACACACGAGCCGACTGGGACAGATTTGCAAGCCTGACAGATGGGCTGTGTGAAACCATCAACACACGGAATAACAAAATGAAGCCCATGGTGGAAAGCCTAAGCAAAGCAATAATGCAAGCTGCCACTGAAACCATCCCAAGAGGGGCAAGGAAACATTGTAAGCCCTATTGGAATGATGATTTGCAGAAAGCGGAAGACGCAGTCACAAATGCTAGGAACATGGCAGGGCGAGAACAATCTATGGAGGCAAATATCGCCCTTAAAGCCACCACGGCTTAATACAAATACACTCTAACCCAAACAGCAAGAGAAAGCTGGAAAAACAAAACAGAAAGCCTCAATTTAGACAAAGAGGGGAACAAACTATGGAAGTTAGTCAGAGCCATGAATGGCGAAACTCCATCAAACAAACAAATTACAATCAAACAGGGTGACATGCTCACTGGAAAAAAAGCAGCAAACGCCTTTGTTGAACATTATGCCAGAGCGAACCCCATAGATGTCCCTGCAGATAGGCATACAGACATTAGTGAAGAGCAAAAGGGGCACGACAACATCAATATGGTACCAGAAGGGCATATGATGGCAAAATTAACAATGAATGAAATGGAAGAGGCCATGAGGACATTAAAGAAAAGGAAATCTCCCGGTAAAGACGGGATAACAAACGAAATGCTGATGGGGCTGGGCCAAACAGCAAAGAGGAAATTACTATCAGTCCTGAACCAAAGCTGGAAAAGGGGTATTGTACCCCAGCCATGGAAAGACGCAGTACTTGTACCTGTACCAAAGAAAGGAAAAGACAAAACAGATCCAAATGGATACAGGCCTATCAGCCTACTGAGCTGCGTAGGCAAACTGATGGAACGTATGATAAACACAAGACTGATGTGGCATCTGGAAGATACACACATACTAATTCCACAGCAAGCAGGCTTTAGACAGCACAGATCCACCGAGGATCAGGTCATCCTCATAGCACAGGAAATAGTAGATGCCTACCAGGAACAAAAACACACAGTAGCGGTTTGGTTGGACCTAGAAACGGCATTTGACAAAGTCTGGAAAGAGGGACAGAGTCAAGCTAAGAAGAAGTGAAGTTTGTGGGAAAATGTACAAATGGATCAGTCACTACCTCAAAAACAGAACGGCCAGAGTTCAAGTACAAGGGCAGATGAGCAAAAAGGTGACACTTGAGCAGGAAGTACCCCAAGGAGGAGTACTGTCACCCACACTCTTCCTTGTGTATATAAATAACATAACAGAGAATATACCAAGAAGAGTCCATAGTTCAATGTTTGCAGACGATCTGGCTATGTGGACCTCTGAAAAGAATCTCACCATAGCAAGAAATCGGATGCAGCAGGCCCTAACATCGCTGGAAGAGTGGGCGAACTCATGGCTGGTCAAAATAAACGAGGAAAAAACGACACGTACAATATTCTCGCTATCAAACAAACCCCAAAACACCAAATTAAGTCTTAACGGCAAATACCTGCAGCCAAACGACAACCTAAACTACCTGGGAGTCACATTTGATCGGCGCATGACATGGAAAAGTCAGATCGAGAGATACCGAATGAGAGCCAGAGAGAGAATGGCAATCATGAGGAAACTTGCTGATACAAGCTGGGGAGCAGACGAAAGTAAACTAAAGAAACTGTACACTGGAAGAGTGAGACCAGTTCACGAGTATGGCATTGCGGCATGGACAACAGCAGCAAAGGCGAACTTCGATAAAATTAGCAAACTCCAAAACCAAGCCATGAGAGTTATAACAGTTATGAAGTCAACGCCAATTGTACAACTTGAAAAGAATACAAAACTGCAATCCATGACCGACAGAAGAGACTGCAGAGCATATATTTCCAGAGGTGGTAGAAAATATACCAGGTATTAGAAACAAAAACTGCCAGACTGAAAAAGAAAGAAGAGATACTACCCTGAGCTTCATAACGAAAAACTACCCAAGCATGGATTGGACCCATGCGTACACCGACGGTTCTGTAACAAGCACAACACAGAACGGAGGGGCAGGAACATTTCTGAACCTACAAAATGGCAGAAAAATAACACTGTCATTCGCTACTGGAAAATACAAAAGCAATTTCAGAGCGGAGGCAGAGGCACTGAGAGCGGCAGTGGAAATAATGGCGATAGGTAAAAGGAATGAAAGCCATATAGTCCTGCTTACAGATGCAAAGGCCGTAGTCACAGCACTAAAAAGCCAGAAAAATACTGAACTTAATGATTTAAGAGCAGTACTCTGTCAACTATGCCAGCAGTCCGCACCAAAAAGGGTAGTGGTACAGTGGGTTCTATCCCACTGCAACATCCAAGGCAACGAGGAGGCAGACAGACTGGCAAAAGAAGGTGCACAACCAGATACTAGTATGACAAACGAAGAGTCAAAACGGCTTATTAGAGCTAGATACATGACCAAATGGGAAACCGAACATACTGGCTACACAAAAAACGATGCCTAATACCAGTTGAACAGAAGAGAGCAGGTAGTGGTCTTCAGACTTCGCACTGGCCACAATAGACTGAGGTACCATCTATTCAACAAATTGAAGATAGGTGGCACTGACGAATGCCCTTTTGGTACCGGGAAAATGACCGCTGAGCATTTGCTGCAAAACTGCCCGACATACGAGGATCAGAGAGAGCAGATGTGGCCATCACCAGTGGCAAAACTAGACAAGCTCTGTGGCAGTGTCGACAGCCTCAGGATGACCGCTGCTTGTTTCGAAAAAATAAAGGTTGATGTCTGACTGCGTACGATGAAGAAGAAGAGTTTACCAACTCTGTTGTTGATTGTCACCCCTGCCATTCTCTCAGGCTGTCCAACATCTTGTTTCTCTGCCTTCCTCTGTTTCTCTTCTCTGCCCTCTTTCCCGTTGTCACAGCGTGCTCCAAGCCGCCTCTTCTCATAATATGCCCGAAAAAGCATGACTGCCTTGTTCTGCTCGTTGCAATTTGTTGTATTTGTGGCTCTTCTTTAACTATATTATTCGTCTTCTCTGCAATTCCTGGTATGTGCAGCATCCCTCTGTAAAACCACATCTCCACTGATTCCGTTGTAAGATCAATATGTTGATAAGAGTGATCAGAGATCCTAAGACACCCTGATCCACCGCGACCTTGCTTCCTTGAAAACCTTTTAGACATTCCATCTAGCAACTAAGGAAACTCCTGAACACAAAATGGGAAGACAGGATTACATATGCAGAAGTTTTTTTGTCCACATGTCAGATGAGCAGCTCCCAAAGAAAATATGATATGGTAAGCTTGAGTCAGGCAAGCGAGCTCGTGGTGGCAAAATAAAACGTTACAAAGAAACTCTGGAAGCTTCACTGAAAAACTGCGGCCTTGACTCTGATGGTTGAGAGAACATTGCTGCTGATCGCTCTGCCTGGCGAAGGAAAATCTCTTCTGTCGCGATTTATATGGAGCAGACACGAATCAGGGAAGCTGTACGGAAACAAGAGACACGAAAGTAAAGAGAAATGTGACTTCTGTCTGACGGTCAGACAGTGTTTTTCTGCTCTCGGAGCCACATACGCTTTCGGGCTGGGGTTTGGTCAGCGATCTACGAATCCACTCTAGGATTGATAGATGACAATGCGGTTCTATTCTGAAACGATGTACAAACAACAACGCAGTGTGTTATTTCGCGCTAACGTTTATTGAGAGAAAACACTATTAGAAAGATAGATAAGGAAAGGAACCTAGGGGTTAAAATAGATCATACAGGTAAGGTGAGGGAGCAAGTTTAGGTAGTAGTAAAAATGGCAAATGCAACATTATATATGATAAAAAGAAATATTAAACATAGAAACAAGGAAGTGATAGTCAAACTATATAAAGCATTAGTTAGACCTAGATTGGAGTACTGTGTACAGGTGTGGAGGCCTTATCGTAAAGGGGATATAAACATGCTGGAAAGGATACAAAAAAGAGCGACAAAACTGAAAGTGGGATTTCAGAACTACAGTTATGAGGAAAGACTAAGAAAAACCGGCCATCAGTATCTAGAAGAGAGAAGAATTCGAGGTGACAATACAGGTTTATAAGAAGATCAGAGTAATGGATAAATTAGACTATAACAAGTTTTTTTCAAAAATACAGCCACCCACAAGAGCAAGAAGGCATAGCTACAAATTAACTAAAGAGAGGTACAGATTAGATATTAGGAAATTTTATTTTAGTCAGAGAGTGGTGAATGCTTGGAGTGCATTGCCACGGGAGGAGGTAGTGGAGGCAGGGGCAATTAATGGATTTAAGAATAAATTGGATGCGCATAGCTTTTAGAGTAAAGTAATTTAAATGAAACTGGTTATTGACAAACTCTGCAGGGTCTTCTTCTTTCTTCTTCATAGCGTTCAGGATCTTTTGGACATGCCATATCTGCAGGCCAGTCGCCATGATGAAGTCTGTAGACTTCACCAGGTCGGAGCGGCTGCCCCACAGCTTTTGTCACAGCTCTGCATCCTCTGGCCAGGTCTGGCATCTAATTTCCCTATAGATTGGGCATTCCTGTAGAATATGCTCAGGGTTCTGGCCTCCTGTTCCACATTGGCACTTATCGGTGTGTGAGATCTTCAGTCGGTACAGATGTTCTAGTAGTCTGCAGTGTCTAGTTCTCAGAGGAAATAAGGTAGTTTGTTGATTTCTTTTGAGTTGGTGAATTGGGTCTGGTGTACTGTCTATGTTCCTGTCTTCTCTCTATTGGTGTGTATACTGATTTCTGATGATGTTCTTGATTTCTCTGTATTGTACTCGATGACTAAATTGTGCCATTTTGCTGCCATCTTTTGCCAGAGTGTCAGCTCTCTCGTTTCCCGTCATTTCGCATTTAGAGGGTAGCCACTGGAGGGCTATTGTTGATTATCCTTGAGTTTTCCCAGTTCTGATCTGATCTCTGATAACAGTGGTTCGTTGTTTGTTTTTGGTATTGTCTCTAATAGTAGCAGGGTCTTATAAACCAGTATAAAGACGTTAGGTTAAATTTCATTTCACCGGCTTACAGTCTTGTTCGTATGACAATGTGTGATCCATTGTATTTCCCAGGTACGTATGTGTATCGTTATGTTCAAGTTCTTGACCCTGCCAACTAATCTTTCAAACTCAGAGGGTTATTCTAACATGCTACTGTGGCTTGTGAAGCTAGGTTGTCTATTCATTCATTGCAATAAACTTTACAGTTAAGAGGGATCGCATCCAGAGGTAATTGCAAGAATAGCACAAACAACAGCGACGCTTACTCGGCTGAAACCTATATGGCAAGACAAGCGGCTTGCCATCGGCATAAAAGTTAGACTAATGCGCTCTCTTGTGATCTCAATATTTCTGTATGCCTGCGAGACGTCGACCATTACAACAGATATCCATGGCAGAGTACATGGAATGAAAATGAGGTGCTATAGAAAACTCCTAAATGTTACATATAAAGATCGTGTCACGAACGTAGAAATACGACAGAGAGTTGAAAACGCTTTTGGTCCTTTTGAAGATCTGTTCACAACAATCAAAAGACAAAAGATGGCCTGGTGCGGGCACGTCGCGAGGTCCAACGGAATTACCAACTCGATACTCTTAGGTTCCATACCGGGAATGAAATGGCGAGAACGTCCAAGGAAGAGGTGGGTGGACAACATCACTGAGTGGTCAAGCCTTCGTCCCGGTGAGATACGACAGGCGGCGGCTGACAGAGAAAGATGGCGTGGGATTTTGGGAGTGTCTTCAAGTGTGCTCCAACGACCTGATGGGTTACAGGATGAATTGAACTGAACTGATACAGATGCTATCACGGCAAAGATCAAGGCACACACTGACTCTAACCAATTTCATGTTATGTCCACAATGGTAGCCGTATAGACTTATTCACCTGTCTGATCGTGTGATCACACTCTCAACTCTATCAAATGATGACTGTACCGAAACCTCGCTTAGTGACATTGATGGAAATGTGGAGAGTACAGGAGTTGGCCACCACACCTGATAAAAAGCTGAGTTTTTGTACAGGGCTAGTACAAGTCTCTGACACTGCATCATTGACAGCAGTGAGTGCTATTGGATTACCTTTGCCTCATCTCTCCACAATCATTTACCTTGCATTTTTTTAAACACTTTCATCCATTAGCAGTCATATAACAATGTACATCTCTCTTTCTGTTTTTCCTCTCTCTCTCTCTCTCTCTCTCTCTCTCTCTCTCTCCCTCTCTCCCTTCTTTGATTTCTTGTTTCTCTGTACTATCATTAAACAAATTTGACTACCAACTAATATGTGACAAAAATGAACTGTTGTGATCATATAAGAAATTCCAATGTTCACTGCCCACTGCTAGGCGCAACACAAAATACACAAGGAAGTAAAGCTCACGAACAAAAACTAGCCTTGCAAATTTGTCAACCTTAACGGCTATCCCAACAACAAACTATTGGTTATGTCAAGTAAAGAATGTAAAAATACATTGCCAACTCGCTGTTCATACTCATGGATGTATCAAATAATACAAACACTGCAGTCGGCGATGAAGTGGTAGAAACTTGACTATAAGAGAGAGATCTTAGCTTTTGTGAAATGAGGGTAGCCCTTGCTCGCTGTCTTGACCTAATTACATATTAAAGATAGATCAATTTAGTTCCATATCCGTAATTACTGTCAAATATGAGGTACTAGAGACTTCATTGTTCGGATGCACACACGAATCCAAACACTGACCAATACGTTCTGATACCGCCTTAAAGACTACTGTCTGTGATGGGAAAGGGCGAGCCTTTGTCAATAGAATCCAGAAAGGCATACCTTAATTCGAACCAAAAAACGTCAGCTTTTGTTGGAACCACTTCTTGTCCCTATGTCAAATTTTTTCTAACAGTAAATCAGGTTCTCAGTTACAGCTGGGTCGGCTGGAACATATTGCAACCGGAGAGTAAACCGTGTACCTCAGCGAGAGAAGCACCCACTCTAACAACGTTACATACAACGTTCTATACTGTGGTCTTAAAATGCATTCCTTACAATGTTTCCATGGAATCCCACCTTTTTCTTCTGCATATCTCATGAAATAATTGTTCCTTTGTGACAGAATGTTCAAAGATCTGCAAGTCAATAATGTTAGGACTGCCCTTATTCTGACACTAACAAGGATATTTTATTAATATTACAACATAGCATATATTACAATAAACCGAGTGGTCTGCCAGGGTCTTTGTATATGATACGGAAACGAATAGGGCCACTGCCTCACTGAAAGCATGTCGTAAGAAGAGACTAAGTGTGTAACTTGCATAACACCGACCATGGTTAGATGGTTTGTTTAGCGCATAACAGGCTGCGGCGCTACTTTGCTATAGTCGATGGACTCGCACATCGCTTAACCACCCTCCGTAAGCGCTTGTCCCAAAGCATAGCTGTTTGCGCCTAGCCTGCTAAGAAGGAAACCCTTCTGCCCGCTACATCCAGCTCATACCGGAGCTGGGATCTGTACGGGGGCATCTGCTCCTGTAAAAGAATGTCGACAAAGAACTATGCAAGGGATGTAACCAATACAATGTAAAAATAAGTCACATTTAGAGTTATCCCATCATAAAAAATTCGCGTGAGAGATTCTGGCTTGGGCGTCTCCCCTCTTTATCCAGGTACAACCTAGAACGAGTGAGCTATGGCCCTACACCAGAACCACATGGACGTGTACATTGGCATCTGTACACTGAAGGCGATAGGTGTTAATTATCCACCCGACCAAATTTCTCACGCTTGTTGTCGTCCTCGTGCACGACATATGGGGAGGAACAGCTCGCGACCCCAAGCGCTCGCGACGGACGATTGTGACAGCAAAGCCGTGCTTATCACAAGAACTGAACCTTGAACCTTGACCGGCGTCGAAGTCATGGAGCGAACTAGACAAGTAACTGGCAGAAGACAACACTGGCTGCTCCTGTAGCTGTTAATAGTAATGTTACAGTTAACATATATGCTGATGCCTGTTTGAACTAGCTCTGTTGTGGTAACAACGTCTTGCATATTGTTTTTAAAATGTATCTAATAATATACATAAAATGCAACTAAATGTTATAAATTACCCAAGAGTAGAGTTTGTCTAGAATGCTGCATTAAACACACACAAACTATTAGAATGGTTTGCTTATTTTCGTGTAATTATTAAATTATGTATATTATTGTGATGCATTTATTACTTCCCTTTCTTTTGAATACATAACCATTGTGACGAAGTAAATACAGTTCACTACTAGGCCGTGAAACTATTATCTAGCTAACCGAAGATTCTATGCTGAGAGTTGGGTATGGTTAAGCGTGCTTATATTGCGTGTGTGCTACTTCATAAATGGTTCAGCGTTGGATATAATGAGTATATGTAAACAAAGGTATGTAAACTTTCTTGTTATAAATTTCTCGAAGATGGTTAATGTCACTGTGCATATCCAAAATTTAAACTTTACTTTTTCGAGAACAGCACACCCATTACTATCATTATAATAACACCAGTGATATAGAATCGTGCATGTTCACAGCTGGCTGAATAAATGTCAATGTAATATTCATAACATGTCATTTGAAATACGTAAAAATCAAACTGAATCTTATTCCAGTGTGTGAATTTTCATTGTTAATTTTTTAGTTCACAACATGCATAAGTTGGCATGTTCAAGAATGTAAACAAACAGCTGCTACAGTACACATTCATGCTGTCCTGTGTATTGATGAAATTGCATGTTGCACACATATGGTCGGCACTACGTCTTGTGGTGAATACATTTCGAGGCAGAAAATAAATTGGTTTGGTCATCTCATGAGAATGCACCCTCATCATCTTCCACTTGTGGCTTACAGTGCTGGTAGATCTGGCTACAGGGTAAGGGGATAGACGCGAGGTAGGTGGATAGATAACATTACAGTGATTGTGCAATGACAAGGGCTCATATTGACCGACGCAAAGCACTTAGCGCAGGATAAACGACTTTAGCGCCTCACAATGCTAAACGGCACAAGTGGAAAGAAAACTAACTAACTAATTTGCACATACACATATTTCTTTGTGTGTGTGTGTGTGTGTAAGCTCTACATTATAGACGAATTTTAATAAACATTATAATACATTTTACATACTGTTCCTGGTCAGCTTCAGAATTGCTTGCAGAACCACTTTGTTTGGTTTTGTTGTTGAAGCAACAATTTAGCTACTTCAAACTCAGTAGGAGGTTGGTTTGTTTTTAAATGTTGGAATGTCCAAACCTAAGGCTTTGAGAGTCTTCAATGCTATTGAGCTTAACATGTTCACAGCAAGATAATATGCAGGAACGTAAAGACTGGTGTTGATGTATTAACTTGTGGATAGTAAGATACTATGTAATAGATTAAAACTTGGTGTCAGTCTGCTAACATGTGGATAGTAAAATACTATGTAGTAGATTAAAACTTGGTGTCAGTCTGCTAACATATGGATAGTAAGATACTATGTAGTAGATTAAAACTTGGTGTCAGTCTGCTAACATGTGGATAGTAAGATAATATGTAGTAGATTAAAACTTGGTATCAGTCTGCTAACATGTGGATAGTAATATACTATGTAGTAGATTAAAACTTTGTGTCAGTCTGCTAACATGTGGATAGCAAGATAATATGTAGACTCTTAAAAGTTAGTGCTGGGCTTTTGACGTGTGGTTAAAGTGATCATATGTAGGACATTAACGCTCAATTTTGGTCGACTAACATGTTTAAAGTCTTCTTTCTACTTTGCTTTCAGGATCCTTTGGTCATGTTATATCTACAGACCAGTTGTCATGATGATGTGTGTAGTCTTCACCAGATCAGAGTTGCTGCACAGCAACTATTGCCTCAGCACCGCACTCTCTGATTACGTCTGACATCTCACTTCACTACAAACGAATTATTCCTGTAGAATATTTTCAGAATTATGTTCCCCTGTTCCACATGGGCACTCATCAGTGTATGAGATCTTGAGTCAGTATAGATTTCCTAGTATTCTTCAGTGTCCAGTATTCAAGTGAAATAAGGTAATTTGTTGGTTTCTTTTGAGTTAGTGAATTCTCTCCATTGGTGTATTTAATGATATCTGCTGATGTTTTGATGTCTCTATGTCAATAGTAAGATAGTACGTAGCATAGTTAAGCTCGGTATCAGTCTGTTTACATGTGGATAATAAGTTAAATGTGAGATTTACTTTGCAGGGCTGGTCTGCTAACATGTAGAAAGTAAAATAAAATGTAGGACATTAATTTCCAACATCGGTTTCTTAACATGAGGGTAGTAACATATTTTATGTAAGACATTAAAGATTGGTGTCCATCTGTTAACATGTAGATCTTAAGATACTATGTACGACACTAAATCTGGGCATCAATCTATTAAAACATGGATAGTAAGAGATTATATAGGACATTCAAGTTGACATACAGCTGTTAATATGTGGATAACAAGATATTATTTAGTACAGCTAAGTTCGATGTTGATCTGTTAAACTATGGATACTAAGATAAAATGTTGAATATTACTTCTCAGGGGTAGGTCTACTAACATGTGAATCATGAAATACTCTACAGTATATTAATGCTTGGGTTCCATCTGTTGACATGTAGATAGTTAGCTACTATGTACGACATTAAATTGTGGCGTCAGTATATTAACATATAGATAGAAAGAAGCTATTTAAGACATTATAGCTTGGTGTTGGTCTACTAACATAGATATTTAGAAAATATGTAGGACGTGAAAGTTTGCTGTGCCACTAAGTGGATAGTACAATATAATCTAGGAAAATCAAGCTTTCTGTCAGTCTGTTAAGCTGTGGATAGTAAGATATTATGTAGGACAGTAAAGCTTGGTGCCGGACTGTTGACATGGGGACAGCAAATAGCGTGTAGGACATTAAATGTACTGTTGTCCTGTCAACATGCGGATAGTTAGACACTATTTTTTACACCTGAGCTTGTTGACAGTCTGTTAACATGTCGATTGAAAGATAATACACATGACTAACACTCAGTGTTCTTCTGCTGGCAAGTGGATTCTAAGATAAAATGTAGGACATCAAAGCTCGGTAAAGGTCTGCTGTGGGATCTTAGTGGGACATTAAATAACAGGGTCAGTCTGTAAACATGTGGATAGTAAGATACTATCTGAGACAGTAAAGCTCGTTGTCAGTGTACATCTTTTGTCATGCAAATATTAAGATAATATATAGACCATTAAAGCTCATTGCCTTTCTCTTTACATGTAGAAAGTAAGATACTATTTTTATCAGTAAGGATCAGTGTAGGTCTGTTAATATGTTGATAGAAAAAAACTATTTATTAAATGACAGCTCATTGTTGGTCTGTTAACATGGGGACAGCAGGAAACTGTTTAGGACATTCATTGTCGGTGTCTGTCTGTTATTATGTTGAAGGCAAGATATTATATAAAACACAAAATACATGATATGCAGGACAGTAGAGCTCACATTTAGTCTGCTAACATGTGAATAGGAAGATACTATATAGGACCTTAAAGCTGGGGGTTGGCTTACATCTTTTGTCATGCTGATACTGATACTATATAGGACCTTAAAGCTTGGTGTTGGCTTACATCTTTTGTCATGCTAATACTGTATAGGACCTTAAAGCTTGCTGTTGGCTTACATCTTTTGTCACGCTGATACTAAGATAATATAAAAAATCTTAAAGTTCGGTGTTGGCTTACATCTTTTGTCATGATGATACTAAGATACTATATAGGACCTTAAAGCTCGGAGTAAATCTGTTAACATGGTGACTGTAAGATACTATGGGGACACCATTGTTCATGATTGGCCTTAATTTAACTTCATTGTACTGGTTTAGAAGGCTCTTCAGAGTCTGTATACAACCAGTTTATTTCTATTTGTGAATACATTAACTGACTCTACTTCTACTACATCCTGCGGTAATGCATTCCAAGAATTAACCTCTCTCTTACTTAAAAACATATTTCCTAATATCTAATATGGACCTATCTGTAAACAATTTGAAACTGTGCCCTCTTGTTCTTGTAGTCGGCTGTAGCTGTGCCCTCTTGTTCTTGTAGTCGGCTGTAACTGTGCCCTCTTGTTCTTGTAGTCGGCTGTAACTGTGCCCTCTTGTTCTTGTAGTTGGCCGTGTTTTGAAAAACTTGGTATAGTCTAATTTATCCTTTTCATTAATTCATTATAAAAGATCCCGTCACGCTATGCAGCGAATAGGAAATATTGTATTAGGCCCATATTATTTTGTAACCAACAGCATATAGTGGATGATGTGGTCAGCATCACTCCAGCCGCCTTTACGTCCCAGATTTTTCAGGTACCAAATTTCTGTGGCTGGGTCGACCATAGGGGCCGGTTTGTGATTAAAGAAAAAACAAAATGAATTTATACACTTGTATTAAGTCACCAGTCTGTTAACAAGTGGTCGATAAGATTCTGCGTAGGACAGTTTGTTTGTTTGTTTTTTTGGCGTTCACTTTATTTCTCTATACCCAAAAGTGGTGTGCGTTGCACTTTGGTTTTTATTTTGTGCCTGTTGGCCCAGTGTATCCGACTTTGGCATGCATTTTATCTTATGGTCTGCATTTTCTAAGGGTTTGCTTTACAAGGGTAATGGCCAGTGCTGTGATGGGGATCGAATCCAACATCTTCGGGTTGTGAGCCGTGTCACTTAACCACTAGCTCTCGCCGTCCCCACTTAGGATCGTAAAATTCTTCATCAGTCTAGATTTGTTGAAATGTGGATACAAAGAAACCGCAAAACAACAAAGATTGGTGTCAGTCTATAAACATGTGCGTAGAAAGTTTGTAGGTGTGACCATTATATCATCGTGCTGGTCTGTTAACATGGGGACAGATGACATTATATCTTGGTGCGGGTCTGTTAACATGGGGACAGATGACATTATATCTTGGTGCGGGTCTGTTAACATGGGGACAGATGACATATCTTGGTGCTGGTCTGTTAACATGGGGACAGATGATATTATATCTTGTTGCTGGTCTGTTCACATGGGGACAGATGACATAATATCTGGTTGCTGGTCTGTTAACATGGGGACAGATGACATATCTGGTTGCTGATCTGTTAACATGGGGACAGATGACATATCTTGGTGCTGGTCTGTTAACATGGAGACAGATGGCATTATATCTCGGTGCTGGTCTGTTAACATGGGTACAGATGACATTAAATCTGGTTGCTGGTCTGTTATCATGGTGACAGATAACATTATATCTTCGTGCTGGTCTGTTAACATGGGAACAGATGACGTTATATCTTGGTGCTGGTCTGTTAACATGGGAACGAATGACATTATATCTCGGTGCTGGTCTGTTAACAAGGGGACAGATCACATTATATCCCGGTGCTTGTCTGTTCAAAAAGGAGACAGTTAGACACTTTGTAGGACGTTAAAGCTCGGTATCAGTCTCTTTACATATGGAAAGAAGAGTACTATGCTAGTTAGTTTAATCATTTTTTTTCCACTTGTGTCGTTGAACGTAATGGGATACTTAATTCGTCTATCCGCCCCAAGTGCGTTGTGTCGGTCAATGTGAGTCTGTGTCGCTGCACAATCACTCTATCATCTATCCACCTACCTCACAGCCGCCCCCTTGTACTATAGCCAGATCTGCCAGCACTGTAAGCCATCAGTGGAATCTGATGAGGGTGCATTCTCATGAGATGACCAAACCAACTTATTTTCTGCCTAGAAGTGTAAACGGCACAAGACATAGTGCCGACCATACTACGAATGTCGTTCATCCGCATTTCGTCTTTCTTGATAACACTGATGACCTTCCATTCACAAGTGGAAATTCTGCTTCCACATGCCCTAGACAGAGACCATGTTTCACACTGGTAGCCCAGAGTCTGCATAAATATACTGTTTGTCAGTTGTTCCTTTTTTGCCAAACTAATGCTCGTGTGCCTAAGCCGTGGTGACAGCTGATAAGTTACAGCAGATTCTTTATGACACCTAGTCTCAATTTCTTTGTTGATCTTGCCATCTGAGGAAAAAATACTGCCCACATACTTGAACTCTTTGAAATAGTATGTTGGATATGAAATCTCAGAGTTAGTCTGTTAACATGTGGATAGTAAATACTATGTAGGATATTAAATCTCAGTGTTGGTCTGTTAACATCATCATCATCAGTCCCATAACCTAGAAGGTCGTTGAGGCACCGTTATTGCAGTTTGTAGTACCAGCTCTCACCATACAACAACAGTGTGTCTTGGGCTGCTACACACCTGAGGGAGCCCATCTCTCTCCAGGTGGCAGTTCATTATAGTTGTGTCTAAATTTCATACAACAGAGCTGGCACTGTCTTCAGCTAGTGCGAAGGGTGCCAATCTTGTAAAGTTCAGCCATGTGAACTAGACCGTGAAATATGACACATGTTAAAGCGTAGTGCTATTCATATAGCCGATGTCCAATTCCAGGAAGAAAATACAAAGCGATCAAATTAACCAGTCCAAATGGAAAACAACAACACATTTCCTAGAACACAAGCGTAAGTCGTCAACCAGTGTGAATTTCTGGCAAATCCATGGTCTGGCGGCATCTATAATGAACTAAAACAGAAGAGCAATGTAGAACGATAGCCAATTATAGTGCCATCTTTGCTGCTCTCAACACTTGGATAGTAGGATATTAAATCTCAGAGTTAGTCTGTTAACATGGTGATAGTAAATACTATGTTGGATATTATATCCCAGTGTTGGATCAAATCTGTTGGACAATAAAGATAGATGTTAGTCTGCTAACATGGATACAGTAAAATGCTATGTAGGACAATAAAGATAGATGTCAGTCTGCTAACATGAATACAGTAAAAGGCTATGTAGGACATAAAAGCTTGGTAAGGTCTGTTAATATGATGTTAATATGTTGCCCGGTGGAAAGTAATATTCTATGTAGGATGTTAAAGGTTATTGTCAGTCTTTTTATTTGCAAAATGTAAGATTCTATTTTTAACAGTAAGTCTCTGTGTAGGTCTTATAAACATGTGTATAGTATATTACTTAGGATATTAAAGATTGTTGTCAGTCTGTTAACATGTAGGCATCAAGATAACATGAGTTCACTAACAAACGGTGTCACTCTGTTATAAATGTGGAAAGTAAGATATTATATAGGACATTCAAATTCAACATTGGTCTGTTAGAAATTTGGATAGTAAGATATTATGTTAGTTAGTTTTCTTTCCACTTGTGCCGTTTAGCGTTGTGGGGTGCTTGAGTCATATATCCTGTGCCAAGAGTGTTGCGTCGGTCAATGTGAGCCCTTGTCATTGCACAATCACTCTGTCATCTATCCACCTACCTCACGGCCTCCCCCTTGTTCTATAGCCCGATCTACCAGCATTGTAAGCCATCAGTGGAAGATGTAGGACATTAAAATTCAACATTGGTCTGTTAGAAATTTGGATAGTAAGATATTATGTAGGACATTAAAATTCAACATTCATCTGTTAGAAATTTGGATAGTAAGATATTATGACCATGTCTCAAGGTCAAAGGGACTTGCAGATACCATACTACAGGGCACAGTATAGAGCAAGCGAAGACGAGAATGTCCGAGAAAATTATGGGAAGATAACATCTATGAATAGACTAGCCTACAACTTAAGGAGGCAAAAAAAGCAGCCACAGACAGAGAGGGATGGCGCAGGATTGTGGAGGTGTCAGCAGGAGTGCCACAACAATCTCAAGAGATCACAGGATGAACTGAACTGAGCGGAGACACTATGTAGGACAGTAAATATCGATGTTGATCTGTTCAAATATGAATCGAAAGATTGAAAATGTTGGATAATATTTCTCATGGTAGGTCTACTAACATGTGGATAATAAAGTACTATTAGGTCAGGTCATACCGTAACCGGTGAGGTCGATTGGGCACACATGAAGACTTCCTCAGAACCCTACGCTACACTTCTCTGTCAGCGGCTGCTGCCTCTGCTGGTCGGAGATTGGTCCATTCTTTTATGTTGTCCTCCCACCTCATTTTGGGACGACTTATTTGTCGTCTACCTTTCACTTTTCCGTGCAGGATTGTATTGTCAAGACCA
This sequence comes from Ariolimax columbianus, assembly GCA_036924085.1. Classification (NCBI taxonomy): domain Eukaryota; kingdom Metazoa; phylum Mollusca; class Gastropoda; order Stylommatophora; family Arionidae; genus Ariolimax; species Ariolimax columbianus. The sequence continues at coordinate 100,552,018 of JAVGWX010000002.1, forward strand.
TTTGATCTCGATATGTGACCGTGCCCAAACGAGTTTCCTTTTTTTTGACAGTTGCCTAGAGCTCTTCAAAAAGCCCTACACAGAATACAAATGCTCAGGTTCTGTCTGTTAACATGTGGATAATAAGATAATAGGTAAAAAAGTAAAGTTCAGTTTTGGTCTACATCTTAGGACATGTAGATAGCGAAATACTATCTGGGACATGTGGCGAGTGAAATACTATCTAGGTCATGTGGATAGTGAAATACTATCTAGGTCATGTGGATGGTGAAATACTATCTAGATCATGTGGATAGTGAAATACAATATAGGTCATGTGGATGGGGAAATACTATCTAGGTCATGTGGATAGTGAAATACTATCTAGGTCATGTGGACAGTGAAATACTATCTAGGTCATGTGGATAGTGAAATACTATCTAGGTCACGTGGATAGTGAAATGCTATCTAGGTCATGTGGATAGTGAAATACTATCTAGGTCATGTGGATAGTGAAATGCTATCTAGGTCATGTGGATAGTGAAATGCTATCTATGTCATGTGGATAGTGAAATACTATCTAGGTCATGTGGATAGTGAAATACTATTTAGTTCATTTGGAGCTTTTGATGGTGAATCTCAATGGAGCTCCACTGCCACAAGTTAAACCTACTAAAACCTTCGATAAATGGTACTTAAGTGCTAAAACTACCAAGCATGTTCTGTGGATTTTGCTTATTTAGGCTTAATAAAAAATCAGTGATGATACAAGGATAAACATTTAGAAGTTATCCTGCCATACGGAGAACTTGGCTTGGCTTGGCTTCGTTCGTTCTCAATCTCCCGCTACTAAACCCTCAAAGGGATTATGCAGCAGAATGTAGTCCAGAGAAAGGAATGCGTTATGTCGTAGTTTACAGCTTGACTGCGATGTTTGCACCTTTCAGTCCAACACATCCGCCTTAAGCAACCATTTTTTGAGTACCGGGTTAGCATTCCCTCTTCCATCCCTTCTCCTTAGCCAGTCTGCTCAGTTCCAGCATTTTACCCAGGATCATCGCGCGGAAGTGTGGACGGGTCTTGACAGCTCTGGTTCGCTGGCCCTGGCGATAGCAGTCAGCTATGGATCGCTGACCGCTGCAGCTCATGCGCTGCATAAGAAGAACTGAGACGCTAGTCTAGCCAGGCACAACATACTGACCAGGACGTCGTGTCAGGGTCAGGCACAATACACTGACCAAGACCACAATCTCTCTTCCATGTAGCGTTTCCTGGAAACAGGCCGATTTCAGGCAGTCTGTCTGACGAGGTGTGATCTGCGTAATAGTGAGCGTAACGCAGATGAAAAACCGCCAGGAAGGCCACCTTCATCGGCATGACAGAGATGAGACTAAAGCTACCACAACCTGCCACTTAACACTCTTTTCAGGGCGCACAAAAGAGTAAACTTACTCACTGTGGGCATTGAGCAACAACATCCTCCTTCTTCTTCATCGCACGCTGTCAGACGTCGACTTGAATTTATTCTAAGAAAGTAGCGTCCATCCTGAGGCTGTCGACACTGCCATAGAGCGTGTCTAGTGTTGGCACTGGTGATGGGCACATGTTATTTCTCTGGTCCTCGTATGTCGGGCGATTTTGCAGCAAATGTTCAGGAGTCATTTTCCCTGTACCACAAGTGCATTCATTAGTAGCACCTATCTTCAGTTTATTGAATAGATGGTACCTTAGTCTGTTGTGGCCTGTGCGGAGTCTAAAGACCACTACCTGCTCTCTTCTGTTCAACTGGTAGTAGGCATCCTTTTTTGTGTAGCCAGCATGCTCTGTTTCCCACTTGTCCATGTATCTGGTCCTAATAATCCTTTTGGACTCTTCGTAAGTCACACTAGAATCTGGTTGTGGTAGTCTTGCACCATCTTTTGTCAGTCTGTCTGCCTCCTCGTTGCCTTGGATGTTACAGTGGGATGGAACCCACTGTACCACTACTCTTTCGGGTGTAGACTGCTGGCATAGTTGACAAAGTACTACTCTTACGTCATTATGTTCTGTATTTTTCTGGCTTTTTAGTGCTGCAACCACGGACAGGGCATCTGTAAACAAGCAACAACATACAGTCGCACATTTTCGTGATTCGTTCAAAAAGTACTCCTATCTCAAAGCTGTAATTCAGTTACAAGCTTGTAAACGGGTATTTCATGCTAAAAATAAGTAAACTGGACCACTCCGCACTGATTCGTGAATGATGTGTAATGAATTGTTGGATGCCCGTGGTGAATTACGTTACTATTTGGTGAGCCTGACGGTCGTTAGGTGGCGTGTTGCAATATCTTTCTTTACTTACCGAGTGTGCGGATGAAGGTGGATCGTGATCCTCCAAAATATTACGCTCACTGCTACGGCCATCACGCTGCTTACTACATCGTTAGCCAGTTGGAGACAGCCTGTTTTCGAGGAGAACTGCATGGAAGTGGGGGGGGGGGGGGGGGAGGGAGAGGTCCTTCGTCGGTGTGTTTACCTGACCCTAATTAACATTGTCTGATCAGTATGATTTACATGACCCCGGCTAACATTGTCTGATGGGTATGTTTTACATGACCGGGCGTAGGTCTCCTTTCCCCATGTGTAATGTGTATTCGATGTTGTCATATTTCAGTGGCGATTCAATAAATATTTAGTTTTCCTGTCAAACAAATGGAAAGAATCTACTTCATTATTAAATGATGAGTTTGAAGAGCACATTCATGTCTTTGGAGAATATGACAGTATTATTATATAGCTACTTCTGCAGGAAGCTAATAGGGCTCGTTTGCATGATGACATCCAAGAACCTAAAAAGATAAATCCACTTTCCCACAAAACTAATTTACTATAAATATATCAAAATTCGCGTTAACAAATTCACTTTTACATAAAACTGGTCTTTTATAACAGTGTAGTAACAGTAGGCCGAGAGATGATTATTTTGAGAGACAGCTATGTGTGTAGCAACGGTAAGGCCGAAACTTTATGTTTTGACAGAGATCTCAGTGTAATAACTGTGTGGCCCAGACTTGATTGTTTTGGCAGAGATAAGTGTGTGGTAGATTAATTATATGATTTAATGTGTTTATTGTTGTTTGTGTTGGTAGAATTATAACTTTTAGAACACAAGTGAGACACATTGTCGTATATTTTATCTTATTAGTACTACTGGTCTACTAAAACAGCAATAGCACGCAAACAAATTAAGCTAGAACCTTCAAACGTTGTCACGTCCACAGAAACTAAGATAAAAACTTTCAACCTCTCACAGCTGTCCACATAAATTAAGCTAGAGCCTTAAAACTTTCACAGTAATCCACAGAAGTCAAATTAGAACATTCAAACTCTCACAGTTGCACACAGAAATCAAGCTAGAACCTCAAAATTCTCACTGTTGTACACATAAACCAAGCTAGAATATTCAAACCTTCGCCGCAGTTCATAGAAATCAAGCTATATAGGACATTCAAACTTTCACAGTAGTCCACAGAAATCAAGTTAGAACCTTCAAACGTTCACAGTAGTCCACAGAAATCAAGTTAGAACCTTCAAACGTTCACAGTAGTCCACAGAAATCAAGCTAGAGCCTTCAAACTGTCACAATAGTCCACATAAATCAAGCTAGAACATCAAACTCACAATAGTGCCCATAAACAAAGAAACTTACTTGAGATACCAACAATTGCGACCACTCCCAGCAAATGGCCTGGTTAAGAATGACTGTACAGATGTAGCTGATTCGAGCATCTATTACAAACGAAAATCTGTTGCAATGAAAAATGTGACGGCGAGTTCTGACCGACTAATGACCCCGAGCCACGGTCTTGCTACTCAAAAAGTAAGAAAGTAGACTTAACGTGTCAGTGAGCAGGTGTGTTGAGTTAGCTAGCTTTAACCGCATCCAGTTTACCCGCATTTGACGGCGTTTCTTTGGTGGTCACAAAGCCATTTTATATCTTATCCAAGTATCTCTAGACGTAGACCTAATCTTATCCAACTATCTCTAAATGTTGACCTAATCTTATCCAAGTGTTTCTGGACGTAGACCTAATATTATTCAAGTATTTCTGGACGTAGACCTGATCTTATCCAAGTATATGTAAATGTTGACCTAATCTTATCCAAGTATCTCAACACGTACACCTAAACTTATCCAAGTATCTATAGACGTAGACCTAATCTTATCCAAGTATTTCTAGACGTAGACCTGATATTATCCAAATATCTCTTGACGTAGACCTAATCCTACCCAAGTATCTCTAGACGTAGATCTGATCTTATCCAAGTTTCTCTAGATGTAGTCCTAATCTTATCCAAGTATATCTAGATGTTTACCTAATCTTATCCAAGTATCTCTAGACGTAGACCTAATCTTTTCCAAGTATCTCTAGACGTAGACATGATCTTATCCAAGTATCTAGATATAGACCTAATCTTATTCAAGTATCTCTAGATGTTGACCTAATCTTATCCAAGTATCTCTAGACGTAGATCTAATCTTATTCAAATATCTCTAGATGTAGACCTAATCTTATCCAAGTATCTAAAAACGCAGATCACATTTTCATTTATCATACAGTGGATCTATGAACACATGACAACGACAAGGTGGACAGACTAGCAAAGAAGGGATAAAGACAAGAATTGCCACACGCTGCGACAGCCCTACAACAGCCAAGCAGCTCATACCAGCAATCAAAGAGACTTGTCTGAACAGATATACCATGGGAAACACGGGAATGGAGATCACAAACGGCAAGCCACAATCTAAATTACAGCAACAATCAACTCACATAGACAGAATCTTAGTACCATTTTCTGGCTGAGAACCAAACACATTGCACGTAACAAGCACCTGAACATAATCCAACAACAACACACACCACACTGCCCGCTGTGTACACACCCATCTGCCACATTTGGTTATTATCTCTTTGATTGATCGGCGCTCAACGATGCTAGGAAAATGCTTCTTCCTATGATGAGGCCAGATAAATGGAACACTATGTATGGCACTAGACAACAACTAACACGCCAAGACACCAGTATATGGCATTGGGAAAAAGGGTATGAGCATCGATGCTTCTGGAACCGTAACAAAGTCTGGTCAGGCAAAACATACTGATCGGACAGGTTAGTCAGGGTCGGGTAAAATAAAAGTAAAACAACAACAAATTGTAAGAAACAGGCCTACTTCCAAATGAGCCAGACGACACTTCATATCGGATCCACAACTAGGGGATTGCATGTTAAGTTTTGATTCGCATTATTCTTTTATAAGTCTAGTGATATTGCGAGCTTAATATCTGAGTAGCAACATGTCACTTTGTCGGCTTGTGCATTCACAAGTAAAAACAACTATGATTTTCTATATAAGTGAAATCTTACCTCTAAATCAACCATATAATCGGTGTATTACAGTAAACACAAAATATTACCTCTATCTCATCATATAATCGGTATACTACAGTAAATACAAAATCTTACCTCTATGTCATCATATAATCGGTGTACAACAGTAAATTCAAAATCTTACCTCTATCTCACCATATAATCGGTGTACTACAGTAAACACAAAATCTTACCTCTATCTCACCATATAATCGGTGTACTACAGTAAACACAAAATCTAACCTCTATGTCATCATATCATCGATAGGAAAGAATCGTCACCAATCACACAGACTGGCGCAGCACTATTGCTGAGGGTGTTAAGAGACAAGAGGCATCAAGAATAGATGAGGACATCCAGAGACGCTCGCTCTGCAAGTCAACTCACACCAGCCCTTCTTCAACCCCGGTGGAAGGAGGTGTCTTATTTCCCTGTACAAAGTGCAACAGACAATTCAAGGCTCAGATTGGCTTATTTTTCCATCTTCGAACTCATGTGAACAGTTTACAGTGAATTCTGCCAAAGTGGTCCTCATCGATTACGATGGACTAACAACAATCTGTGTACTACAGTAAACACTAAATCTAACTTCTAACCCACTGTATGGTCGGTGTACTACAGTAAATACTAACTCTTACTTCTAACCCACTATATGGTCGGTGTACTACAGTAAACACTAAATCTTACCTCTAACACACTGTATGATCGGTTTATTACAGTAAACACTAAATCTTACTTCTAACCCACTGTATGATCGGTTTACTACAGTAAACACTAAATCTTACCTCTAACCCACTGTATGGTCGGTTTACTACAGTAAACACTAAATCTTACCTCTAACCCACTGTATGGTCGGTTACTACAGTAAACACTAAATCTTACCTCTAACCCACTGTATGGTCGGTTTACTACAGTAAACACTAAATCTTACTTCTAACCCACTATATGGTCGGTATACTACAGTAAACACTAAATCTTACTTCTAACCCACTATATGGTCGGTATACTACAGTAAACACTAAATCTTACTTCTAACCCACTGTAGGGTCGTGGTACTACAGTACACACTAACTCTTACTTCTAACCCACTATATGGTCGGTGTACTACAGTAAACACTAAATCTTACCTTTAACCCACTGTATGATCGGTTTACTACAGTAAACACTAAATCTTACTTCTAACCCACTGTATGGTCGGTTTACTACAATAAACCTTAAATCTTACTTCTAACCCACTGTATGGTTGGTTTACTACAGTAAACACTAAATCTTACCTCTAACCCACTGTATGGTCGGTTTACTACAGTAAGCACTAAATCTTACCTCTAACCCACTGTATGGTCGGTTTACTACAGTAAACACTAAATCTTACCTCTAACCCACTGTATGGTCGGTTTACTACAGTAAACACTAAATCTTACCTCTAACCCACTGTATGGTCGGTTTACTACAGTAAACACTAAATCTTACTTCTAACCCACCGTATGGTCGGTTTACTACAGTAAACACTAAATCTTACCTCTAACCCACTGTATGGTCGGTTTACTACAGTAAACACTAAATCTTACCTCTAACCCACCATATGGTCGGTGCACTACAGTAAACACAAAATCTTACCTGCAACCCACCATATGGTCGGTGCACTACAGTAAACACAAAATCTTATAAAAAATATTTACTTTGTTGCATGTTGTGCATTGTTTACACCATACGAAAAACAGGACCACTAATTGAGTCGTCACCGGATTCTCCCGCCCAACACTTTGTTGAGACATTTCGCATCTACTACCACTTATCCTACACGATGCCCAGGGCTCATCACCCGTTGTCGTGGACGATCAATGCGAAAGGCACTGGTTGGATATACGGATTGCATGGCTTGACTTGAAGCAGGAGGCACTAACTATAGCTGGTCCTCTTTCTTGTCTTTTATCACGCCAGCCGAAGCACAGCGGTACCAGCACAGTCGACTTCTATCAAGAAACTTGCGACAAAGAACGTTGCATGCTCTTGCAGTAGTCGATTCTGTAACTATTGTCTAGCATGATGAGGCTGCTAATATAATGCACAACTCACTTTAGTTGCTCCTTTTAATGCATGCATGGAGTTTATGGAATCAAATCAAAATCACGTCCCTTCATTTCTTGAATGACATGTCCAGCCTTGTATTTTACTTAACATAATGAGCTTTTAGAAAACGTGATTTTTTAAATTTGCAGTAAGGTAGAAATAATTTTTACATTGTTATTTTGCCACATCCATGCACAACCCTTAGTCGCATCTTACAATATACAAGGCATTAAATAATTTATCCTTTTTTCTTCACCAATCAGGAGAAATAAATACATCGCCCACCTTTACATATTTTGTCCTGGACTTACAGTGGGGATATTTGGTAGCGGTTATATCCTTCAGTTGCCAAGATGTCTTCAAAAGGCCATATTGCTGTTGTAATTCTATCTCGTATTTCCTCATTTGTAACTCGATCTTTGTACGTGACGTTTAAAAGTCTTCGGAAACATCTCATCTCCAAGGCCTGTATCCTTCGCTGAAGGTCAGCTGTAACTGTCCATGTCTCACAAGCATAGAGGAATATTGACAGGACCAGTGTACGCTTTAATCTGATTTTCGTGCATAATGCTAACCGTTTATCTTGCCAGATTTTGTTAAGCCGAGCAAGCGCAGCTATTGTCTGTGCCAAAACCTCACATTTTGATCCTTCATCGCTGACAATCGAACCCAGATATTTAAAACGGAAACTCGCTTGGTACGGTCACATATCGAAATCAAATGGTCTTGCAAATACGATCCTCCACGGAAAGGTGCAAGGCAGACGACGAAGAGGTCGGCCCAAAATCAGGTGGGAGGACAACATAAAAGATTGGACCAGAACAGGTACAGGCAGCCTCCGCCGACAGAGAAGGGTGGCGTGGAGTTGTGAAGATGTCTTAATGTGTCCCCCAACGACCTCACCGGTTACGGGATGACCTGACCTGACCTGATATCCTGTCATTTCCAGTAAGGGGCCCCGGGATTCACTGGGGGAGGTAATCTTATTGGTAGGTGTGAAACATGTAGCGACAACTATAGAAAAGAAATGAATTCGAAGTGCAAGAATGTAACTTTCTCAAAGTGCTCAAAATCGCGATGTGGCTGCACTGGCTCACAAGCAGAGACCATGTCTGTGTTCAGATTCCTGAACCTGCAGGGAAGGAAACCTATGGGATGTGAGTATATTTAAAGTTCGTACTGAATGTGGATTAACCAGAATGTAAGGTGCAAAACACTTAGTACTTCGTCTTAGGAAACACAATGAACGATGTAAACAAAATGTGTGACCTCGCACTGTACTTGTAATACTTGAAATACTTAGAATACTTGTATTTAAACATACATGTTAAGGCGATCAAAATGCTGAGCAGCGCATGCGCTGCAGTGGTCAGTGACTCGTAACAGACTACTAGTGTCAGGGTCAGTGACTCGTAACTGACTGCTAGCGTCAGGGTCAGTTACTCGTTGCTGACTGCTAGCGTCAGGGTCAGTGACTCGTAGCTGACTGCTATCGTCAGGGTCAGTGACTCGTAGCTCACTGCTAGTGTCAGGGTCAGTAACTCATAGCTGACTACTAGTGTCAGGGTCAGTGACTCGTAGCTGACTGCTAGCGTCAGGGCCAGCGAACAAGAGCTGACTACTACTGTCAAGGTCAGTGACTCGTAGCTGACTGCAAGTGTCATGGTCAGTGACTCGTAGCTCACTGCTAGTGTCAGGGTCAGTGACTCATAGCTGACTACTAGTGTCAGGGTCAGTGACTCGTAGCTGACTGCTAGCGTCAGGGCCAGCGAACAAGAGCTGACTACTACTGTCAGGGTCAGTGACTCGTAGCTGACTGCAAGTGTCAGGGCCAGTGACTCGTAGCTGACTGCTAGCGTCAGATCCAGTGAACCAGAGCTGAGCAGCGCATACGCTGCAGTGGTCAGTAACTCGTAGCTGACTACTAGTGTCAGGGTCAGTGACTCGTAGCTGACTGCTAGTGTCAAGGTCAGTGACTCGTAGCTGACTACTAGTGTCAGGGTCAGTGACTCGTAGCTGACTAATACTGTAAGGGTCAGTGACTCGTAGCTGACTGCAAGTGTCAGGGTCAGTGACTCGTAGCTGACTGCTAGCGTCAGGTCCTGCGAACCAGAGCTGATCAGCGCATGCGCTGCAGTGGTCAGTAACTTGTAGCTGACTACTAGTGTCAGGGTCAGTGAATCGTAGCTGACTGCTAGTGTCAACGTCAGTGACTCGTAGCTGACTACTAGTGTCAGGGTCAGTGACTCGTAGCTGACGGCTAGTGTCAGGGTCAGTGACTCGTAGCTGACTGCTAGTGTCAGGGTCAGTGACTCGTAGCTGACTACTAGTGTCAGTGACTCGTAGCTGACTACTAGTGTCAGGGTCAGTGACTCGTAGCTGACTACTAGTGTCTGGGTCAGTGACTCGTAGCTGACTACTAGTGTCTGGGTCAGTGATTCGTAGTTGACTGCTAGTGTCAGGGCCAGTGACTCGTAACTGCCTGCTAGCGTCAGGGTCAGTTACTCGTAGCTGACTGCTAAGGTCAGGGTCAGTGACTCGTAGCTGATTGCTAGTGTCAGGGTCAGTGACTCGTAGCTGACTACTAGTGTCAGGGTCAGTGACTCGTAGCTGACTACTAATGTCAGGGTCAGTGACTCGTAGCTGACTACTATTGTCAGGGTCAGTGACTCGTAGCTGACTACTAGTGTCAGGGTCAGTGACTCGTAGCTGACTGCTATCGTCAGGGTCAGTTACTCGTAGCTGACTGCTATCGTCAGGGTCAGTGACTCGTAGCTGACTACTAGTGTCAGGGTCAGTGACTCGTAGCTGACTACTAGTGTCAGAGTCAGTGACCCGTAGCTGACTACTAGTGTCAGGGTCAGTGACTCGTAGCTGACTCCTGGCGTCAGGGTCAGTGACTCGTAGCTGACTACTAGTGTCAGGGCCATCGAACCAGAGCTGCCGAGACCCTTCTTCACCTCCACGCGGTGATCCTGGATAACAGGCCGCAGCAGGGCAGACTGGCTAAGGAGAAGGGATCGAAGTGGGAATGCTAACCCGGTACTCAAAAAATGCCTGCTGAAATCGGATGTGTTGCACCGAAAGATGCAAATATCGCAGCCAGATGTAAACTGCGACACAACGCATTCCGTTCTCTGGACTTCATTCTGCTACTTAGGCCCGTGTCAGGGTTTGGTAGCGGGAGATTGAGAACGAACGAACGAAGCCAAGCCGAACATGCATTAGTGTAGCTAGGTAACCAAAGGCTTGAGCTGTGTAGTAGGTTTTTTAGAACTTCCTGCAGCTTACTTTATAATACAATATGAATCTTATATTGTTTCTCTAGTTTTTCATTCTATGTTTTTGATTATACGATATATACGAAGTAAGTAAGATCACACGTCGATATTGAATAGCTGAACGACGTAGCTGATAGTTTCTAAAGGTGTCAAAAGGTAGCAGCAACATCTAGCTTTGTGATTACTGTAAGTAGCAGACGCTAGGTGGCAGCAACATCCAGCTTTGTGATTACTTATTTAGCAGACGCTAGGTGTCGCATGCACGTGCGTAGCCGAGATTAAATATGGCGTTCTTACTCACAGAGAGTACATAAAAAACAGCTGTTGGGTAGTGGGGTTTATTTAAGCTGGTGTGAAGGGCGAAATAAAATGTATTTCAAATGATATTCATAAGGAAATGCTTTCTGTTACGGTGAGAAGTGTGTGTCAGGTAAAGCGGTGCCATAATTATCGGTAAGTTTTCTCAAGGACGCTTTACAAATGCCGATTGAAGCCCTACCTGGGCATCCTGTTAAGATTACAACTGAAGCATTTGTGTGAAGGGTAGGGGAGATAATTTGAGGGGAAATAATTGTAACGATAGACAGTGCGGCAACATAAATACTGTGTTCGCGTGGTTTAGTCTACAGCATAATGCATGATCGATTGAATTTCTGGAAAGTGCGCTCATCATGGGTACCCAGACTATGGCCGTTTGCGCCTTGACAAACGGTCAGTAAGCTGGTCTGTTGTAGAGATGGCGGTGGCAGCTTCTGTCCTAGAGGGACATCGACTTTCGTGGCTGATTTTACCGATTCTCGATTGACAGGGACGACAGCAGTGTAAACAGAAAAAGTTCGATTGGTGTGATGAAGACTCCTTTTTTTTTTTTGCGTCGCTGGTCTTCCATCTTTGTCGCCAGAACTAGCTCTGATTACTCGATGCCTGCTCTCAAGGTCGCTCTCCGTGTAGCTCTATACTCTACAATCTCGTCCCAGGTATTTGGATTGATCGTAAAATCGTTAATTGATCTTTTGCAAATCTTCTTGTATCTTAATTTAGACCATCATTTGGATCTAGTACCTGATATGAGTTCACACAGGAATAACTGTTTCGGAATGCGGGTATTTGACATTCGTTTCACGTTACCCAACCATCTCAGTCTCTTGTTGCTCAGAGTCGAGCAAAGGGAAGGTATTATGGCACGTTTCAGTATTTCCGAGTTGGTCACCTTGCACTGCCATTTTATGCTCATTATACTTCGAAGACATCGCATATGAAAACTGTTTAACTTCTTCTCGTGTCTTGAAACAGCTTTCATAAGCAGTTTTTTATAGTACCCAGGCTTTTGACTGGCGAACGCAAATGAGACATTTTTTTCTTGCACTGATTAAACACTGGAATAAATGCATTAATATTTGTGGGAATTATGTTAAGATATATGGGACAATGTTAGTGTACAATAAATGTTTTTCAAATTCGTATCTAATTTATGTTATTTTAATTGCCAGTTGTGACCAATTTACTGACTTGTATGATGATGGTATGACGGAGAACATGATCTAAAGACTGGGGTATTTTTGAGTGGGGCAGAATGAGAGCACGGCGCTCATCCATCTATAGAATAAAATGTACGGTGATCACAGACGTCTGAGACAGACCACCATGTTTGGAGGGAAACGTACGATAAACCCTTTTAAACAACCCGTTCAAATGTGGTCATTTGGAACATGTTCTGAAAATTTGACTCAGAATATGGATTGATCACATTTATTTCCATGTTTGATTTTCAATATTTGGTAAGCATAAATTGTGTTCTGATGAAAGCTAATAAAGTTATTTCTTTGTAACGTGTGAGATAGTTTGTTCGGGTCATTTCGTATGTGAGCGACTTATTCTTCTTCTATTTCTACGTTTTCTTCTTCTTCTTTTTCTACGTCTTCTTCTTCTTCTTTTTCTACTTCTTCTTTTTTTTCTACTACTTCTTATTTCTTCTTATTCTTCTTTCTTCTTCTCCTTTACCTCCTACCACACCTCCTCCTCATCTTCTTCTTTTTCTCTAACTCCTCCTCCTCCACCTTTTTCTTCTCCTCCTCAGCCTTCTCCACCGACATATTATTTTCCAGCACTTCGATATAATGCCATCTGTCCCCATGTTAACAGACTAGCACCGAGATATAATGTCATATGTCCCAATGTTAACAGGCTAGCACCGAGATATAATGTCATCTGTCCCCATGTTAACATACCAGCACCAACATATAATGTCATATGTCCCCATGTTAACAGACCAGCACTTAGATATAATGTCATATGTCCTCATGTTAACGGACCAGCACCAAGTATATAATGTCATATGTCCCCATGTTAACAGACCAGCACCGAGATATAATGTCATATGTCCCCATGTTAACAGACCAGCATCGAGATATAACGTCATATGTCCCCAAATTAACAGACCAGCACCGAGATATAACGTCATCTGTCCCCATGTTAACGGACTAGCACCGAGATATAATATCCCCAGTCCCCATGTTAACAGACCAGCACCAAGATATAATATCACCTGTTCCCATGTTAACGGACCAGCACCGAGATATAATATCATATGTCCCCATGTTAACAGACCAGCACTGAGATATGGCATATGTCCCCATATTAGCAAGCCAGCACTGAGATATAATTTCATCTGTCCCCATGTTAACAGACCAGCACAAAGATATAATGTCATCTGTCCCCATGTTAACAGACCAGCACCAAGATAAAATCTCATCTGTAACCATGTTAACAGACCAGCACCAGGATATAATGTCATATGTCCCCATGTTAACAGACCAGCACAGAGATATAATGACATACCTATAAACTTTCTTTGCACATATTCATAGACTGACACCAATTTTTGTTCTGCGGTTTCTTTTTATCAACATTTCAACAGATATAGACTGATTAAGAATTTTACTGTTCTAAGCGATTATGATGTGGGCTAGTGGTTAATTGACACTGCTTACAACCCAAAGGTGCTGGGTTCGATACCCATCACAGCACCAGCCGTTACCCTAAGGAAGCAAATCCTTAGAAAATGCAGGTGAAAGCAGACCCTAAAATAAAATGCATGTTTACAGACTGGTGAATTAATACAAGTGTATACATTAATTTAGTTGTTTTTTTTCTAATCACAAACTGGCCCCTATGGTAAACTGAGCCACAGAAATTGGGTACCAGAAACATCTGGGAAGTAAAGGCGGCTGGGGTGATGCTGATGACATCATCCACTATGTAAAAGTCAGATCGAGAGAAACCGAATGAGAGCCAGAGAAAGAAGGGCAATCATGAGGAAACTTGCAGGCACAAGCTGGGGAGCAGACGAAGGCATACTAAAGAAACTGTACACTGGAAGAGTGAGACCAGCTCTCGAGTATGGCATTGCGGCATGGACAACAGCTGCAAAGGCGAACTTCGATAAAGTTAGCAAACTTCAAAACCAAGCCATGAGAGTTATCAAAATTTAAAAATGGGTATGGTCAGATACCGCACCGAGACGAGAACACAAACAAAACCTACGTTACGACCAATAGGCCTTCATCAGGGACAACAACACTGAACTAACCATAGTATCTTAACAGTCACCATGTTAACAGATTCACACCGAACTTTAAGGTCCTACATAGTACCTTACTGTCAGCATGACAAAAGATGTAAGCCAACACCAAGCTTTAAGGTCCTATATAGTATCTTAGTATCAGCGTGACAAAAGATGTAAGCCAACCCCCAGCTTTAAGGTCCTAATAGAATCAGTATCAGCGTGGCAAAAGATGTAAGCCAAAACCGAGCTTTAAGGTCCTATATAGTATCTTCCTACTCACATGCTAACAGACCAAAGGTGAGCTCTACTGTCCTGCATATCATATTACTACCCACAAATTTAACAAACAAATATCAGTATTATCTTACTACTGACATAGAGACATCAAAACATCAGCAGAAATCATTAAATACACCAATGGAGAAAAGACCCAATTCTACAGGAATACTTATTTTGTAGCGAAGTGAGATGTCAGATGTAGTCAGAGAGTGCGGAGCTGAGGCAATAGTTGCTGTGCAGCAACTCTGATCTGGTGAAGACTAAAGACATCATCATGCCAACTGGTCTGTAGATATAACATGACCAAAGGGTCCTGAAAGCAAAGAAGAAAGAATACTTTTAACATGTTAGTGGACCAAAATTGAACGTTAATGTCCTTCATATGATCACTTAAACCACATGTCAACAGCCCAGCACTAAGTTTTAATCTACTACATAGTATTTTACTATCCACATGTTAGCAGACTGACACCAAGTTTTAATCTACTACATAGTATTTTACTATCCACAAGTTAGCAGACTGGCACAAAGTTTTAATCTACTACATAGTATTTTACTATCCACAAGTTAGCAGACTGACACCAAGTTTTAATCTACTACATAGTATTTTACTATCCACAAGTTAGCAGACTGGCACAAAGTTTTAATCTACTACATAGTATTTTACTATCCACAAGTTAGCAGACTGGCACCAAGTTTTAATCTAGTACATGGTATTTTACTATCCACAAAATTAGCAAACTCCAAAACCAAGTCATGAGAGTTATAACAGGAGGCATGAAGTCAACGCCAATTGTAGAGCTGGAAAAGATTACAAATCTCCAATCCATGACCGACAGAAGAGACTGCAAAGTCCAGCAGCAAGCAGAAAATCTCAGAAGAGACTGACCATCCAATGCATAAGAGACTAAATAATTTTGGAAATGGGAAACTAAAGCGGAGAAACTTTGCAGAAATAGCCAAAGCAAAGATGAACGAAGACCCTATGAACGCATTAACAACACTAAAGCCCATCCCTACTGTACGCAAACCTACCTGGAGGCAGCATATATTTGCAGAGATGGTTGAAAATATACCAGGTATTGGAAAAAAGAGCAGCCAGACTGAAAAAGAAAGAAGAGACATAACCCTGAGGTACATAACGAAAAACTACCCAAGCAGGGACTGGACTCATGCATACACTGACGGTTCTGTAACAAACACAACACAGAACGGAGCGGCAGGGGTATTCATGAGCCTATCAAATGGTAGGAAAACAACACTATCAGTGGCAACTGGAAAATACTCAAGCAATTTCAGAGCGGAGGCAAAGGCACTGAGGGCTGCAGTAGAAGAAATGAAGTCATGCAAAAGAAATGAAAGCCATATAGTCCTGCTTACATATGGCCTGGCCGTAGTCACAGCACTAAAAAGCCAGAAAAATACTGAACTTAATGATTTAAGAGCGGTACTCTGTCAACTATGCCAGCAGTCCGTACCAAAAAGAGTAGTGGTACAGTGGGTTCCATCCCACTGTAACATCCAAGGCAACGAGGAGGTAGACAGACTGGCAAAAGAAGGTGCAAGACTAACACAACCAGATACTAATGTGACATAGAGTCAAAAAGGCTTATTAGAGCTAGATACATGACCAAATGGGAAACAGAACATACTGGCGACACAAAAAACGATGCCTATTACCAGTTGAATAGAAGAGAGCAAGTCGTGGTCTTCAGACTTCGCACTGGCCACAATAGACTGAGGTACCATTTATTCAATAAATTGAAGATAGGTGGCACTGACGAATGCTCGTGCGGTATTGGGAAAATGACCGCTGAACATCTGCTGCAAAACTGCCCGACATACGAGGATCAGAGAAAGCAGATGTGGCCATTACCAGTGGTAACACTAGACAAGCTCTATGCAGTGTCGACAGCCTCAAGATGACCGCTGCTTTTTTCGAAAAAAATAAAGGTTGAATTCTGACAGCGTACGAAGAAGAAGACACACAAAATATACTCGTAACAATACTGGCAGAGTTCAGATACTTAGTATGGACCTGTCGGTGTAGAGCTCTCTACCACGGCCACACCTTTAACCCAGGCAGTTTTCTATCTTTGTTTATGGGAATGAGTAGGTTCTTTGCCCAGATGTTTCACGATCTGTGAATATTCTGGGCAAGACCTACGGACTGCCTGGGAGCAAATGATAGATATATATGGATTTCTGTACGAGTGAGTGTGAACGAGAATGTATTGTGCGTGTAAATGAACACACGGGTACTAGGATGAACATATTTATGTAAATAGTATGTATGCGTGTACATGTGGACAAATGTGTATGCATGGGTTCCTATGTGTGCGGGAGAGTCGGTAATGTATGGAAATTTGTATGCAGGCGTATGCTGAGGCGATGGATGGATGAAGATACATGTTTTAGACAGAAGTGCCTCCGTGTTGCCAGGGACTGTGGTGTTTGTGTGGATGTGTGTGTGTGTGTGTGTGTGTACGTGTGTGTGGGTGTATGTCTGTGTGTATATTTTTGTAAATAACATGTAGAAATATATTTAGATATGCAGTTCGTTAATTTTTTGCTCTGGTTGCATTTTGCACAAAATTTCATTGCAAGATAATGACACATGTAAATGCAAAATGCGCTATTGAAGCGGAAAATAAAAACCTTAAAATCTTATATTGCGTGTGTGCTACTTCACAAATGGTTCAGCGTTGGATATAATGAGTATATGTAAGCAAAGGTATGTGAACTTTTTTGTTATAAATTTCTCAAAGATTGTTAATCTCACTGTGGATATCCAAACTTTAAACTGTACTTTTTCGAGAACAGCACATCCATTACTATCATTATAATAACACCAGTGACATAGAATCGTGCATGTTCACAGCTGGCTGAATAAATGTCAATGTAATATTCATAACATGTCATTTGAAATGCGTAAAAATCAAACTGAATCTTATTCCAGTGTGTGAATTTTCATTGTTAATTTTTTAGTTCACAAAATGCATAAGTTGGCATATTCAAGAATGTAAACAAACAGCTGCTAAAGTACACATTCATGCTGTCCTGTGTATTGATGAAATTGCATGTTGTATACATTTGGTATATTCAAATAATGACACCATTAACAGACACAAAAAGGCAAAGGCCTGGTAGTAATACATGCCTTATTATATCAGACATATATTTGCACATATGGTCGGACCTGCGTCTTGTGCCGAATACATTTCCAGGCAGAAAATAAATTGGTTTGGTCATCTCATAAGAATGCACCCTCATCATCTTCCACTGATGGCTTACAATGCTGGTAGATCTGGCTACAGGGTAAGGGGGTGGCCAAGAGGTAGGTGGATAGATGACATTAAAGTGATTGTGCAACGACAAGGGCTCACATTGACCGACGCAACGCACTTGGCGCAGGATAGACGACTTAAGCGCCCCACGACGCTAAACTCGGCAGAAGTGGAAAGAAAACTAACTAACTAATTTGCACATACACATATTTGTGTGTGTGTGTGTAAGCTCTACATTACATACACATTTTAATAAACATTATAATACATTTTACATACTGTTCCTGGTGGTTCTTTAAAAAAAGCAGCTTCAGAATTGCTTGCAAAACCACTTTGTTTGGTTTTGTTGTTGATGCAACAATTTAGCTACTTCAAACTCAGAAGGAGGTTGGTTTATTTTTAAATGTTGGAATGTCCAAACCTAAGGCTTTGAGAGTCTTCAATGCTATTGAGGTTAACATGTTCACAGCAAGATAATATGTAGGAACTTAAAGACTGGTGTTGATGTATTAACTTGGAGATAGTAAGATAATATGTTGGAACTTAAAGACTGGTGTTGATGTGTTAACTTGTGGATAGTAAGATAATATGTAGGAACTTAAAGACTGGTGTTGATGTGTTAACTTGTGGATAGTAAGATACTATGTAGGAACTTAAAGACTGGTGTTGATGTGTTAACTTGTGGATAGTAAGATACTATGTAGGAACTTAAAGACTGGGGTTGATGTGTTAACTTGTGGATAGTAAGATACTATGTAGGAACTTAAAGACTGTTGTTGATGTGTTAACTTGTGGATAGTAAGATACTATGTAGAAACTTAAAGACTGGTGTTGATGTGTTAATTTGTGGATAGTAAGATACTATGTAGTAGATTAAAACTTGGTGTCAGTCTATTAACTTGTGGATAGTAAAATACTATGTAGTAGATTAAAACTTGGTGTCAGTCTGCTAACATGGGGATAGTAAAATAAAATGTAGTAGATTAAAACTTAGTGCTGGGCTGTTGACATGTGGTTAAAGTGATCAAATGAAGGACATTAACGCTCAATTTTGGTCCACTAACATGTTAAAAGTATTCTTTCTTCTTCGCTTTCAGGACCCTTTGGTCATGTTATATCTACAGACCAGTTGTCATGGTGATGTCTTTAGTCTTCACCAGATCAGAGTTGCTGCACTGCAACTATTACCTCAGCTCCGCACTCTCTGACTACATCTGACATCTCACTTCGCTACAAAATAAGTATTCCTGTAGAATTGGGTCTTTTCTCCATTGGTGTATTTAATGATTTCTGCTGATGTTTTGATGTCTCTATGTCAGTAGTAAGATAATACTGATATTTGTTTGTTAAATTTGTGGGTAGTAACATGATATGCAGGACAGTAGAGCTCACCTTTGGTCTGTTAGCATGTGAGTAGGAAGATACTATATAGGACCTTAAAGCTCGGTTTTGGCTTACATCTTTTGCCACGCTGATACTGATACTATTGGGACCTTAAAGCTGGGGGTTGGCTTACATCTTTTGTCACGCTGATACTAAGATACTATATAGGACCTTAAAGCTTGGTGTTGGCTTACGTCTTTTGTCCTGCTGACAGTAAGGTACTATGTTGGACCTTAAAGTTCGGTGTGAATCTGTTAACATGGTGACTGTTAAGATACTATGGGGACACTAATGTTCATGATTGGCCTTAACTTAACTTCATTATACTGGTTTAGAAGGCTCTGCAGAGTATGTATACAACCAGTTTATTGCTATTTGTGAATTTATTAACTGACTCTACTTCTTCTACATCCTGCGGCAATGCATTTCAAGAACTCACCACTCTCTCACTACAACAATTTTTCCTATCTAATATGGACCTGTCTTTAAACAATTTGTAGCTGTGCCCTCTTGTTCTTGTAGCCGGCCATGTTTTATTTTAGTGTCTGCTTTTACCTGCATTTTCTAAGGATTTGCTTCCTTAGGGTAACGGCCGGTGCTGTGATGGGTATCGAACCCAGCACATTTGGGTTGTAAGCCGTGTCAATTAACCACTAGCCCACACCATAATCGCTTAGGACAGTAAAATTCTTCATCAGTCTATATCTGTTGAAATTGTTGATACAAAGAAACCACAGAACAAAGATTGGTGTCAGTCTATGAATATGTGCAAAGAAAGTTTATAGGTATGTCATTATATCTCTGTGCTGGTCTGTTAACATGGGGACATATGACATTATATCCTGGTGCTGGTCTGTTAACATGGGGACAGATGAGATTATATCTTGATGCTGGTCTTTTAACATGGGGACAGATGACATTATATTTTGGTGCTGGTCTGTTAACCTTGGAACAGATGACATTATATCTTGGTGCTGGTCTGTTAACACGGGGACAGATGACATTATATCTTTGTGCTGGTCTGTTAACATGGGGACAGATGACATTATATCTCAGTGCTGGTTTGTTAATATGGGGACAAATGCCATATCTCAGTGCTGGTCTGTTAACATGGGGACAGGTGATATTATATCTTGGTGCTGGTCTGTTAACATGGGGACAGGTGATATTATATCTCGGTGCTAGTCCGTTAACATGGGGACAGATGACGTTATATCTCGGTGCTGGTCTGTTAATTTGGGGACATATGACATTATATCTTGGTGCTGGTCTGTTAACATGGGGACAGATGGCATATCTCCGTGCTGGTCTGTTAACATGGTGATAGATGACGTTATATCTCAATGCTCTTCTGTTAACATGGGGACAGATGACATTATATCTCGGTGCTGGTCTGTTAACATAGGGACATATGACATTATATACTTGGTGCTGGTCCGTTAACATGAGCACATATGACATTATATCTCTGTGCTAGTCTGTTAACATTGGGACATATGACATTATATCTCGGTGCTAGTCTGTTAACATTGGGACATATTACATTATATCTCGGTGCTAGTCTGTTAACATGGGGACAGATGACATTATATCTCGGTGCTAGTCTGTTAACATGGGGACAGATGACATTATATCGAAGTGCTGGAAAATAATAAGTCGGTGGAGAAGGCTGAGGAGGAGAAGAAAAAGGTGGAGGAGGAGGAGAGTTAGAGAAAAAGAAGAAGATGAGGAGGAGGTGTGGTAGGAGGTGAAGGAGAAGAAGAAAGAAGAATAAGAAGAAAAAAGAAGAGGTAGAAAAAAAAGAAGAAGTAGAAAAAGAAGAAGAAGTAGAAAAAGAAGAAGAAGAAGACGTAGAAAAAGAAGAAGAAGAAGACGTAGAAGTAGAAGAAGAAGAAGT
This sequence comes from Ariolimax columbianus, assembly GCA_036924085.1. Classification (NCBI taxonomy): domain Eukaryota; kingdom Metazoa; phylum Mollusca; class Gastropoda; order Stylommatophora; family Arionidae; genus Ariolimax; species Ariolimax columbianus. The sequence continues at coordinate 100,573,172 of JAVGWX010000002.1, forward strand.
CGCTCACATACGAAATGACCCGAACAAACCATCTCACACGTTACAAAGAAATAACTTTATTAGCTTTCATCAGAACACAATTTATGCTTACCAAATATTGAAAATCAAACATGGAAATAAATGTGATCAATCCATATTCTGAGTCAAATTTTCAGAACATGTTCCAAATGACCACATTTGAACGGGTTGTTTAAAAGGGTTTACCGTACGTCTTCCTCCAAACATGGTGGTCTGTCTCAGACGTCTGTGATCACCGTACATTTTGTTATACAGATGGATAAGCGGCGTGCTCTCATTCTGCCCCACTCAAAAATACCCCAGTCTTTAGATCATGTTCTCCGTCATACCATCATCATACAAGTCAGTAAATTGGTCACAACTGGCAATTAAAAGAACATAAATTAGATACGAATTTGAAAAACATTTATTGTGCACTAACATTGTCCCATATATCTTAACATAATTCCCACCAATATTAATGCATTTATTCCAGTGTTTAATCAGTGCAAGAAAAAAATCTCTCATTTGCGTTCGCCAGTCAATAGCCTGGGTACTATGAAAACTGCTTATGAAAGCTGTTTCAAGACACGAGAAGAGGTTAAACAGTTTTCATATGCGATGTCTTCGAAGTATAGTGAGCATAAAATGGCAGTGCAAGGTGACCAACTCGGAAATACTGAAACGTGCCATAATACCTTCCCTTTGCTCGACTCTGAGCAACAAGAGACTGAGATGGTTGGGTAACGTGAAACGAATGTCAAATACCCGCATTCCGAAACAGTTATTCCTGTGTGAACTCATATCAGGTACTAGATCCAAATGATGGTCTAAATTAAGATACAAGAAGATTTGCAAAAGATCAATTAACGATTTTACGATCAATCCAAATACCTGGGACGAGATTGTAGAGTATAGAGCTACACGGAGAGCGACCTTGAGAGCAGGCATCGAGTAATCAGAGCTAGTTCTGGCGACAAAGATGGAAGACCAGCGACGCAAAAAAAAAAAAGGAGTCTTCATCACACCAATCGAACTTTTTCTGTTTACACTGCTGTCGTCCCTGTCAATCGAGAATCGGTAAAATCAGCCACGAAAGTCGATGTCCCTCTAGGACAGAAGCTGCCACCGCCATCTCTACAACAGACCAGCTTACTGACCGTTTGTCAAGGCGCAAACGGCCATAGTCTGGGTACCCGTTCTCAATCTCCCGATACCAAACCCTAAAAGGGCTTAAGTAGCAGAATGTAGGCCAGAGAACAGAATGCGTTGTGTCGTAGTTTACAGCTTTACTGCGATATTTGCACCTTCCGGTCCAATACATCCAATGTTTTAGTACCGGGTTAGCATTCTCTCTTCGATCCCTTCTCCTTAGCCAGTCTGCCCTGCTACAGCCTGTTATCCAGGATCACCGCGTGGAGGTGTAGAAGGGTCTTGGCAGCTCTGGTTCGCTGGCCCTGAAGCTAGCAGTCAGCTATGGGTCGCTGACCACTGCAGCTCATGCACTGTTCAGCATCTTGATCCCAGACCAGTATTTGATCCTGGTCGTTTGTCGCAACAACAAAAAACCTGAACTTAAATAGTTATATGGCTGCGGTTCTTGAACCTGTAAACACGGCAGCGTTACTCAAAACATTAACGGTCTAGTCTAGCCAAATGTACAGCGGTAAGCCTAGGCGACAGTGAGCTGGCTTGTAATACTGGGATCACAGCGCACAAGGGTTCGAAATCACGGACGGACAGAACAAATGCGTGTGTGATTGTTCCTGATACGAACGCTCCTCCAGTCGACTCAGCTGTAAATGGGTAACTGACATATGAGTTGTGGAAGGTATAAACAGCAGGGAATGGAACTGGTCAGCCCACCTCACATAGGCTGCGGTTAATTCCACGAGGAGTTATCTTCATCCCCGACGGCAACTGCTGCCATAGTACCCACCTTTATCTTTATCTACCTAACTACAATTGGGCTCCTGATTTATGTGTGAACGGCTAAGTCGTAAGGAACAGGACTGTCCATCGCAACTCACGGAATCAGAGAGATCCTTGTGTTTGTACTTGTTGCTGTTTTAGTAGTTGTTGTTCGATATAACAGTCAGAGAAACTCCGAAGACTGACGGACCACCCAATGTACCAGAGACTAAACAATTTGGGAACTGGGAAACTAAAGCGGAGAAACTTTGCAGAAATAGCCAAAGCAAAGATGCACGAAGATCCCATAAACGCACTAACAACACCAAAACCCATCACTACTGTACGAAAACCTACTTGGAGGCAGGATATATTTCCAGAGGTGGTAGAAAATATACCAGGTATTGCAAACAAAAACTGCCAGACTGAAAAAGAAAGGAGAGACACTACCCTAAGCTTCATAACGAAAAGCTACCCAAGCATGGACTGGACCCATGCATACACCGACGGTTCTGTAACAAACACTACACAGAACGGAGGGGCAGGAGCATTCCTGAACCTACCAAATGGCAGAAAAATAACACTGTCATTCGCTACTGGTAAGTACACAAGCAATTTCAGAGCGGAGGCAGAGGCACTGAGGGCGGCAGTGGAAGAAATGGTAACACACAGTGAAAATGAGAGCCATATAGTCCTGCTGACAGATGCTCTCGCCGTAGTCACAGCGCTAAAAAGCCAGAAAAACACTGAGCTTAATGACTTAAGAGCAGCACTCTGCAAACTGTGCCAGCAGTCCGCACCAAAAAGGGTAGTGGTACAGTGGGTTCCGTCACACTGCAACATCCAAGGCAACGAGGAGGCAGACAGACTGGCAAAAGAAGGTGCAAGGCTACCACAAACAGATACCAGTATGACGTACGAAGAGTCAAAACGGCTTATCAAAGCCAGGTACATGACCAAATGGGAAACCGAACATACTGGTTACACCAAAAACGATGCCTATTACCAGTTGAACCGAAGAGAGCAGGTCGTTGTCTTCAGACTTCGCACTGGCCACAACAGACTCAGGTACCACCTATTCAACAAATTGAAGATAGGGTGTACCGACGAATGCCCGTGCGGTACTGGTAAAATGACCACTGAACATCTGCTGCAGAACTGCCCGACATACGAGGATCAGAGAGAGCAGATGTGGCCATTGCCAGTGGAACTGCAAGACAAGCTCTATGGTAGTGGCGAGAGTCTCAGGATGACCGCCGCTTTTTTCGAAAAAATAATGGTTACTGTCTGACTGTGTACGCAGAAGAAGAAGAAGAAGAACTGCTTGGGCTTTGGTAACGGGTTATGTTGTTGTTGTTGTTTGCGAATGCCCAAAATGAGTAGGATTACTCTTGTGTTCGCCCTGAAAAGGACGTTAAGTGACAGGTTACAGCAGCTTTCCTCACGTCATGAACGTGCTGATGTAGGTGGACCGAGGTCCTCTAGGCGGTTGTGCTATGCTTGGCTTCATATGCGTGTCACTCACTACTACAGGGATCAAGTTGAACCCTCATCTCGATAGCCAGGCTGCCATGAAAACAGCTGTTTCTAGGTAGGGCTACTAGGAAGCCAAAGTAAGGATCTTGGCCAGTATGTTTTGCCTGACCCTGATTAACTTGTCTGATCAGTATGTTTTGCCTGACCCTGATTAACATGTCTGATCAGTATGTTTTGCCTGACCCTGATTAACATGTCTGATCAGTATATTTTGCCTGGAAAAAACGTAGCCTTCCTCCCCTGGTAACGGATTGTAATGGATTTTTTTTACCTCCAGAAGCGTACTTGAGAAGGCTGTTGTGCCATGCTGTGCCCTTATTAAGCTCGCTACTACGAGGGTTACAGTGTCGACCTCTATAACAGTGATCAGACTGCGGTCACACAGAATGTTTCCATGAGCCTGAACGGAATTGTATGTTGAGGTTTTGAGCAGTATGTTTCATCTGACCCTGAATACTCTTTTCTCCCACCTTGATCAGTATGTTTTACCTGACCCTGAATACTCTTTTCTCCCACCTTGATCAGTATGTTTTACCTGACCCTGATTACTCTTTGCTCCAACCTTGATCAACATGTTTCCCCTGACACTCATTACTCCTCTCCCTCGCTCTGAGAACACGTTAATGTGGTCTGGAACACATAACTGCATGAGAGTCCCCGTGTCGCAAAACCTGCAGTTCTGTCCACTGCATACCGACAAAAGAAGTAGCATTTGGCAACCGCCAGTGTCCTTCCACGAGAAGCTGTACGGAAGTGTACAGATCCTTGAGTCGACTACCGCCTTCGTTAGAGTCATTGAAGTTGAGGTCAGAAGACGAACGAGGAAGGAGAAGAAATGTCATCACCACATCGAATGTCTGTTGCAATTGATCTCCCTTATCCTCTGACTAATTCTAAGATTTTGCAGTCTGCACCGTTCATCTTTTGATAGTATTGTCCTTTTTATAGTATTGTTTACTTAACTTAACTTAACTTAACGTCTTTATACTGGTTTAGAAGACTTTGCAGAGTCTGTATACAACCAGTTTATGTCTTGTTTTTCCCGTAACTGTAAGAGATCGTAGGGGTATGACAGGGTGTGAGAGAAGCGTCTTGTGCATCTTACTTACCGAACAGGGTCCAATCTCTCCCGGGCGATGTGTTTTAATCCATTGATGGCCTGTGTCTGTAGTTTACTGAAAAACAATCATGTATTTTCTTTAATCTCCCAAAGACGGTGTTAAGCACCTCAGTAGCGTCTCTAAGTTTCCCAAATAATGTTGTAAGCATCTTAGTAACGTCTCTTTTTCCGTCAATGCCGATGCTAAGCATCTCAGTCTCAGTAACGTCTGTAAGTCTCCCAATGCCGTTGCTAAACACCTCAGTAACGTCTGTAAATCTCCCAATGCCGTTGCTAAGCACCCCAGTAACGTCTGTAAGTCTCCCAATGCCGTTGCTAAACACCTCAGTGATGTCTCTAAGTCTCCCAATGACGTCGCTAAGCATCTCAGAGACGTCTCTCTAAGAGAGAACAATAGTTAGAGAACGAATCCTCAACTAATCGGAAATTTACCCCCATGGGAAATTAAACGGTTTCGTTTAAAAAAGGATGCTTCAGTTTAAACAGTTAAAGTAGTAGCCATTGCGTTTTAATTCATCCCAAACAAAACAAAAATATATATTTTTGGCACAGAATATTTTAGGTAGTGACGTCACAAAATAGTAAACTTTTAAAACTGTTTTGGGTGTCAAACATTCTGTGGGAACTGTTAACGTTGGTCAAAGATAAGGAGAGTAGCATCCAGTTTCTACAGCAGTATAGCATTATCCATTCCGTCAGGAGATGTAATAACAACCAGGCTGTCTAACCCTGAACTTAACCCTAACCTTAAACCTAACCATAACCCTAACCCTTTGCAAAACGCCTTTTTTCACCACCTTTTTCACACTTATATCTTTATCTATATACTTATTTATTGGGTCAAGATTGCGCCGGACATGGTCGCAGTCGATTTCCCTCTTGATAAAACGGTGTTTTGTTTGTGTTTTCTATGATAACTCTCGGACTATTAACGTGATTCCTGGATATAAATGTGCCGACTTGTGAATTAAGCATACTAATGTGGAAGAAGTGATGCAACGAAGTATATAACAGTGTATTTTTAGTCGTGAAAGGTAGACTAATGTGTACAGTTTCGATAGGACAAAGCGTGGCCGAAACTTGACCCGGTCAAAAGCTAGTGTCGCTCCGTGCTGTATCGTGACACAGATAACGAAGCATAAACACTGAAACGAATGAGGTCATCCTGACCCCGTCAAACATATGGTACTTCAGAAAGGAGCTCATCGCGCTTCGATCAGCACACTACGTCCCTTCAAACTCAGATCTACATCTGTTGCATGTGCTGAAAATACACTTAACCGAGGAGGCATCGGAACTCACAAGTATATAATCAAGGCGGAAGACCAGAGGAACGAGAGGTGGAAGAAAAATACACGAACAAATGCACTCAGAAACAGATACTTCAAAGCTCCACCCCAGCGATAAAAGAGAAGGGAAGGGCTACCGAGAAAATGAGGCACACGCTGACACCATACTGTCTGCATCCGAACCCTTCACTAGAAGTCTTGACAATGTCTTGCCTCTAGAACATATTGAGTCCGGACGAGAGAGTGAGGAAGATCCTGCGCAAATTTCCCTCACTATAAACACATTGCGCAACTCACGACATGACCCTACAGATCACACCCTGACTAGCAGCTCGCAACTGGCAGGGCCCCCAAACTGCAGCGGCGGAACAGGCAGAAAACGATCACGAAAACTACCCATCACGCTTGCAACATGGAATGTCTGCACGCTACTGGACAACACCAAAGCAAACAGACCCGAACGACGGACAGCACTGATCGTCAGGGAACTGGCTAGATACAACATCTGCATAGCTGCCCTGAGCGAGACACGACTGGCAGAGGAAGGGCAGATCACAGAAGAAGGCGTTGGTTATACTTTCTTCTGGAGCGGCCGCAGCAAAGAAGAACGCCGTGAAGCTGGAGTTGGCTTTGCCAACAAGACCAACATGGTCGACAAGCTCACAAGAATGCCCAGAGGAATTAATAACCGCCTGATTACACTGCGTCTCCCCCTTATAGGAGGGCGCCATGCAACACTCATCAGTGCACACGCACCCACAATGACAAATCCTCAGGAAACAAAAGATAAGTTTTATGAGGACATTGAGGCGCTCATCGCTGCAGTACCAAAATCTAACAAACTGGTCATCCTCGGTGATTTTAACGCTAGGGTTGGCACAGACCATACAGCCTGGGAGGGGGCCATTGGCAGACATGGTATCGGAAACTGCTCCTTCTGAGGACATGTGCCGCAAATGAACTACTCATTACAAACACAGCTTTCCGACTACCTGTCCGAAATAGAACCACATGGATGCACCCAAAGTCCCGCCACTGGCACCTCATTGACTACATTATCATCAGACGTAGGGATCGAGCGGATGCTATGGTAACGAAGAGCATGTGTGGTGCAGAATGTTGGACCGACCATCGACTTGTCATTGCCAAGCTAAACTTCAAGATCCAGCCCAAAATGCGCCCCCAGGGAAAGAAACCACCTAGGAGGCTAAATGTCTCTCAGCTGAAATACGAACCCACGAGAGGAGGTTTCCAGGAAGAGCTTGAGGGCAGACTATCTGAGCTTCCTTTTGAAAAGAACGACATCGAAGAGAACTGGGCATCACTGAGAAACACACTCTACGATACAGCAGTTAAACACATGGGCCCACTCACGCGCAAGCATAAGGACTGGTTTGATGAGAACGATCTGGAAATACAGGGCCTTCTCGATGCAAAGCATGAAGCGCACAGGGAATACTAGAGGGACACACCATCTCCTGGTACCAGGCGTCTGTTGGTACCAGGCTTCTGTTGGTACCAGGCTTCTGTTGGTACCAGGCTTCTGTTGGTACCAGGCTCTGTACAGGTAGTTCATAAACGAGGCTGCCATACCAATCCTTCACACAATATCTGTCAGGACTGCTATGTGCGTCATAAGTCTGTCTGCTGTCCTGGTAATTGAAGTCCTTAGTATGGTCGACACGGTAGTCCGTCTACGGTTATTTCCGTCCCAGACGGACCATCACTAAAACCCAGGATTTTGTTCTTCGCCCATGAGATATGAAATGAACATGTTCCATATGACGTATATTCAACTCTGAATATTTCCTCTGGCGCTGTTAGTTAGTACCCATCGTAAGCGATGATAGGGACATCGACAGGGTGTTTTGTCTTGATGATGTAACTTGCGCCGAATTTGGATTATATTGAGCAAGAAACTGTGTTGGTCATCAACCTCACTCTCTGGTCCAGAACTACCTTGGACCAGTGGAAAGATGTAAGTCAAGACGACTGAAGGTAACTTAAAATGCAGGCACTCTGGTTCCAACTTCCTTGAAACCAGGGGTCGCTTGAAAACTTGCTGGATTCGATCGCACACCGTTGCTGTTCATAGCTTTAAGAGACGAGTGTCTTACCTCTCGACCACAGCGACCCCTGGCAATGTACGAAATTGTTCATTACACCGACACGGACATTTCTTGGAATTATTCTGATGCACTGTGATCTAATTTTGCATTGAGGTTAGTCACAGTCCCATAAGACCTGAACGTGACCTGATCAAGTGTTCACTGGGCACGTGGGGGAAGCGCGTAATCTAGGGATTGTGAGCCTTACTTACAACCCCGAACACAAAATCCACGTTCTGCAGGAGCTAAACTGACAGTAGCCTAGCATCTGCTAGACACATGTGCACACAGATGGATCGATGAGCGACAAAAGAGTAAGCAGTGGAATCCACATCTCACACTCCAACTGCGACATACAAAGCCACTCCACACCAGCAGGAGAGACCTGTACCAATTTCAGAGGTGAAGCAAGAGCTGTTCATGCAGCACCGAGTAATCTTATCAGCTAAAATACAACTGCAAGGAAAATGGTCATTCCAACATACTCCAGGAGCGTACGCCAAGCCTTCTCAAGCCACAAACAAGAATATGTTCTCACACGAAAGAAGATGCAACATCGGATTGGTGAACCCCCCCCCCTCCCCACACCCCACCCCCACCCACCAAAAAATAACCCCCAAAAAACAAATAGATCTAGTTCTTCAGTGGATTCTGGTGCATTGTGGAACCCTTGGAAACGAGACAGCAGATGCACTAGTAAAAGTGGAACGTGGTGGCACGCAGACCCCCCATTCACAGAGCTGTAAAGAAGCAAATACATTCATCAAACGATCTCTGAGGATGGAATGGATAAACCAGCATACATATTACAAACTATAAAATTACAGCATAGACAAACTTGACAGATATGGGCAGACACATATCTTCTTACTTTGAACAGGCCATTGCAGACTCAAGATTATTAGAGATACCGCCACGTGCGATTGTAGAGAACCTAAGGAAACACCAGAACATATCCTTGCAGAACTGACCTACTTAAACAGACCAAAGAGATGTAGTCCGGTCCGGGGAAGCGACCATGCTTGAAAAGCTGTTGTGGTCTGGCAAAGACAAGCGTCCTTCGCGAACGTCATTGGACAAGCAACATTACATCAGTTGGTCGAAGAAGAGCAAGAAAAAGCTTTACAGTGCCAACCTATCAGGTTCAATACACATCGTGCTCAGACTGGACGGCTATTTCGGAGCCGTCGCGGGATTTACGGAGTTCGTACTCTGTCGTCAGCGTTTACAGCAACGAAAGGGATTGAACACAAATGGGATCACCCAGATGCAATAACGTAGTCTCTTTAAACCAGTTTCCATTTATTGGGGCTTTGTTCGTTTCATTCTCCGCACGAAACAAATCTTGGACCCACTTGGTCCGTTCCATATCTCAAATAATTTTATGTACATCATTTTCTGTACACAATTTTCTGTACATAATGTTCTGTGCAAAATATCATTGCCGAAGAGATAGAGTTTCGAGCTGAAAGACGCATCACTGAACAGATATTTAATCTGCGGATATTGAATGAGAAATACTTAGAGTATCAACAGCACATATATCATGTCTTCATCTATTTAAAAAAAATCGTTCGACAGAGTATGTAGATCAATAGTAATAAAGTGAAGGTAATTGACAACCTTTATGTGAAGGCGTCAAGTGCAGTTTCTGTAGACGGAATACCAGGCGAATGGTTCAGCACGTCTGTTGGGGTGAGACAGGGTTGAATACTCTCTCCAACACTCATCAATGTATGCTTGCAAAGAATAATTAAGGCGGCCCTGGAGGAACATGATGGTACGGTCAGAATATGTGACAAGACGATTACAAACCTACGATTTGTAGATGATATAGATGGTCTGGCATGCACGGAAATGGAACTCCAGGAGCTGATTAATAGATTGGACAGAGCGGCTCAGAGCTTTGGTATGGAGATGAATGCAGGGAAAACAAAGCTGATGACTAAAAACATGGAAGGGTTTACATCTGTGATAAAAGCAAATTGCCAGGAACTGTACACCGGTTCAAGTATCAGGGATCAATGATCAGTGACGATGGCTCTCAGCCTGAGATAATTGCCAGAATAGCACAGACAACAGCGGCGCCTACGCGTTTGAAACTCTTATGACAGGATAAGCGGCTCACCCTCAGCATAAAAGTTAGACTAATGCGACCATTGGTGCTCTCAATATGTTGGTATACTTGTGAGACTTGGACCATTGGTGCTCTCAATATGATGGTATGCCTGTGAGAGTTGGACCATTACTGCGGATATCCAGTACAGAATACATGCAATAGAAATGAGGTGCTTTATAAGACTCTTACATTTTACATATACGGATGGTGTCACGAACGTAGAAATACGACGAAGAATGGAAAACGTAATTGGGCCTTTTGATGATCTGTTCACAGCTATCAAAAGGCTAAAGATGGCTTGGTATGGGCACGACACGAGGTCCAGCGGAATTAGAAATTGGATACTGCATTGTTTCGTACCAGGAAAGAGAGAGTGGGGACGTCCAAGGAAGAGATGGGCAGACAACATCACTGAGTGGTCAAACTTTGGCACGACTGGCGGCAGCGGACAGAGAGAGATGAAGTGAGAGTGTCTTCAAGTGCGCCCCAACGACCTGATGGGTTACAGGATAAACTGAACTGAACAAAATAGTATATGCTGAAACTCTAATTTGGTTTCTTTAGAGGTTCCTCTGCCAGAATTTTAAATATCATGGAAAAAAATTCGAATTACCAACAAGGCAATCCAATGTCAGGGTGTAGGGAATGTTGTTCCTGTTTGAGGTTAGATCTTCACTTTCTATCTATTTGTGTCGTTAGAGGTCGTAGGGAAGTGTAGTTTTCTTTTGTGTACCTGATGTGTTGCCGATGTTGTTGTCATTCCATGATTCTTCAATGTCACAATGAAACCTTCTATCCATTTTACATTGGTTTCCTTCTTGTTCTGCAGCACTGTTGTGTAGTGTTGTAGATCCACGTAGCTAGTTAATTTGGTTGCGTCCTTGTCAGGTGTCCAAGCCATTTCATTCCCTGCCTTTCCATATATTCAAAGCACGGTGATGCACCAACCTTCTGACTTATTTCTTCGTTTTGTAATCTGTCCCGCCTGGGACCCCGACAGTTTTTGTTAAACACCTCATTTTCCTTATTCTGATGTTTCGAAGTTGTTCCTTGTTCGGGTCGCCTTGTACAATACAGTGTCTATCACTCCATCCCGTGGAGTATAGACTGGTGTCCGATCAGGTGAAACATACTAGTCAGACTATGTTAGTCAGGGTCACGTGAAACATACTTATTATTAACCAGCGTCAGGGGAAACATACTGATCAGACTGTTAGTAAAGGTCAGGTGAAACATACTGATCAGACTATGTTAATCAGCGTCAGGTGAAACATACTGATCAAACTATGTTAGTCAGGGTCAAATGAAACATACTTATCACGTCCCCACCTCACTTCAAAGTGCACAATAAGCTGTTACATGTAAGCCTGGCTAGCGAATTTTTGATGAATATTTTAGATCCGCATAGTGGCGAGCTTACTGAGCAGTCTCGCATTGCACTTTAGCCAGGATGACCCGTGACACCTTCTTAAATATGCCAAATGCGCCTCGGGAAGTGAAGAAAGTCACATCAACCCGACATCAAGAGCACGTAACTCAAGTTCCGGGTCATTAGCAGCAGCATCAACAACACCATCAATAATCCACTCATGGCCATGTTACCTGAAATGCTGTGACCTTTGCCTTCAGAATATCTACACACAGCATTATTTGGAAAATGACTTAGCCGCTCTAGTTCTCCCTTGAGGTGTAGACGTCCTATTGATATTTTAGTTCAGGGCTACTCAAACATTTTTCATCGGCGACGTCTTTGATTCAGACACTTTTTTTCAATGTCATAAATGCAATATACATATATATATATATATATATATATATATATATATATATATATGCAATAGAAAATTGTACCGAAGGCTGAAAAAAATAATAATAAATGTACCTTTAACGGGATGGACGGGATGACTTTTATTGGCACACAAACTAAAATCGTGTCTTAATATTCGTCTCAAAGCAATCTGGATGTTCTTAATACTTGAGCAGTATTTTGTTTTATGTGAAGTCAATGTTGAAAATACCGATTCGAACAAATAGCTAGTAACAAATGGCACAAGAGCTGGGCACGCTAATTCTTGACAGTATTGGACATAACAGCAAAACAAAAAGTGTACACCTTTTGCTTGAAAATTCAAGTTTGAAATTGGAATCACATGAAAGTTCTGCAAATTTTTCCTGAAAATTCGACGAGACGTGTATCAGATTTTCCATTTCCGTGATTAAAGGAGTTTGAATTCAATCCAAGTGGTAATTGTTTAATTTTGACAGAAAGCATTTCTGATAAATGTTGTCCAAGCATACTAAGTGATCAATTATGATATGTTTAATAAAATCAAAACTGAACATATTATCAACAATAAATCCTCTGTACCTGACAACAATTTCAAATGAGTAATTTTCCACATTATTCTTCCATATGTGTGATTTCTTCATGAATCATGTTATCTTTAAGTGTAACAATATTCGTGTTCTCCCATTGGATAAATTTATTAAGTTTGATGCGTTTTTCAAATAAATATTACAGATAGCACAGTTAACAAAACCAATTTTTATTTTGAAAGAAATTGACATATTCTGAGTTATTTTCAGACAAAAATTATATTAATTAATTTTTAACACTGATAGCCGTCTCAGAGCTCACCCATTTGCCAGCCATTGTATTTCTGTATGTAAAAGTGTGCTTAAATCGGATTCCATTTCATCTTATACATTTGCAAAGAGGCAAATAGTAAGTGCAGGGTATGCACCGACCGATAAGACTTAATCGGTGCTTGGGACGCGCACTAAATCGCGAAAACACGATCTTCTTTTTCTTCTCCTTCTTCTTCGTACGCAGTCAGACAGTAACCATTATTTTTTCGAAAAATGCGGCGGTCATCCTGAGGCTGTCGCCACTGCCATAGAGCTTGTCTTGCAGTTCCACTGGTGATGGCCACATCTGCTCTCTCTGATCCTCGTTTGTCGGGCAGTTCTGCAGCAGATGTTCAGCGGTCATTTTACCGGTACCGCACGGGCATTCGTCGGTACCCCCTATCTTCAATTTGTTGAATAGGTGGTACCTCAGTCTATTGTGGCCAGTGCGAAGTCTGAAGACAACGACCTGCTCTCTTCGGTTCAACTGGTAATAGACATCGTTTTTAGTGTAACCAGTATGTTCGGTTTCCCATTTGGTCATGTATCTGGCTTTGATAAGCCGTTTTGACTCTTCGTACGTCATACTAGTATCAGTTTGTGGTAGTCTTGCACCTTCTTTTGCCAGTCTGTCTGCCTCCTCGTTGCCTTGGATGTTGCAGTGTGATAGGACCCACTGTACCACTACCCTTTTTGGTGCGTACTGCTGGCACAGTTTGCAGAGTGCTGCTCTTAATAGTTTGACCTTGACGGGAGCGGCTCATATTCCAATAGTTCTAAAACGTTGGCGGAAGTGTTGAGGCAACGGTAAAGCTACAACAAGCAGTGCTGTCAGTATTGTCGAGAATATTAAGAAAATGTTTCTCAAATGTTAACGTGGCTCCAAAGAATATTTACGCGAACCTTCTGAGTGGTCACGACCCCTAGTTTAAGAAGCCCTTTAGAAACGATTGACTGGCCGAGTGATCTAAATGTTAGTCTACAGACCAAGAAGACGTGCGTTGGAAACCTCGGTAGATTAAAGGTTTAAAAAAAAAAATATCGCAGGTAACATGACAGTCAATCCCGTAAGCTGTGTGGCGACTGCAACGACAAACGACCTTTACTCCTCAAGCATGTATATCGTTTAGGTGGACCACAGCAATGATAATAAATGTTGCTTTTATTGTAGTAGTAAAGTTTCTACATGATGAAGATGCCGGTATTTGCCCGACTCCTCGGGCGTCAATTACAACCCGCTCTCAGCGTGACTTGCCTTAGTCACCTCTTACAACGTGCTCTGAGCGTGACTTGACTTAGTCACCCCTTTCAATCTGCTCTGAGCGTGACTTGACTTAGTCCCCTCTTACAACCTGTTCTGAGCGTGACTTGACTTAGTCACCTCTTTCAATCTGCTCTGAGCGTGACTGGACTTATTCACCTCTTACACCCTACTCTCAGTGTGATTTGACTTAGTCACCTCTTACACCCCGCACTCAGTGTGGCTTGACTAAGGCACCTCTTACAATCTGCTCTCAGTGTAACTCGACTTAGTCATCTATCACAACCTGCTCTGAGCGTGACTTGACTTAGTCACCTCTTACACCATACTCTCAGTGTGATTTGACTTAGTCACCTCTTACACCACACTCTCAGTGTGACTTGACTTAGTCACCTCTTACACCATACTCTCAGCGCGACTTTGCCCATTTGACTCTGCTCTACCATGAGGTACATATGTATCTTAGTGACGTGACTTCTAGTCTCTAGAGCAGGCATATGTAAAGTACAACCCGCTTGCCACATCCAGTCTCTAAGCGGCCCGATCCTGAGCAATCGTTTCCTCAGCTTTCCGGTGGGATGTCGCATAACTTCATGTCCCTCTTGCATTTGTCCTTGAATCGCACAGTATTGGGCCGCCGATTCTTCTGACTCCAGTGACCAGCTATCCGCAGAGGATATCCTTTGGCAGCCTCTCATCTTTCATATGGTAAACATGCCCCAACCATCGAAGGCGTCGCTGGCTCAACGGCGAATACATGGTTAGCGTATTTGTTCGCTGGAAGACCACATTAAGTTGTTCTCTCTCTTGTCACCCAATCCTCAATATATGTCGTAGGTACCTCGCGTGAAAGGTGTTGAGACGTCGCTCTTGCTTAGTGTGAGTGCTCCAAGTCTCACTCCCTTCTATACATGGGCGTGCCAAATACATCAATACAGAAGATGTGTATGTCGTCTGCTAACTGATGTCCGGATACTCTATGACCTTGGACCAGGCCGAAGAGTCGATATGTGAGTACAACGTTAGCATGCGTGAATATTTCCACACCACACCAACATTGTTATTGTCAACAGATGGTGAAGAACGCCATTTTCGCCAAGTGCATCCGTGTGTTGTCCGTGTGCAGTGGACCGTGGAGATACGGCACAGGGTACAGAAGTAGTCCATGGCTCTGCCGGGAAAATTGAGGAGAAAAACACCACAAATTCAATGGACGAATTAATACAAATGTAAAACCACTACACATTTCCATGGAGACGGGTGCAAGTCGTCGACCAGTGGGAATTCATTCAAATCCGTTGCTTGGCGACATCCGAAATAATAACCTAAAACACAAGAGCACAAAAAACCCACAGCTGGTTAGGCGCCATCGCTGCTGGTCTTTACATAATAACATAACTAATTTTAAAAATGCAAAAAAGAGCAGCTTGCTTGTCAAATACACACACATGTTTTTAAATTGGACAATGACCTCATAGTGTAGGTTCAGCATTTATCTCCTTAATTCGTCACCCAGCACACTCTATTGATGAAGGTGTACATACCTGATGTAGAGTATGAGACAGCCGGAGCCATTCACAGCCCTCATAAGTCGTCTTTTACCTTTCACCTTAATTGTGACTATAAATGTCAATAAGAATCAACGCAAACTTTGGGATTTAAAATAATGATAAAGGAGCAGACAGTGGTGTGCTTGTGTGTGTATCGGGTATTTACTGACAAGTGTCGTTAATAGACGAAAGCTTTTTCACCATAACGGGTGGCTTTCAAGGTAGTCTGAGTCCTGAAAAGAGGTTAAAACATTAAGCGCAGACAGTAACAAAAGCCCTACCGATAGACACGTCTAATATCGAAACACGCAGAAAAGTGCATGAACATATTGAAAAGCTTCTAAGCTGGAAGGGACTCAGTGCATATAACCTTCTCACGCTTGAGAGAACAATGATGAAATATTATAGCTTCTTTAGTTGCTAACTGTAAATTTATGTTTCTTGTGCAAACTTTTTTTATTCAAGATAAACTACCGGCAAAAGAATTGATTTAAAAGTAGTTCACAAACCATGCGACACGTAAGAGTGGTCGGTGTTAGGGAACAGTCAAAAAAACAATCACGGATTTTAATACATTTTCTGCAACTTTCTTACCAACGGAATTGTTAGTTCCGCAGTCCTCAATAATTACAAAGTGTCAGATCATGAAAATGTATGAGAAACTAAAAGCGAAAAGATGGGCAGTACTATAATGGAAACTGTCACACAGTGGCACATCAGTAAAATTATTTTTCGTTCGTTCTCAAACTCCCGCTACTAAGCCTTGAAATGGGCTTTGGAAGTATCAGAATGTAGTTCGGACAACATAATCCATTGTGTCGTAGTTTACAGCTTGACTGCAATATTTGCACCTTTATGTCCGACACATCCGACTTCAGCATGACATGGATGGGTACCGGGTTAGTATTCCCTCTTGGATCCCTTCTGCTTAGCCAGTCTGCCCTATTTGAGCCTGTTATTCAGGATCACCACGTCTAGGTAGAGAAGGGTCTTGGCACTTCTGAGACGCTAACCATGCAACTACTACTCAGCTTTTGGTCGCTCACCGCTACTTCCCATACACTGCTCAACTTGATTTAAGGAAACAAGAGAGCAGTCACGTTGCCAAAAGAGGAAGCTTCGCGAGAATATCAGAACAAGCTATCATCTTCAAGGAAAAGAAGACACTTATCCAAGCTATAAGAAAAGTTGACCAAACGAAAGACTACTACTCGAATTGCTATTTGAGCTAGCGGAGCAGGCGACCCGGTTGTGCAATGAAACAAACAAAAGACAACGGCCCATCGTAGACGATGATGGAATAATTAATTTTGCTAGCGCTATTTTTAGTAAGGATTAACTGCGCTACTGTTTATCCTCTCTCTCGTCTCAAGCCACACGACCCCAGAGGTTAGTCAAGGACAATGACGTACGAAGAGTCAAAACGGCTTATCAAAGCCAGATACATGACCAAATGGGAAACCGAACATACTGGTTACACCAAAAACGATGCCTATTACCAGTTGAATCGAAGAGAGCAGGTCGTTGTCTTCAGACTTCGCACTGGCCACAATAGACTGAGGTACCCCCTATTCAACAAATTGAAGATAGGTGGTACCGACGAATGCCCGTGAGGTACCGGTAAAATGACCGCTGAACATCTGCTGCAGAACTGCCCGACATACGAGGATCAGAGAGAGCAGATGTGGCCATCACTAGTGGAACTGCAAGACAAGCTCTATGGCAGTGGCGACAGCCTCAGGATGACCGCCACTTTTTTCGAAAAAATAATGGTTACTGTCTGACTGCGTACGAAGAAGAAGTCAAGGACAAGACGACTAGGGGTCGACTACGAGATGCAGGGGACTCTTACACATCACCTGATCACGAGGCCGACGGCTTAACCACTTTACCACAGAATCCCATGCAATAAAACAGACCATATCAGATTGAATCGCCACTTACACAGGTTAAAACCAGTCTCTTCACCCATATGTACATGCGGACAAGCAGCTAATACAGCTGGACATATCCTACATGACTGTCAGATGTTTAGGTAGCTGTGAAATTAGAAGTGACCCACTAGGACGAACCTTCATTCAAAGCTTTTTGGGAGTCTTAAAAAACTGTCCATTTTGCCAACATCTATCCAGAGCACTAACCTTCACTTGCAGGCACACCAAAAACAATGACGAACGAAAAGAAGAGGAGGAAGAAGAAAAAAAACTATTGTGTTTACTTGATCTATTCTATGATCAGGTATATATATACCTGTTATTTATTTATTTTTCTGATGCTTTTTTTTTTCTACAGAGTTGGGTAGCCCGCGACATTTTCAGTCCCCCCACCCTCCTCACCACTTAGTCACCTCATGCAACATGCTTTTACTGTTGTTGTTGTTGTTGTTGTCATTGAATGCCCATGATGAATATGTTTATGATGAGATGTTTAGGATGAGTATGTTTAGGGTGAGTAGTTTATGAGGAGTATGCGTCCTGAAAAGAACGTTAGGTGGCAGGTTGAAGTAGCTTTACTCACATCCCAAGGCTGCTGATACATATGGACTGGGGTTATCCAGTCGGTTATGCTATTCTTCGATTCATCTGTATGTCACTCAGTAATAGGGGGATCTCGTCGATTCTCGCCTAGTCTAGCCAGACTGCATTGAACCTGTTTCCAGTGAGAACTGCATGGAAGTGAAGTGGGGTATTGGTCGGTATACTCACCTGACCCTGACTAACACAGTCTGATCAGTATGTTTTGCTTGACCCTGAATAACATAGTCTGATCAGTATGTTTTACCTGACTGGCTAACATAGTCTGATAAGTACGTTTTTCCTGACCCTGACTAACATAGTCTGATCAGTATGTTTTACCTAATCGGACATCAAAATATCCACTTCGGATGAGATACTACTGCATAGATTTTGTGTCAGCAGCGAATTTTGCAATCATGGATCCCATATCAATGTCAAACTCGTGTATATATATCTAGAACAAAATTGGTCCCAAAATCGAGCCCTGTGGCACTCCACTTTTTACTTCACAATACTCAAAGTACTCCTTATTTATGCCCACTCTCTGCCATCTTCCCGTTAACCAATTTTCAATTCATTTAGCAACTTCCCCACCTATTCCATGTGGCAAAATCTAAATAAATAACTTCCACTGCTCCCCCCCCCCCCTTTAGCTATCATTTTAGTAACCTCCTCCATGGATTCTAATAGATTTGTTAAGCACGATCTCCCTCTATAAAACCCATGCTGACTATATCTGATTAGATTAAACTTGTCTAAATGCATTACAATGTTTTTTTTAAATATTGACTCTCACAATTAACATACTATGCTCATTAAACTCGCATGTCTATAATTCGCCGTATTTGATTTTTTGCCCTTTTTAATAAGGGGATCATTCCTGCATCTTTCCAATCCCGTGGAACAATGCCTTTTGAATGTGATTGAGAACATAATATAAACAACGGTTTTGTTAGTTGGTCTCTAATTTTAAACAACAATTTTGGATGAACACCATCTTGTCCTGGACATTTATTCACTTTCAACCCTCCAATTCTTTAAAAACCATTTCATCTGTAATATAGATTGATCTCAGTTCCGGTCTATCGATGTCTCTTTGGAAAATATCTACAGGCTCTGGGATCTTGGAGCAGACCTCTTTTGTGTAGACTGTGACAAAGTACTGATTGAGTAGATCAGCTGCCTCCCTATTCTTACTTATTATTTTTTCATATGCTGTTTATGGAGGGCCTAAATTGTCTTTCGTTTTTTGTTTATTTCTGACATAAGAGAAGAAGCTTTTATTATCAGTCTTGATCCTCTGAGCAAGTTTTTTTTTAAAGTCTATTTTTGTTGTTTCATTCATTTTCTGAGCTATGTTCTGCTTCTCCAAATATTTTAAATATGTTTCTTTTGATTTACCTGCCTTTATACATTTTTTCCATGCGTTATTGTTAGCTCTTCAACATTTCACTACAAATCTAGTTATCCACTTTTTACGCTTAGGTTTTACCTCCCTACATGGAACACATTCCTCTTTTAGCTTTTCTAGAACTGTTTTAAAACTCTCCCACTATTGTTCAATATCTGTTCCTCCGACAATATCTTTCCAGATTATGTGACTCGCTGCCTCTTTCATCTTCTTAGAGTAGTCATATGTTCGCATGTTTTTGTTTACTTCTTTCCCTACAATAAGATCCCAACGAAGGATTTGATGGTCACTCAAACAGTTCCCCAACGATAACGTTTTCAATCATATTTTCCTCTGTAGTAACAGCTAAGTTGAGTGTGTTTTTGCCTCCGGTGCTGCTTCTACATGCTGAATAAAAAAATTGTCAATTATGCACTTAAGAAAAGGTTTTGACTTTACGAGTGCTTCTGCCATATCCCATTTTTTTTGTTGGAAAGTTGAAATCCCTTATTAATAATAATTTCCCTTCACTTGCCTTTTCTATGCTTCTAATCAGCTCCTCAACTTCCTCTTTTTAACTTGATGGACATCTATAGCATACTCCAATCATTGTTTTTTCACCCCCACTTTCTATTTGTCCCCATACACTTTCATTTTTGTTACACATGATAAAACATCTTTTATCGTTATATTATCTGAATTTGTACAGTATAACAAAACGCCCCCCCCCCCCCCAATTAGCCTTGTCTCCCAAAATACCCTATTTTTCCTTAACATTGCATATCCCTCTATTTCAAGTACACTATCTGCAATGTCCTCATATGTCCATGATTCTGTTAACCCTATTATATCTGGTTTTTCTCTTCTACATACAGTTCCTATTTTTTTCTTATATTTACTATGCTTCTCATATTTGCATTAAAAAAACATTTTAGTTTGTAATGTTGTTGTTTTTAATTTTTGCTTCATCATTTTTATTTTTGCTTTTCCACTACTTATTTCACACTCACAGACCCCAACGTTCCCCCTTGACTGCATCCTCTATAGTACCATATTGTAGGCCTATCTTTAGTCTCGTACTTCATTGGTCTTACTAGTTTAGATTTGTAACACAATTATTAAAAACATACTTCGCTACATCATGCTGTCCTATTTCATTTAGATGTAAATCTCTCCTGTAGTATTTTACTTTTATCTACTTTCATATCTATAAATTCTATTCCCATGTCCGCACACATCACCGGCAACCTAAGATTGATACCTAATATCTTACTATCTAAATAGTCTGACCCATCTTCTCTGTCTCCATCATGGTGACCTTTCTGAATTTTGTTTTCTTTACGTGTTCCTATAAGACTTGTATATTTGCATAATTATTAATGTACCATCTCTCTTTACATTATGTGTTCCTGCCAATAACACATCATAACTGTTTACTTTGTCATCCATCCTCTTTATTCTTCCCTCTATATCCTAAATTTTTGCTCCCCCCCAATATCCATTTTTTTAAGCAATTTGTTCAGCCTCCCTCACCATTGAATCCTTTGCTACAAACACTGAGCCCTCATCTATATTTGCATACTTCTCTGCAAAGCTCTCTGCCATGTGTACTGTTTTGTAACTAGAATCTGCCTTACTTCCAATTCCTCTTTTCTTCTCCACTTAACTGACAGTGGTTTTATTTTATTATCACATCGACTACCTAACTGCAGCTTCTTTATAACTTGCTAAATTTACTCTTGTCTCTCTTCTATTTTGATCTGCCTTATTTCTATCTCCTCCAATCTCTTATCATTTGCCCACTCCATTCGAGCCTGCCTCTCTTCTACTATACATACCCTACATATAATTTTTACTTCATCTTCCAACGTTGAATCTATCCCTACACTAATTCAAACATTGCCGTCACACAAATCACACAGTCTGTCCTGGCCTTTCTTCGTTGCATTTCGCCTGGTCTTAGCGGCCATACTAATTATGCTATTTATTACCGTTAGCCAATAAGTTATACTATTACCTAATACAATGTGTACTTGTTATAGCAACACCAACAAATGAAATGTCGTTGGTATTTACCTTACAACATTTATCGCTAAATACTAAGCCTACACTTAATTTACACAGTACACTAACTAGTACTACAGACTGTTTCTACCGCTCACTATACCACGCTTTTAAATTATGTCAAGTCACCAACTATATGTTACATCCAGACAACTACATTTGAAAATACATATGCTACAGAAAACTACAATTACAACTACGTTATTTTTACACAAATTGATTCTGAACACTAATACTTCTCTGAAAAATATAAAGATCTATGTACTGTCAATTCGAATCCACCACCATCTTGAACAACAGGGTCAGACATTTTTTGAGTACCGGGTCAGTGTTTTCTTCTCGATCCGTAATTGTTTACTGTGAGGTTTTTATTGGTGAGATATAAAGGTCACATGTGTCTTTAATCGCTACGCAATGCACAGGCTAGGTTTTAATTTCATTGGCGAAAAAACAACACATATGTCTTACAGAGGTTTTGAACTCAATTACCCGTGAGGATCGACATGGAAAACGTTCGACCAGCCGCTTCTTTTAAACGATAACGCCATAATTGTTTCAAAATTAAAAACAATTCACATTTCTGCGCTTTGTTTGGAGTTTCATAAAAAAATTACTTCGTTTAATTTTTTGTTTTTTTGTTTGTTTGGTTGTTGCGTTCGCCTTATTTCTCTATTCCCCAAGGCGGTGTGCGTTACGCTGTGGTTTTCATTTTGCGCATGTCGGCCCAGTGCATCCGACCAGCATGCATTTTATGTAAGGCCCTGCTTCCCCCTGCATTTTCTAAAGGTTTGCTTCTCCGGGGTAACAACCGGTGCTGCGATGGGGATCGAACCCAGCACCTTCTGGTTGTGCGCCGTGCCACTTAACCACTAGCCCACACCGTCTCCTACTTCGTTTAATAATAATTCTTCTCAGATCATTTTCCTCAAATAAGGCCACAGATGAAGCAGAGAATGAGCTGACAGGAGTAAGTAACTCATGACCAAGAATCTATTTCGTCTTCAAGTGGTAACCCTGGAAACATACTGCACCCATGCAGTCTGGCTAAGGGATTTGGGATCGAAGAGGGAAGCCAAACCCAATCTACACAATTATGTACTTAAATCTGATATGTCGGGCCGAAAGATACAGATATCGCAGCCTCGCTCCGAAGAAGAAATAAGAAAGAAGAAGTACTCTGCTGTTCACTAAGTTCCGGGACATATTTTTGGAGGAAATGAATAAGTAAACCAACATACAAGTTCGTTCTTTCTTCTTCACAGTAGTTTCCTTGTGATTGTATTCACTTATTACAGATTCCTGTCACTGGAGCAAGCACCTCTGGTAGACACTTTTCTGAATAGCCCTCATTTATCTCATCGCCTTGGCTTGTAACCTCGTCAATGTCGTCCAATCGACGACCTTTCATTGTTTTTTTAAGTTGCGGGAGCAAGAAAAAGTCTCACGGAGCAAGATCGGGTATAAAGGTTGTGGGAGCAATGCAATATTGTGTTTCGTCAAAAATACGTATGTGGTGACAGATTTATGTGCAGAGGCATTGTCATGACGCAAAAGGCATATGCGTGTGCGCCATTTCTCAGGGTGATGTCTATGTACAGCGTCGTGGAGGCGTTGCAAAACTGCTTTGTAGAATTCAGCATTGACAGTCTTCTAGGAACCTATGCATGATGAACCAGCCAATCAATGTCAAAGAACGCAATCAACATGGTCTGGACATTGGACTTGATCTGTCGCGTCTTCTTTGGTGGAAGAGAAGATGGCGTTTGTCACTGGCAGGACATTTGCTTTGTTTCAGGGTTATATCCGTACACCCAGCTTTTATCACCAGTCATTATCAAGGACATGAACTTTGCGTCGTTTTTGGCTTGCTCACGGAGGTCAGTGCAAATGTACAACCAATCGTGCTTCTGGTCCTCAGTCAGGAGGCGGTGCATGGCTTTGCTTCGTTCGTTCTCAATCTCCCGCTACCAAACCCTGAAAGGGCATAAGTAGCAGAATGTAGTCCAGAGAACGGAATGCGTTGTATCGTCGTTTACAGCTTGACTGTGATATTTGCACCTTTCGGTCCAACACATCCGACTTCAGCAATCATTTTTTAGTACCGGGGAAGCATTCCCTCATCGATCCCTTCTCCTTAGCCAGTCTGCCCTGCTGCAGCCTGTTATCCAGGATCACCGCGTGAAGGTATATACGGGTCTTGGCAGCTCTGGTTCGCTGGCCCTGACGCTAGCAGTTAGCTATGGGCCACTCACCACTGCAGCTTATGCGCTGCTCAGCATCTTGATCACCGGAAGCAAGCCATGAGTCACTGTCACCTGTCTCATTTGCAAATATTCATTTACGGTTTTATGACACGAACCGATTGATATTCCAATATCCCCATCAAGTTCTCTGATAGCCAGACGTCAGCCAGCACGGATGATTTCTTGCGCACGTATCACGATCTCGTCGGTGTGGGAGGAGCATGGTATGTCTTGATGCGCGTCATCTTCAAAGGATCGGCGTCCACTTTTGAAACAGGAATACAACTCAAATGTTTTAGATCGACTTAGTTAGCACTCTCCGAAAACTGGTTGCAGCATTTCACAAGTTTCGGAACCAATATTTCCAAGACGGAAGCAGACATCAATGCACACACCTTGTAGAATGTTACCGTCCATTTTTTAAATGCGACGAACACTACACTGTCACCCTCACTTCTAGGCTTCCATACATCGCATGCGGGAAGTTCCCGACTTCCAGTTTGGTACATACATTAACACGTTGTTGTCACGCGAACTAGTTGAATATCACCTCATTACCTATTACGGTTTTTCGAGAGAAAAACATGTCTCGGAACTTAGTGAACAGGGATGGTATATTGCTCAAATAAACTTGTTCGGTAATTTATATTTTACAATCCTGGTGTTTAATCAGCCATATTTAGTATCTGATGGCAGGTTAAACTCATTTCGGTCTTTTCCATTGGGAAAAGGGCTTTACCCAGGCCATCTCTCCATCTCGTTGGTGAACCTGAAGTTTGGGAAACTGACAGAATTATATGCTCTATTGTCTGAACTGAGCAACCAGCGCAAGATTGTCATGCAGCTGAGACTTTCTCATTGTGGTATATCAGAAAACGAGAGAGCTGATCGACTGGCAAAGGACGGTGCTGCAGACGAGTCACCGGATGAACCAGTTACATACTAACAGAAGAAGATGATGATTAATTCAATCAGAGAGCTACTAACATTAACAAAAGACAATTATCATAATATAAACAGACAAGAGCAAACTATTGTGTTGCGCCTTAGAGCAGGACACAACCGACTCCTCAACCACATGTACACAAAATTGAAGAATTACATCTCAGACAAGTGTACATGCGGACACATTTTAGCTCGGTCTCTCTCGGCAGATCTGTCGAGAGCATCGCACAAAGCACGAACTCCGTAGCTCCAGCGATGAACCCAGGGATCTCCGGAAAAAGTTGACATCATGAACCGACCGTCGCAGCTCGAAATCGAACGCCGACCTCAAACGGCTTGACCACTTCGCCACAGAGACCCCCAAAGGCATGATGATCAGGTCAAACATACTGATCTCAACTTCACCTCCTCGTAGGGATGATGGAAATAGCATGTGTTGCATCAGTAAGTCCAATGAGGTCAAGGTCGACTTTATAATCCCCACAGTGGTGAGCTTAGGGAGAAGCATCTCATTGTATTAGAGCCAGTCGGACTTGTCCACTTTCGTAAGAATGTTTGAGATGTTATATATCACTAGAACAATGTATGTTCTCCCTGATACAGCTCTCAGCAGAACACACAAGGTTGACAGTGGATCCCGCCCCATTGCAATCTTGAAGGCAATGAAGCTCCAGACAAACTAGCAAAGAGTGAAGGAGCATCCCCACAAACAGACCTGTGCATCACATATAATGAGACCAAGACCATAATTAAAGCCAACTTCAGGGTAAAATGGGCTGATCAACACTCCGACTTCCGAAAAGAATACAGCTACTTCAACTTAACTAGAGAAGAGCAGGTCATCATCTTCAGACTGAGAACTAGGCATAATAGACTCAAGGGTCATCTTTACAGCAAAATGAGGATTGGGACAGATGACAAATGGCCATGTGGAGAGCATACCATGACTGTGGATCGCATCCTACAAAGATGGATGCTCACGCAGGAAAAGAGGAAAAGAGCGAACAATACTGGCCTCGCGAGACAGAAATGAGACAAAAAGCTATATGGAGATAAAACAGCCTTACAAACAACTGTGTCCATTGTAGGAGAAACCGGGACCTTGATCTGAGGACAAAAGAAGAAGAAGAGGATATATCACCGAAACCCATCATCAAAGAAACGGCGTAAAGGACACAAAATAACATTACAAGTCGCTTCGAACAACATTAACAACTAAAAAACATGTGCCGTGTATGTTTTTATGTTGATGTTAACACCAGGTGTTGGCTATATTCAACTTAAAGTTCACCAAAATGAGGCTTGAAGAATAAACAGGAAATGTGCCCATATTATATCACATGAACGACCCATTTAATATATGGAGCAAACGTGGCTTTCAAGTCACATACATAAATATATGGATATCTTAGTTGTAGAGTGTTTGATATCACTGAAAATATACCGACGTTGCATCCGGTTATAAATATGATCAAGTCGACCCAGCTGTAATTGGGTGCCTGGTCTGCTGTTAGAGAAGGAAAAGCAGAGAAGAAGTGAACTGGACGCGGACTTTGTGTGAACGATTCAGGGTTAGTTGCATATTAAGCGAATATACGATTGTACTGATTGTCCAAATTGATTACAAAATAGTATGGCTCAGTTACTCCACCGATACTCAAACTAATCTAAACTAACGTACCCGTCGCAAGACCTTCGTCGGGTGTCAAAGTCTTAATCTTAGTAGGCCCCTTAGATGCCCCTGTGCATGTCCCAGCTCTGGCGTGAGCTGGATATAGCCGGGAGGAGGATTTCATGCTTGGTGGGACAGGTTCCAACAGCTTAATACTCCACTGCGTTGGAACAAGTGCCGTAGAGGGGGATAAACCGATGTGCGAGTTAATCTAAATAGACCAAAACACTAAAGCAAAGTAGACCCGCCGCCTGTTAGGCGTCATCTATGCTGCTCTTAGCAGACCACCTAACCATGACTGATTTTTATTCCATATCACACAGTTAGTCGCCTATTACGACATGCTCTCTGTAGGGCAGTGGTGCTATTCTTATCTGTGTCATCTACAAGAACCCCGGTGGACCACTCAGGATCAAAGAACATTAACAAATACCTAACAAACCACACAACTAACAGAACAACGTACTCGACAAGTACGTCACGTTTGATATTGCCTGTCAAAGCAGTTGTGTACCATCACACTGTGGCATACCTGGAAATGAGACAGCAGACAGGTCAGCAAAGGAGGGAGTAGCACAAGAACGAAAAAAGAACAAACAATCACCTGCCAAGAAAAGAAGATCCTTGTCCTGCTAATAATAACAAAAAGTCGACCAAGCGAGAGACAACTATCACTGCCTTGATCGAGCACAGCAAGTGATCCTGTTAAACATGAAAACGGAACATAACAGACTGAATGGCCACTTAGGCAGGTTAAAATTGGCTCCAAAACCCATGACAAGAAGCACAGAAAGCCGAATATATCCAACAGGACTGTTATATGCTTGTCCAGTTGCGTACTGAGAACTGACTTGCGGAGACGAACCGACTTCTAAATGTAATTAGAAACCATGTGGAACCTTCGACTACGGCAACCTTTATCCAGAGATCCGAACTTCTCATGTAACAAATTAAAAACCTAATAAAATAAAGGCGTGGTGAAGGAGAAGAAGAAGAAGGATGAAAGATCCGTTGTCTTTTCTTGTTCTTTGGTTTCTTCGGTATGTCATTTCGTTCTTGGACCCCGACAAACGTGAGTTTTGTATAATTTCTATGGGGGAAGGCGGGAGAGGGGGAGTGGATGTGTTAACTGAGCCATATCTGCGAATATACGAGGCGTGTTCAGACAAAACCGAACCAAACTCCAACAACTGAACATACGTACGATGTGCATGATGACGTGCCTTCTGGTGTAAACAGCACATACCAACCGTCAAGTTTGAAAAATGTTATTATCCTCCGACTCATAGTTTCCTCAGTAGACCGTTGAAAACATGGTGGGTGTGATACGGAATCCGTCCAGAGTTAATCATCGAGCGGTGATTCAGTTTCTAACAGCTGAAGGATGTCGACCAGCTGACATTCATCGCAGAATGCAGGTAGCGTATGGTGACAAAACTATGTCGAAGACAGCAGTTTCTTGCTGTGAAATAGAGTTCTGGCAGCAACATTCGATACCTAGAAGACATAGGGTACAGGAATAAAGAACTTGTTATTTCTGGGATAGATAGAAGGAGCAGAAGAAGGAGAAGAGGACAAAAAAAAAGACGAAGTGAAGCAGAAGAAGAAGAATAACAACAACCAACTGCGTTGTCGCTCACTACTAGGGGTATCGCGTCAATCCCCCACCTTGTTAGTCAGGCTGCCTTGAAAAATCCCATTTCCAGGAAGGACTACGTCTAAGTCGAGGTGGAGGGGGGGGGGGAGAGATCTTGTATTGGCCAGTATATTTTTCCTGACCCTGACAAACATGTCTGATCAGTAACTCCGTGCGGCCTAGCGGATATGGACTCGGCTTTGCAATCCCAAAACACCAGGTTTGAATTACGTCGTGCCAGGCATGTGGGAGTTTTTTCATGGTGTGCCGACTAATTAGCCACGCTAGCAAGATACTGTTTGCGGATCCCATTAAGAAGGATAAAGAAAAGATTTGAATCTGAAATTCACGTGGTCCAAGCAGGTTTTAGAAATGACAGAGGGACCAGGGACTACATATTCAATATGAGGAATATCTACGAAAAATCTAGAGAGTTTAATGTAGCCATGTACGCATGTCTCATTGATTACACCAATGCCTTCGATACGGTAAAACATCAAAATCTGTAGAAAATCATGAAGGAAATGGGGTTTTCTGTGCACATTATACATCTCATTGAAACATTATACCAAAATCAACGAGCCGCAGTCCGAGTATCTGAAGCAAACATAAGATTCGTTCGCAGTACAAAAGGGAGTAAGACAGGGATGTATCCTCTTACCTTATCTACATAACATCTTTGCGAAATGTATAATGAGAAATGTTAGAGAAGACGAGAACATTGAAGGTTTTGACCCATTTACGATTGGCGGGTACGAGATTCCAGAATTACGATACGCAGACGACACAGTGTTACTTTCAAGAAGTGCAGAAGGGCTAGAGCAGCTACTTTCAGCTGTAAATGGACACAGTAAAGATCAAAACCTGTTTATAAACATAAACAAAACAAAGATAATGATTACTGACAAAACACAATGTCAACAGAAATGGTAGATGATGAGAAAATAGATCAGGTCACCATTTAGAATATCTGGGCTCCAGAATTTACAAAAATGGCGACTGCTCGAAAGAAATCAGAAGAAAAATAGCCATGGCAATGCCGAGACTGAACAGCCTGAAGAAATTATGGCAGAGCACAGACAAAACGACAAAAGTCTTGAGAGCCTTCGAGTCAAAATGTTACAGATAGATCCTCAGAATACTCTGGACGGAGAAAAAGACAAATGTAGACATTCAGCAAGAGTTTAGCATAGAGGAGAACTGGTTTGTCAATTCTATTATGGCTAGAAAATGTAAATACTTTGGTCACATCAAGAGACACAGCGCTCTTGAGAGAACAGTGATGGAAGGTATGGTGCCAGGCAAAAGAGGCAGGGGTAGACCAAGAAGACGATGGTACCAAGATATCCAGGAGTGCCTGGGTGTGACTCTAGCGGAGACTGGAGTTTTGGCAAGGGAAAGCGTTTCTTTCAGACAGACTGTCATGGGAGCGACGTTCTATAAATGACATGCTACATGATGATGACCGCTTTTTACAATCAACCCAGCTGAAAATGAGTACCTGATACAGCAAGGTTTGGAGTCGCATCGGGAAATATGGAGTTAGTTGTCTGTAGACGACATTTTCAGCAGATGAAGGCGCTGAGCATATATAGGAGTGTCACAGTGCAATGAAGTCGATTCTAGCAGCCATTTTCTATCAATGAGGCGTTAGTTAACTTCCAAATTTGACCTCTATCCATTATCAATGGCCTTCTATGTGGTCTACCTAGGGCCATGAAGTCAGAACTGTTATCCCTAGCATGGCCAGAACGGTAGAGCTACAAAAGATCCCGAAGGGCTGAGGTCTGAATCTCAACTATTTTCTAATGCCATAGTCAGCGCTTCTATACCTTCCAAAGAAAGAATTGGAGTGATGAGTCGGACGATGATCATCGTATAAGCTGTAGTGGGTCAGCCACCCAAAGCTGATTGCTAGCGTTAGGGTCAGCGGCCAAGAGAGCTGCCAAGACCCTTCTCCATCTTCTTCTTGTGATCCTGGATAACAGACTGCAAGAGAGCAGACTGGCTAAGGAGCCGGGATCGAAGAGGAAAGGTTAACCCAGTACTGAAAAATTATATGCTCAAGCCGGATGTGTCGGACTGAAAGGTGCAAATATCGTAGTTAAGATGTATACTAGAATACAACGCATTGCATTCTCTGGACTACATCCTGCTATTTACGAAGTCGTTTTCTAGGCTTAGTATCGGGAATTTGAGAACGGACGACGAAGAATATGCAAAATATATGATTCTGGCCCTCCTTAAAGAGGTATCAGAGAGCCACATCAGAGTTGATTTCACTGCCTCAATCGCTATTCTCATTCTGGAAGAAGTTTGTATTCATGTGTGCACCGTTCCGCTCAGCAGCGATCCTGCAGCCCACTCTAATAGAGATGCCCCAACCGGCCGTCTTACTACGCAACACACATACATTACTTCTCCACGTGTTCTTTAGTATCTCCTTTTATGTCTTACCTTGTATATTCTGGAAGATACACTGCATTGCAATGCTTGCTACCGTAGGAACTTAATATATGCCCCTAACTTAGCATTCCCCGTCGCTTCATTTGTCTCTCCTAACCAACTTTTAGGAAAGCTTGATTTTAGTCATTTGTTGAAGCATAGTTCCAACACTTAATTCGATTCGCCTAACCAGCTTTTAGGAAAGCTGGATTCCAGTCATTTGCACAGCGGGTTTTCCTAGCAACGCGGAACCCCGTAGTGCAGTGCTTAGAGCACTGGCTTCGCATCTGAGTGGTCCTGGGTTCATTTTCAAGTTGAGGTTGGTCGACCCAGCCTTCAGTCTGGGAAGTAAAGGCGGCCAGCGTGATGCTGACCACATCATCCACAAAGTGCCGTGGGTTACATAATAATATGGGCCCTAACGCCAGATTTCCGATGCACCGCATGGCGTGGCGTGACGGTATCTTTACTTTTTTACTTTCGTTTCTAGCAATGGTTTTCACATGGCACGACTGCAAATCCCCAATACCATGCAAACGCTTTTTTAGTTGTCTGTTTGGGTTGCAAGGAAGGAAGCAGTGGTCCTATTCTGTTCTTGTGCCGGTACTCACTCAGATGCTATCCAACACAAACCGTCTTCTTGCACCTCACTCTCCCTTTGTCTGTCCGCTTCTATCGACATCTATGATCTTGCCTTACCATAAACGTTATTCTGTACTGCTTGAGCGCCATGTTTAAACGAAAATCATGTCTGAACATATTTAATGACTCTCTATGCTGTTCTGCATATTTCACCAGTCCTACACAATGACGAACATTCCAAAGTAATGTATCTATTGTGCTTCCTTTCTGATTGACTGAATTATTCATGTTTCTATAAGTTTTGTATTTCCATTAAAGGTGCTCTTGCATTTTGTATTATTACTTTTGTTGTATATGGTGGACGGAGTGGTTTCGAGACAAGACGTCGGCCTCGGGAGGTCGCGGGTTCAAATCAAGGAGCTGGCCGATATTTTTTTAACAGGGATTTTCTGGCATTTCCCTGGATCTCTGAGTAATAAAGATCGGACCCCCGCGTGCAGTATCGCGCACATTAAACATTTCTAGGCAGTTGGAAATCGAAAAGAGTGGACAGAAGAGCCGCTGCCCGGGCAAAATTCAAAATTATGTTAAAAATGTACCCAATCATTACGGGATGATCCTCTCCCGTGCCGCAGGGCTCGTGTATTGTGCTGAGATTCTAAAAACAATATGGAGAAGATCAGAACACTTATTAAGCGCTAAACCGTGTGCAATGACGTTGATTCTTCGACTAAACTTAACTAAACTAAACTAAACTAAACTCAACTAATCTGAACTAAACTATATATAGAAGTGTGGTCTAGAGGTGAAACGTCCGTTTTACAATCTCCAAGCTATTAGTTTCTTCCCCCCCCCTTCCCCCCCTCCCCCCCCCCTTTTCCATACCATACTGTACACCTGCCAAGAACCGTATCACATCTAAGTAGGTTGGCGGTTGTAAGATGCGACCATGTGTAAAGGACATTCTACTTAGATTTCATCCGGGAGTACAGCGGTCTAGCTTTCTAATCATGCTCATGATGTGAGAAAACCTACTACAACACGCCACTGAACGCCCTCTTCAGGACATAATAAAGAGCAAACTTACTCATTCGGGATATTAAACAACAACACTAAGATTGATTTCGCAGTTAGGACTTACTTTTAGAACCAATTCGCTTATTATTCCTCCACATCATTGCGATTTGGTACTCCTAGCATTTCCATGTCTAGTTGTTGTGCCCGTTTGTGTGTTTATTCCCGTGGTGTTTGTTTGAGGCAGCGTTAAACATTTTGTATGGTCTGGCCTGGCAATTCTATTGTAGCGATCTGAATGCCCCCCCTGTTGCCTTTGATCTGCGCAACGTTTTATATCATCGTGATAGCGACAACCAAACAAATCGAGACTATGTGGATGACGACACAAAGAGGATCACTATGAGCAAACGTATCTTGTATCCAGTCCATCTAATTCCAACATTAGCCTTTCATCACGTGATGGAAAAACCACCAACCAAATATTCCTTATTGCAAAATCTGGTAACTGACTGACTGACTGAGGAGGTTTTATAAACGTGTCCCCAGGCACGTAGAGGGAGGCTGAGGTGGGCGGTTGACCGTGTTGCTACAGGAGTCACTGTGTACGAGAGGGATCAAATGAAAACATTAAAAGTGGGATAGAAATGATAAAAACCATGCTTTTGTATTGTAACTTGTTAATATAGTTGCTATAGATGTAAAGAGTGTCCTGCACGCGCCATCACGGTGTAGACGAACAACATGACGTCATAATTGCAGTTAAAAGATGGCCGCCTCCCTATTAGCAATCACTAAATCGAAGCTGAGTTCTGTTATCGGGTTTTTGAGCAGCGAATATGATGGCTATAGACATTCATATGCGAATGAAGGTCTAGTACGGTTTTACATGCCTTTCTCTTCAGCAAGTGTAGGAGTGGAGTAGGAAGTTCCAAAACGGCGGGAGTTCTGTGACATACTGTTTATGACCGGGTCAGGCACACTAAGAAGTGAACCCTCCCACTCCCCCCCCCCCCCCCCCCTCCGAGTCGATTGCAGCCGTTTACCTCCTCGTAAAGAAGAATCACTGAGTGACTTGAGAGTGAATGACATTCATCACCGTACTGGACCTTCATTCACCGATGAGTTTCATCCCTTCGCTTCTCAACAACTTGATAACAGAAAGCTGCTTCTCATTTGTGCATGTAAAATCTCAATAGTGGGGCAGCCAGCCTTTCATTGCAATTATCATGTTTTGATATTCATCTGCACCGCAATGGCACATACATGACACTTTTGACATCCTTACCAACTATATTAACAAGTTACAATACAACGGAATGGTTTTTCTAATTTCTTTCCACTTGTACGGTTTTCATTTGAAGCCCCCTTGTAGAACGTCTCTTGACGGTCAGCACAAAGTATGATCAGCGTGAGCTTACTTCGCTGTCCGGGACGACTTTGAGGAATATTCATTACTATTCAATCAATTAATCAATCAATAAATCAATTAAAAAAATGTCAGCTCCCTGCGGTACATAAGACATTAAATACGGACCATGTCTTCCTGTTCTAAACCATTCATTGCAATTCTGTCCCCTTCGTTTCTGTTGTATTGATTTTTGTCAGACTTTCATTTCCTTGATTGATATTTTGTTGTTTTTCTGTTTTTGCCTTCGCCTTATTTCTATAGTCTCCAAGGCGATGTACGTTGCACTCTGTTTTTTTTAATTTTTTTAATTTTGCGCCTGTCAGTCTTGTGCATCCGACTTCGGCATGCATTTTATCTAATGTCAGCTTCCTCCTTCATCTTTTAATGGTTTGCTTCCCCGCGGCAACAGCCAGTGCTTCGATTGGGGAACGAACCCAGCATCTTCGGAATGTGAGCAATGCCACTTAACCAATAGCTCACCTCGCCCCATTTCATTAGTATTTAAGCCTGTCTCTACTTCTAATGCCTTGGGAATTCCAGAACAGAGACTGTCTGGTAATTATGCCAGCTGTTTTCCGCAATGTTTGTTCTATCCAATGCCACCTTCTTCTCCTTACGTCATATGTATCAGTGTTTGTTTGACTCTTGCAGATAGGTTCATATTAGGGACTTTATCCCCCCCCCCCCCATTTTAATCCAACTACTTCTTCTTCTTCTTTGATCGTTCGTTCGTTCTCAAACTCTCGCTACCAATACCTTAAAACAGCATTGTAAGTAGCAGCATGTATTTAGGATAACTAAATGCGTTGTGTGGTAGTTTACAGCTGGACTGCGATATTTACACATTTCGGCCCGACACATCCGACCTCAGCATGGACATTGTAGGTACCGACTCAGCCATCCCTCCTCGATCCCTTCTCCTTAGTCATTCAACCCTGTTTTAGCTTGTTATCCATGATCACGACGTGGAAGGGGGAGAAGGGACTTGGCAGCTTTGTAGCGCTGGACGTGACACTAGCAGTCAGCATCGGATGGCTGACCGCTACAGTTCATGCACTGCTCTGCATCTTGATTCCTAAAAATGACATTGAAAAGTTAAAATATAAATTTATTATTATTATCCTTAGTAGTATCATCATTACCATCCTAATCATCATCGTCGTCATCGTCATGACCACAATTAAAAAAAATATTGATTTCATTACTCGATACTATTATATTGATTCAACATTAATGTCGCCCTACAAGGTTGACCAAGTGTTGATCTAGCCGTAAGGTCTGCATTTGTTTTTATGGGAACAGTTTGCTCCATCTTGCCTTACAAGCTGTTCAGGTGTGGTGTCTGGGATAGAAAAGTCCTGTGTGAGTGTGTGCTTTTGAGTATTGAGAGCTATCTAAGCTCTAAGCTATCTAATGATTACCATTCCATATTTGATTGTTTTGTTGGAATTAAGGTAATTTAGATCGGTATGTATTATAAATATACAAGCAAAGGTAAAACACATAAAAACAGCGGTTGAAGATAAAATGTTAAAGAATTTATTGTAATAGGTCACCGTGTGTTCATGGACTTAAGTAAGGTGTCCACCTCGGGTGACGGAAGTTCAATCCATTGCCATCATTACTCCAGGAGTAATACTAAATAGGAAATAACCCAGTGATGGAAGCGGTGCCTAGATTAATTACGTCCCTTGTTAAGAGGTTTTGTAATCAGTGTTCATAGTCCGTTGCTCATTTCTATTAAAAATTGTTTACTTCACATCTTACGTCAGCTGCTTTTAAGATATAATAGTACTGTGCAGTTGTTCCGTCCGATGTTGTTTCATCATGTACGCATATAAAAATAAGATAACTACTGGAACAGAGACAGCATTTCGCTGAGCATCTCTCATAATTTACTGGTATATTTTTTATAAGGACGAGAAAAAATTGAAGGAAAAGAAGAGGGGACAACAAAAAAAATTACCGTTGAAAAATGTTTTCTTTGTGCTTTGCAAAATGTTGAACTTTATCGTTTGTCATTGAAAATCTTGGTGTAATTTTTCAGCATAATGTTGGAAGCAATTAGAATACATGTTGAAACTATTTCTAAAATTGTCCTTCCCCATTCACAGGTGCAATTTTCAGCATTTATCAATTCTTTACTTTTTCAGAAAAGAAAATGTCTCTGATTATTAGTTTATAAGAATTCCTGATAATATTCTCCAGAAACCAGTGTCCAATAAACAGAATACATTTTGAGGACAATGGCAGTAACAAACCGTGATGGCCATTTCAGACCGACTATATCAAAATCTTTCAGATATGACAAATAAAGGCCGTATTCTGTTCCTTGCTCAATGGGCATACATTTTTACAAATACAGTGCAGAGATGTGC
Source organism: Ariolimax columbianus (assembly GCA_036924085.1). NCBI lineage: Eukaryota > Metazoa > Mollusca > Gastropoda > Stylommatophora > Arionidae > Ariolimax > Ariolimax columbianus. Next base: position 100,608,987 of record JAVGWX010000002.1, read on the forward strand.
TAAGATGAACAGATTTCAAATCACATTTCTGCAATCTTTATAAGAAATATAACCTGCAATAGAGACAATTTTGGTTTTATCTCGCTCATTCAGGTAAATGTCAATACATTCTTCTAATAATGATGGAAAATCATTGATTCCACTTGTTACATCTTCTGCAGCCGTATCTTCCTCACAGTCATTCATGAATTCCTTCAGACTGAACTGTCCCCAAGGTGCACAATTCTAATGAAGGAGACTGACCAATTTTAGCATCTTCTCAGACTCCATAATCTGACGAACAGAAATGTTAAAGTTTCCCCCAGATAGTTGTCAATACTGAGAAAATCTGAACTCCAAGCTGTCAATTTGGAATTTACATGGTAACACATAGGTTCCATTTTCTGTACCTAGCAAGAACTTTATCAGAAACTGTAAAGAAATTATGGTGTGTTTGAGAGCAAAGTGTGTTTCTAGCGACAAATATCCTTCACGAGCCTTGAACTTTATCTCATCCTATGCTTCAAGCCAAGTGACTAACTATCTATGAATGCAAACCTTCTGTCATTCAAACATCTGTGACGAGCGTTAAACTTCATCTCATCTTACGCTTCAAGCCAAGTGACTAACTTATTCATGAATGCAAACCTTTTGTCATTCAAACATTTGAAAGATTCCCTGTCACAGTCTCTAAAATGTCTTCCTTTCAGGGGGTCTTTGACATTAAGGATTTTCAGTTTCAAAATTATCTGAATGAATGTTCTAGTACCAAGAACAGAATCACTTAAACCTTAAAACAGATGAAAGGCTGAAACTACCTTGTCGTTAAAAATGAGTTATTAATAGGTCTGAACTGATTCAAAATGTTGTCCAGTTTAGTCCATTTGTTTACTTTGGAAGTGGGTGAAATTAAAGAATATAACACTGAAGTCTTAATTTCTGTTTCATCACAATACACTTGCGCAGTTAAATAGAAATTAATCTTCTCTCAAATGATAATTTTTGGACATTCTGAAGCATCTATGATGTAGAATATCACTACATGCAGAGACGTAACAATAATCCAATCAAACTCGGCAGTATGTTTGCTGATTTCTTTACACAAATATGCAAAAGACTGTATAGAATTTCATGAAACTCCATCTCTGACAGCCAGCTCATTTTCTCTCTTCTTGTGTATTTTGCTGGAGGCTCTGACAAATATACTGGTAGATTCTGAAAAATTGAAGGTACTGCATCTTGACTGAGTTTTAGAGCTTTTCGTGGAATACTAAGCACACACCTATTATCACTTTTTTACGTATCTTCGCGTAGAACATCATATGCGGTAAAACGGGTTATATACACAGCAGAATCTCGGGTATACTCATTAGTCTTTCCTTGGAATGGTATAAATCCATATTGCCTTGCTTACGAACTTCGTAGATCGATTTGTTTTACAACCTGGAACACAACATTTCCGTGGCATTCTCAATTATTTCCACTGTGCACGTCGTAAAACATCTAGTTGTATACATACTCTATAGAGCCTTCTAACTCAGTATAATTAAGTTAAGGTAAGTTGTCACAATATAATCCACAGTAATATATCTGAGCACACACTTTGAAATATAAGTAGAACGCAAGTGCATTTCTACCCCCTTCGGTGAGAGTTAAGTTTTCCTTAATCGATTTTAGTATCAGGCTCGAATCACGGTGGAGACAGGTATTTTTCATGTGGATCTTCAGGAGAAAATTCTCCTGATCTCTGGGTAGTGAGATCGGACTCCCGTGTACTGTGTCGAGCACGTTATAAATCTATTTGGCGCCTAAAAATCAAAAAAAAAATATATAAAATTTCTAGTTAAAAATACTCGAATTATTTGTACGTTCCCACAGCCGTAGTAAGCCGCTGGAAATGTAAAATACCTATTATTTACAGCCAAAGCATTTGGCTACTAGCAAAAGACATTAAAATGCCTGTTTAAAAACAAGTAGGTCAAGTAAATTCTTTTTTTTCCATACGAAGGTATTTAAAATGAAAACCTACAATTTTGTTTCTTCAAAACATATTTAAAATATATCAAAATATATATAGATATTATTATTTCCATACCACATACACACAAGGCAGTTTTGCCCTTATGTTGCGTGTGTGGCCACTCATACACTAGGTCGTTATTTCAATTTTGGAGTCAGCTGCCGTGGAGCCCACCTTGGAGACGTTTTGTGGAACATATGCACATCAAGGATGATGTAATATGATGAACCTGTATTGATATTTTACCCACAGTCACTCGGCGATTTTTCATTACGATTCCTTCCATAGCTGCTTTGATTGTCACTATTCCGTGTTTCTGAGCGGGTCGAGATTGCTGTTTTACAGAATTCACCCTGTTTCGCAAGTCTCTACTCCACTCGTAGACTTCCTGACATACATCTACGCACTTAACTTTTATTCGTTGATGAATGTAGATAGATTTCACCTCTTCGATTTTCTAAAAATGGAAAACAGAACACTTCGTATCCTATATGCGTGTCACTAGTGTGGTGGTCATCCTTTAACCGCTTCTATGATATCAAGCGATAATTTTCAACGTGATACCACCTGCAATATGTTCTTACAATGCTTAGCAAACGATACAGGAAACTTACAGGGCAATGGCACGGAGTGTTGAATTTCTATCGCAATTTTAAAATCTGATTTGAAGCCTAGTCGATGTTAGGACGACAAACTCATTTCTATTGTCACGGTGATCCTGGATAACAGGCTGCAGCAGGGCAGACTGGCTAAGAAGAAGGGATCGAAGAGGGAATGCTAACCCGGTACTCAAAAAATGCTTGCTGAAGTCGGATATGTTGGACCGAAAGGTGCAAATATCGCAGTCAAGCTGTAAACTACGACACAACGCATTCTGTTCTCTGGACTACATTCTGCTACTTAAGCCCTTTCAGGGTTTGGTAGCGGGAGATTGAGAACGAACGAAGAAGAAAAAGAAGAAGATATATATATATATATATATATATATATATATATATATATATATATATATATATATATATATATATATATATATATATATATTGTCATAAGTCTTTACCCAGACCATGAAGGAGTAGGAAGAGAAAGTTGAAATTTAGCCCAGTGCTTATTCCTTCTCAATGTAGCCACCATCTGAATTTATATGTTTCTGTCATCTTTGCGTGACCTTGAAAAGACCTTCAGAATAAAGTAATTTATTTTTTCGAACTAAACGAGTTATCACAAGCCTGTATGACAGCTTCGTAACTGTCAAAATGATTTCTTTTCAGCTGTTTTTTTAAGTTTTGTGAAAATAAAAAATCTGGATCATAATGGTGAATCCAAGTCTCATCTACTGTCACCATGGTCGGCAACATGTTTTTCGACCGATAGATTTTGAGCAACTGGCCACAGCAATCAACCCTTGTTTGTTTCTGTTCACATGTCAGCAGACGAGGGACCCAGCGGGCACACACTTTTCTCATATTCAGTCTATTGTGTATAATTCTAAAAAACTGTACTTTCATTCAGTTTTGCTGACCTAGATATCTCTGCAATTGTCATTTTCCTATCCTGGTCAATGATTTTCTTCACTCTTGCAGCATTTTCATCGCTGCACTCTGAGGATGGTCTTCCTGGTCTTGGAAGATCAGCAACATGGGAACGGCCACACTTAAACTGCCTACATCAATTTTGTCAGAAGCATACACATTACAGAATTCCACAAACACTGGTTACATCTCTCTGTGTATTTATGTTGGTGTTTTCCCCTGCAACATCAAGAATTTGATCACAGTTCTGGCCTCCGATTTCTCCATTGTTCTGACAAACCGTTAAAGTGTGTTGCACCATGCACCATAACCGGGTAAATCTGTCGAAGAGGGAAATTCATACTTCTCAAGTTCAGTTCAAATTGAATGAGCTACATATGTGCCAAATTTCGACGTTCTCCTCCTACATGGTCAGGGTAAAGACTTATGATATGCCCCTTGTATATAAACCTTAAAATATCGCGCATAATACTCACAATTTGTACTCATTTTGGGGCGTTTAAACTTTGGTTCGTATTGTACACGAGTTCTAAAAAATACATAATTTTTCAATACCGAATGTAAGCTATGAGTACATTCGAAATTTTGTTGCAATTTAAAAGTCAAATGGCGCGAAATTGAACGGACCATGCCTTTCCTAGTGAGAGTGATGACAAGGGAGTACAAAGTACCACCCATGACAAGGAAGTACAAAGTACCACCCATGACAAGGGAGTACAAAGTACCACCCATGACAAGGGAGTACAAAGTACCACCTATGACAAGGGAGTACAAAGTACCACCCAAGACAAGCGAGTACAAAGTACCACCCATGACAAAGGAGTACAAGGTACCAACCATGACAAGGGAGTACAAAGTACCACCTATGACAAGGGAGTACAAAGTACCACCCAAGACAAGCGAGTACAAAGTACCACCCATTACAAGGGAGTACAAAGTACCACCTATGACAAGCGAGTACAAAGTACCACCCATGACAAGCGAGTACAAAGTACCACCCATGACAAGCGAGTACAAAGTACCAACCATTTAGAAGTAGCATACTTATTTATGTTATATATTTCCCAAACTTTCAGTGTTTTTTCTTCAAACAAACGTTTCGTAAAATAAAATCTTGAAAAATTATGCTGCGTACTATAAAGGAATTTTCATTTTATCGGAAAGAAAGGATTAAATGGATTACTTAGCGTGTGAACGATGTGTCTTGGCCACGGTGCTAACCGGGGAAGGCTCAATCTCTTCCGTACGATGTGCTAGTCTCTTTTTGGCCCATGTGTTGTCAGCAAACAGTGCTAAGGGTGCCAATCTCATGAAGATCCGCCGTGTGCACTGGACCGTGGAAATACGACATAGGGTAACCGAAATACTGTTTAAAATAATCGATGACTTTACCAGGATAATCGGAGGGGAAAACACCTAATAATTAACAAATAAATTAATCCCAATGGAAAACTGCAACACGTTTCTGTGGACACAAGTGGAAGTAGTCAGATTGTGTCAGTCCTCCCCCTTCTCCTTGTCCTCCTCATTCTCCTCCTTCTCCTTCTTCTTCTCTTATTTTTCTTCTTCTTCTTCTTCTTCTTCTTTTTCTTCTGCCTTTGTCCAGAAAAAGCTTGTGCCACTGTGCTAAAGATTACATCGATGCTGCGATAACTGCGCCTTTCAGCCCGACACATCCGATTTCAGCACGACATTTTTTCTGATCGAGTTTGCCCTCACTCTTCGAACTCTAATCTCTTTGTCAAGCCGCATGGTTGCAGTCTGTTTCCAGGAACACCACGTAGAGGCGGAAAAGGCTCTTTTTGCAGCTTTGGTTCATAGACATCTGCTGCAACCAGCCAACCATGAGCTCAATCACTGATCGCACATTTGACCCCTTTAACACTGTTCTACGCTCCTGGCAGTGTATGAGTCCTGTAACTTCATATCGATTTATTTTCAAAATAAACATATCAGTTTTTCCCGGAGAAACATTCTTTTGTAACAGTCTGGCTAACGAGGTGTCGATCGACGTGATCCCGATAGTAGTAAGTGACATGCAGATTGAGCCAAGCATAGCACAACAGCCAGGAGGACCCTTGTCCACATTCATCAGCAGTCTCGGGTGTTGGAAAAGCTGCCGCAACCTTTCAACTAACACCCATTTAAGCATACTCATCGTGGGGTTTCAACAACACAACAACAGCGCCGGGGAGTTACTGGGGGGGGGGGGGGGGCGTTTTCCTTGGTTCCCGAGGCCCTAGTAACGTCCGATACACCTCTGACAGTCCTTAGCGATTTCTGGATAGCAATAATTCAGTAATACCATTTATCTACCACAAAAACTATTCCCTTTCAGTATCAGACTGATCGATTTGATATCTGATTGTAACACGCGGCACTCATTTATAACACCAAAAAACGCGTAATAATGTTAATACACTGTTGAATGCGTAAATTTCAAGGAACGTGATAGGCTCTCTGGTGTGCAAGTCTAATTATGGCGCGCTGTTTTGGTTTGTTCCGTTATTTTGGTTAATCGATCTACAGATCGAGCAGACTGGCGTTCTCTGTGGCATACCTCTGCAGCACAGAAGAGAAGGGAAGCGACCGAGTAAGTTCGCTAATTCACATTGTTGATGTAATGTGACCATGGACAGAGAAAAAGACAAATATAGAAATTTGGCAAGAGTTAAACGTAGAGGAGAACTGGTTTATCAATTCCATTCTGGCAAGAAAATGTAAATGCTTTGGTCACATCAAGAGACACAACGGTCTTGAGAAAACAGAGAGGTAGACCAAGAAGACGATGGGACAAAGATATCCAGGAATACCTGGGCATGACTGTGGCGGAGGCTGGAGTTTTGGCAAGGGAAAGAGTTTCTTTCAGACAGACTGTGATGGGAGTGTCGTTCTATGAAGGACATGCTACATGATGATGATGATCTAATGTGAATCTTCAGTTCAAGTCAATTCAAGTGCCATCTCCGCATCAAAGATCTCCATTGCACTCTATCTCATGCTGTAATGGCTCTATCTAACATACTTTTTCCAGTCCATCTACTGATGTCATCGTCCCACTTAAAGTGTTGTCTCCCCTTAAACGACTGCCTTTAACTCTACACTCCAACATGGTCTTCAACAAGGGAGTGTGTTTTGTTATATGAACAAATAAACTTGACCGCCTAACCTTGTTTTCGATCTGTAATTCTCTTTTCACCCCCCCCCCCTCCCCTAACTGCTTTTCAATACCTCCCCATTTGTTTTCTTCTCTTTCTAATAAATGCAGCCCAATCTTATAAATACCCACATATCGAAAGATTCAATCTTATTTTCCAACATGTTATTCAGTGTCCATGTTTCTGCGCCACAAAGTAGTGACGAGTGTACATAACACCTGACAATTCTCGTTTTCAATGTACGGTTTATCTGTTTGGATGTCAGCATCTGTCGCATGTTGATGAATACTATTTTGGCCATACCTATTCTCTTTCTTATTTCGTTTTCACAGCTGTTTTCTTCCTTCAGCTTACCACTTTTAAAAGTAAACCTGTTTTGAAACGTGTGTAAACATTCAATTTCGCTCCATTGTTAAGTATAATTTTGCTCGCAGCTGGTCCCTTTACAAGAAGTCTTTATCTGAGCTTTTGTGGTCACAGATTATAATAACAAAATGTTTAATTTTTTTCGTAATAAGGTTGCTACCCTCAAGCATTTGTAGCTTTTGGCACCATGTTAGGTGACAGTGTTGGTCTTTTTTCATTCTGGGTACAAAGAAACTTAAGTTTACACAATGTCAATCTGCAATTGATCCCGGAGTTCAAATATCTGATAAGTATTTTTACAGAAGATGAAAAGGTTGATAGAGAAATGAAAACATGATGTTAGAAAGTCTCAGCTGTGATTTGTTAATTTTCATCACTTCTTGAGGCAGCTGCGCTTACTGGTAAAACGTCCGTTTCATAATACTAACGCGTCAGGTTCCAATCCTCCCGCCTTCAGTTTGGCATTCTCAAGTTTTCTTTCGTGTTTCAAATGCTCATGAGCACATGAAAACTAATGACAACCTACCGTACTGCACTTCTGTAAGGAAACTGACTCGTATAACAGCCATACAGATTGGTGCTTGTAACAAGTGACCTACTGCAAAGGACGCGCTATTAACTTTATTCATATTTGAACACCACCACTTAAACACCTGAACAACTTTGTGTGCTGCCAGTCTTAGACTTGATCATTATCCAAGGTCTACCACCATCACCACTACTTAAACACCTGAACAACTTTGTGTGTTACCGGTCTCAGACTTGATCATTATCCAAGGTCCACCACCACCATCACCACAGCTACCACCCCGCACTACCATCATCATAATCAACTTCATCATCATTATCATCATCGTTGGACACATTCTTTCCAGAACGTAGTCTCCGTTACAACATCGTTGACTGCATCGCAGTTTTGGGCACGTCATTCCACGTCATCCAAGGATATTTTCTAACCGTCAGTAATATCTTGTGGCCATCTTGTTATGGTTCGTCTTCTCCTCTCCTTTGTTCCGTGACTATACGATTGGTCTCATTTCATTTCTTACTTATTTGCTACATTACTTGATGTTCCTCAGCGGGGTTATACCGCTGCGGGTTTTAACTTCGTCCCCAACGTCTCTGTCCTAAGATGTGGAAGTCCAGTCAGTAACAAGCTTTCCTTTTAACGTATCGTTGTCGTTGAGTGGAAAGGCGTCTGACGAAGGGGACTACACCACGGTTTTTTTTCCACTGTCGCCTACGACATAGCGCTGATCACAGAGTACGTTGACACGTACTCTGTGATCAGCGCTATGTCGAAGGCGAATCGAAGATCAATGACGCGTCGACCATCAACATTCATTTCAAAGTTCTCCCAATTGCAACAACTGATGAACGAGTCCACGCACGGGAAGATATTCTGTCAGACAGGATCATCCTGGTGGATCCCGTTCATTGTATTGAAGCCACAACTGGGTGCTGGAATGAATGAAAGATGCTAGTGCAGTTTATGAGGCAATTGGCACCCCCCCCCCCTTCCCCTAGTGCCATGGTTTGCTTAAAACTTGCTCGGTTCGAATCTCCGCTGTTTCATGATTTCGTTCGTTTCATGAGACGTGAGCACTTTTCTGCTATAATGGCCACCCCAAGAATTTACACCTCATGGCGAGGTTCAACACATCTACGGTAGAAATGCGCTCAGCCATTCACACTTGCCTAAAATATGTCAAGTCTAGAGTTGCCAATTGAGATTAGTTAAATCCCTCTAGAGTAAAACCATCTCCCACTAATAATATTGCTCACCTCGATCGTCAACAAAAAAAACAAAACCTGCTAAGTTTGGAGCAACTAATTGTGATGAGCTAAATCTCTGTAGAGTAGACAAATCTCGTACTTATAACATTGATCACCTCTCTAGTCAACCAGGCCAATTCTTGGCCCAGGGTGGAGCAGCCGTCTTGGCTCTTTCTTACCCTACCCCAGCTCTGGTTCATGATATATATTTCGGCACCAATGAATCTTTTTCAAGTTTCTTACATTGAATTATCTTTCGTCTTCCCTATGGTGTCCATAGCATGTCGATTCTGATAATGGGATCTGATGGGTCCTTCGTATCTTTCTTTCATGCTGACCCAAAGTATCTACTTGACTAAATCGCTCCTCTCTCTACCATGGACTGCAGAGGTCTTTTTCTCGTTCTTCAGTTTGTGGATTCTACAAGATTGGTGAGTCGGACCCGATGCCCAATCTTCTTTGTACTCTTACTTCTACCATTAGCTGTTGAGGTCCTTTGAAATTTCTTCGACTTGTGGATTTTACATAATTGGTTAGTCGGTTCCTTGGCCAGCCTGCTCTGTACTCTTGCTTCTGCTGTGTGATATAGAGTTTTTTTTAAATGTCTCTTCGGTTTGTAGTTTCTACATGACGGAGTTGCCAGTTTATAGTTTCTACATGACGGAGTTGTCGGTTTATAGTTTCTACATGACGGAGTTGCCAGTTTATAGTTTCTACAAGACGGGGTTGTCGGTTTATAGTTTCTACATGACGGAGTTGACAGTGTATAGTTTCTACATGACGGAATTGTCGGTTTATAATCTCTACATGATGGAGTTGCCGGTGCCATGCCCAGCCTTTCTTTCTCACTCCTTCTGATACTGTTGTTGAAAGCCTCTCGTAACGTGTTAACGTATCTCTTGACGAGGTCTTTTTGGTGGCAGGTTACAGAGGCTCTTCTAATATTCCAAGACGGGCTTGAGAATGTGGACTAGAATACTTACTGCTTTTTTACTGCAATGTTTACATTGTCTTCTGGATTGTCTCTTATTTATTGTTCTACAAGTTCGACTTTAGACCTTCAGTACTGACTGAACCTCGATTTAATTATATCATTCGTAATGCGCAATATACGAATACCATGTGCACAAAAACAGAACCCGAATGAATTATTAAAAGAACAAGTAATATACAAGGCGTGTTCAAATGAAACTGGACCTAACTGCACCAAGTAAACACGTGTACGATGCGCATGATGACGTCACTTCTGATGTAAACAGCACATACCAACCGTCAAGTATGCAAAATGTCTTTATCCTTTTAATCATAGTTTCCTCAGGCCGTTGAAGATTGGCGGATGTGATACGGAATCCGTCCAGAGTTGATCAGTAAGTGGTGATTCGGTTTCTAACAGCTGAAGGATGTCGACCAGTTGACATTAATCGCAAAATGTACACAGTTTATGGTGACAAAAGTGTCACCTTAACCCTAACTCTAATCCTAACCCTAACCCTAATCCTAACCAAAATCCTAACTCTAACCATAACCCTAACCCTAACCTTAACCCTAATCCTAACCCTAAGCATAACCCTAATCCTAATCCTAACCCTAAACCTAACCTTAACCATAACCCTAACCTTAACCCTAAGCCTAACTCTAACCCTAAACCCTAGTCCCAACCCTAACCCTAACCCTAATCCTAACCCTAAGCATAACCCTAACCCTACACCCTAATCCTTACCCTAACCCTAACCCTAATTCTAATCCTAACCCTAACCTTAGCCATAACCCTAACCCTAATCCTAATCCTAACCCTAATCCTAATCCTAACCCTAACCCTAAGCCCTAATGCTAACCCGAATTGCTGCATCAATTTTGCCGATGACATCTTCTGACGCAACAATATGCGACTGACCTGGTCTCGGAAAATCTTTCGTTCACCCACGACCTTCTTTAAACATCGTTATCCAGTTTTTCACTGTTGTCTTCGACACACTTTTGTCACCATAAACTGCCTGCATTCTGCAATGAATGTCAACTGGTCGACATCCTTCATCTGTTAGAAGCCGAGTCACCGCTCGCTGATCAACTCTGGACGAAGTCCTTATCACACCCGCCATGTTTTCAACGGTCTGCCGAGGAAACTATTAGTCGGAGAATAATGCAATTTTGCAAAATTGACGGTTGGTATGTGCTGTTTACATCAGAAATGGCGGCATCATGTGCATCGTACGTATGTTCACTTTATGCAGTTAGGTCCGGTTTAATTTGAACACGCCTCGTACTTTACATTTCATGAGAGGCTAATAATAAAAATCGTTCATGAGGTTGGCAGTTCACCATGTAAAAATCATTGTTCCAATCAGGCTTTCCTAAAAGTTGGTTTATGGTAAGCCAAAATGCAGCGTTGGATCTGGATTTCTACAAAAGAATATATCAAAAGCAATGACACCATTGGGAAAGTACAGCTCTAAAAATCACCGGCTGGGACTTCCCATTTGGCACGCCAATCAAAACCACGTGATTCTGTGAATGACAGACGCTGAAATATTCATTTATATGAGGTAAAGGCAGTTTGGAAGATACTACAGTTATTGATGAAACGTTCTAGACTTCGTGTTACTAGATTTTCGGTTATGTGATATGAAGTGACAATTTTCTTTCCGTGATGTCTTTGGTAAATATCAGGTAATGAGAATTCCAAAACACGCTGCATTTGTTCGGTGGCGTGTTAGTGACTTAATTTTACTGTGAATTCAGATGTTGCGAGACGTGGGTCGAATTGTTCCATTTCTAAAACTGTGTTAGTTAAAAAGACAAGGGCAAGGAAGCGAAACGAAATCAAGTTCAATTGAAAAATTATTGATCAGATCCTTGTTTGTGGTACTGGAAACAGGATCTATGACTGTAGTCTGGTCAACGAGGTAGGGGTCGATACCGTGGTCCCTATAATCACGAGCTTGCTGATAAGCCTCGCGTTGCACTACAGCCAGGACAACCCAGTAAATATTTTAAATTACGTATCCGGTGTAATATAAGCCACTGTAACCCGTCGTCAATAAAACGTCGTCAATAATTAGGTCTACTCAACACGACTAGCTTCGAGCAACATCATCATCGTCAGCAGCAACAGCAACAGCTGTGACATCAGCAATAACAACAACAATAACATAATCAACAGTAACAACAACGAAAGCACAAACAACAATAACAATAACATAATAACAACAGCAACAACAACAGCAGCAACAACAACAGCAGCAACAACAAAACCAGTAGCAATAACAACAACGCCAACAATAACAACAGCAGCAGCAACAACAACAACAACAGTAGCAATAACAACAACGTCAACAACAACAACAGTAGCAATAACAACAACGTCAACAACAACAGTAGCAATAACAACAACGCCAACAACAACAGTAGCAATAACAACAACGTCAACAACAACAGTAGCAATAACAACAACGTCAACAACAACAGTAGCAATAACAACAACGCCAACAACGACAACAGCAGCAGCAACAACAACAACAGTAGCAATAACAACAACGCCAACAACAACAACAGTAGCAATAACAACAACGCCAACAACAACAACAGTAGCAATAACAACAACGCCAACAACAACAAACAACAAACAACAATAGCAGCAGCAACAACAACAACAGTAGCAACACCAACTGTAGCAACAACAGCAACAACAACAACGGTAGCAATAACAACAACGCCAACAACAACAGTAGCAATAACAACAACGCCAACAACAACAACAGCAGCAGCAACAACAGCAGCAATAACAACAACGCCAACAACAACAACAGGAGCAACAGTAGCAACACCAACTGTAGCAACAACAACAACAGCAGCAATAACAACAACGCCAACAACAACAACAACAACAACAACAGCAACAACAACAACAGTAGCAACAACAACAACACCAACAACAACAACAATCACTTCGCAGTTGGGAAATACCGTTAGAGCCAGTTCGCTTTTCTTTTATCCATATGATTGCGTTTTTATATTTCTAGCATTTGCATGTCTCGTTAGTTGTGGCTGTTGGTGTATTTTTGTCTGCTGCTTTTGATTGGGGCAGCGTTTAACAACAAAAACAGCAAGAATAACAGTAAAGTTTTCAGGTGTTTTCATAGCACACGTTACCGTCAAAGATGATGTGTTGTTGAATTAGTTTCTACAATTCTCAAATTTTATTAAATGAGTTTAGCAGTTTTCTTTCTCCATTTATTGGATTTGTCTTCTTTTTCTTCTTCTTCTTCTTCTTCTTCTTCTTCTTCTTCTTCTTCTTCTTCTTCTTCTTCTTCTTCTTATTATTATTATTATTATTATTATTATTATTATTATTATTATTATTACTACTATTATTATTATTATTATTTTTATTTCCTCAATATCCTCTTCTTTTTCTTCATCATTTTCATCATCACCTTCATCATCTTCTTCTCTTTCTTTCTTGTTCTTCTTCTTCTTCCCATTCTTCTTCTTCTTCTTCTTCTTCTTCTTCTTCTTCTTCGTCTACCTCTGCTGTCCTCAGATCAAGGCCCAGATGTTTCTGACAAAGGAGGACACCATTATTTGTAAGACTACTCTATCTCCGAACAGCTTTTGTCTCAGCTTTATTGCAAAACCATTTTTGCTCTCTCTCTCTCTCTCTCTCTCTCTCTCTCTCTCTCTTCATGTATGAACATGCAACAACGCTTAAACATGTGTCGTATTTTCATGGTCTAGTTTACACGGCTGAACTTCATGAGATTGGCGAGCTTCGCCATAGTTGCAGACAGAGTCGATTATGATGTCATTTAAATTTAGACACAACTATAGTTGACTAAAACACGGCTCGAGATAGATGCCCAACTCTCACAAGCTGATTGATTTCCCTTTACGATTTACTTCTCTCTAGTTTAATTACGATACGTGCTCAAATGAAACCAGACAAAACTGCAACAAGATAACAGACTTACGATGCGCATGACAACGTCACTTCTGGTGTAAACAGTAAATACAAACCGCTACGTTTGCAAAATGTCATTATCATCTGACTTATAGTTTCCTCAGCAGACCGTTGAAAATATGGCGGGTGTCTTACGGAATCCGTCTAGAGTAGATCAACGAGCGGTGATTCGGTTTCTAACAGCTGAAGGATGTCGACCAGATGACATTCATCGCAGAATGTAGGCAGTTTATGGTGACAAAAGTGTGTCGAGGACCACAGCAAAGAAATGAACAACAATGTTTTAAGAAGGATGTCAGTTAAGAAGGATGTCAGTTAAGAAGGATGCGCCTGACAGGGTCACGGAAGATCTTTCGTCCTTCTTTAAACATCGTTGTCTAGGTCTTCACAGTTGCCTTCGACTCACTTTTGTCACCCTACACTGCCTGCATTCTGCGATGAATGTCAACTGGTCGACATCCTTCAACTGTTAGAAACTGAATCACCGCTCGCTGATCAACTCTGGACGGATTCCATATCACACCCGCCTTGTTTTCAACGGTCTGCTGAGGAAACTATGAGTTGGAGGAAAATGAAATTGTTCAAAGTTGACGTCTGGCATGTGCTGTTTACACCAGAAGTGACGTCATCATGCGCATTGTACGTATGTTCACATGTTGCAGTTTGGTCCGGTTTCATGTAGTATGTAGTTGTTATCTTCTTGTGTGTCGGGATTTGTGTAAGATATGGAATCTGACAGGCGGTGAGCTGACAGCAACCAATTACTCGTAACTGTTTGCTTGTATTAGGGTGAGTGATCCGTATAACTGATCAAGACCCGTCTTAAATGGCGGTCCTGGAAACAGGCTGCATCCATGCAACCTGCCTAAGATGTTAGGAATCGAAGAGGGAAGGCAAACACGGTCTTAAAAATCCTATGCTGAAATTGGATGTGTTGAGTCGAATGGCGCAAGTTTAGCAGCTTCGATGCAAACTTTTACACATTGCCACAAACGTCATTTTCAGGAGAAACGGCGAAGCAGAAGAAGAAGAGGAAGAAGAAGCAGAAGAAGAAGAAGAAGAAGAAGAAGAAGAAGAAGAAGAAATAGATGACGGAGAGGAAGTGAAAGGTAAAAACTGTTTAACTAAACGTTTCATGAACTGGTGTTGCTGTTTACCACTTCGCTGCCTCGTCATTCATGACTCTGTCAGCTATCTATTTACAACAGGGTGGACGATCGTGATGTAACCAGGACGCAAATCAGATACCTAGTTAGAAACAAGCGCTCTTACCACTTTACCACTTGGACGTTAGTCTCTCCCCCCCCCCCCCCCCCCCCCTTCTCCCTCCCACTAATTATTCATAACTTGTCGTTTCTGCCGTTGGCTGGTAAACTAGGATAATAACTGAATCAGTAATTGTCTGAACTTTTCCCGCCAACTTGTTCTTTTATGTTACGCAGGGAGCTGAAACTACATCCCTTGGGTCAAGGTGGTTGCATCCGTTGTTGTTAGTCCATGCTGTTGTTCGATTTCTGTTATGTCTGCTTTTTATCTGCCGCATGGTTAGCTTGTTAATTGGCAATCAGATCTAAATGAGCTACATGCGCGCATTGATTGTTCCTTGCTTTGGAACCCAGTATGAAAGAGACGTAGGCGCAGATCTGGAGATGGGAAGTGGAGGCAAACAGGAAGGTTTCCGGCCAGCCGTGGACAATGGTATAACGCATGACGTAGATGAACATGGCTACTATTTGTTGAAGACTTATTTCCAGCCAGACATAATTCGAACAGTCGGTCTGGCTGCCGCCTCACCGGGTCTGGAGCCAGCAGATGCTTCCACTGAAAACCAAGCTGCGAATTATATAACTTGTGTTCTGCCCATTCTGTTGTACTGTTCCGAAACCTGAACTATTCAGCCGGACGATCCGAAACTCCTTGAAGTTTCCATATGCGAATTATTACGATCCACTGGTATGATCGGGTCTCAAACGACGAATTCAGCCAACTAACAGGCCTTGAAAGTACATCCACAATTCCAAACAATCGCAATTTAGCCTTTTCTGGACTGGTGGCCCTCATTGCCGAGGATTTCCGTGTCAACCAAATTTTATAGCAGCCCCTTTACATCATGGATGAGAACCAATCCTCTTCGTCATGATCTCTGTCCGGTGGCTTTCTACGCACCACATTGTTAAGTCAAATTGGAAAGTGATCATCTTCATTTCATGCAGTCTGGGATTCAGCCGCTTGTCGTGCTGATAGACGTTTAGTACGACTGCCCCTTGTCGCCCAAGCGGAGCTACCTGCCTTCATATGCTCTTTACTGAGTGGAAGCGTTTTCAGGGAATGACTGGTAAGTGACACAAATGCATTCTCATGAGGTGTTAAATTCAATCCAGATTCCATCTCTACAATAAAGTCGAATGTAATGGATCTCCGGATTCACGTATCTCTTTTCTTCATGGTACTTCTTCTACTTCTTCTTTACGTTCGATCTCGTATGCTCGTTTTATTCCACCAGATGGGCTGCCTCCACGAAGTGACACGTCAGTCGCAGGTCCTCAATGGTTCCCCACAGTTTGTCTTGTATGTTTCTTCGGGCCAGGTCTTCTCATAGGAGCCTTGGCGCAGTGGACATGCTTGCAGGATGTGTTCTGGAGTCTGGGGTCCTCTCTGACATGTGCATTGTGCAGTCTGTGCTGCTTTCATCTTATTCATGTGTGCATTTAGTCTGCAATGACCTGTTCTGAGGCGGAAAATTGTGGTATACTGTTTCCTATTCAGTCTATTGATTGGGTCTTGTGGGTATTTACTGTTTGTTCTCTCTATCCACTGTTGTTTATATATTTTTGGATGTGTGCCTTGACTTCTGACAGTGACACTGGGTGGGTGAATTGTTCTCCCTGCCTTCCCTCCCTGGCTAGCCTGTCCGCCCATTCATTCCCAGGTATGCCGACGTGAGCTGGAATCCACTGGAGGGTGATTTCATTGGGGTCTGAGAGTTTCTTTAGCTGGCATATCAGTTCCCTTTCCATACTATTTCGTGGTTCTCTTTGTGTGGCCAGCAAAATGTCAATGCAGTCGCACAAAAACACTATTCTGTTTCAATATGCTAGGCTTTCTCCCTGCTCATGATGTAATGTCATCCTCAAACGTATAGTCTTGTTTACTTCTGCCACGTTGGGAAGGAAGACTAACGTCTGGTCAGGCACAGCATACTGATGAGACATGTTAGTTGGGATCAGGAAAAATATAGTGATGAGACATGTTAGTCGGGATCAGGAAAAATATACTGATGAGACATGTTAGTCGGGATCAGGAAAAATATACTGATGAGACATGTTAGTCGGGATCAGGAAAAATATACTGATGAGACATGTTAGTCGGGATCAGGAAAAATATACTGATGAGACATGTTAGTCGGGATCAGGAAAAATATACTGATGAGACATGTTAGTCGGGATCAGGAAAAATATACTGATGAGACATGTTAGTCGGGATCAGGAAAAATATACTGATGAGACATGTTAGTCGGGATCAGGAAAAATATACTGATGAGACATGTTAGTCGGGATCAGGAAAAATATACTGATGAGACATGTTAGTCGGGATCAGGAAAAATATACTGATGAGACATGTTAGTCGGGATCAGGAAAAATATACTGACCAAGACCCTCACCTCGACTTCCTTGTAGCCCTTCCTGTAAACGGACTATTTTTATGGCAGCCTGGCAAACGAGGTGAGGGATTGACGTGAGACCCGTAGTAGTGAGCGACACGCAGATGAAGCCAAGCATACCACAACACCCTGGAGGACCCCGGTCCACCTTCATCAGCACTCTCGGAATGTCAGAAAAGCTACAACAAAATGCCACTAAAAGTACTTTTTAGGCGGACAAACGGCTAAACACATTGTGGACATCCTTCAACAACCTCTGCCACGTCCTCCCCCCCCCCCCCCTCCCCACTATTCCTTACTGAATCGTTTCCAGCCCCATGTTATGTATTTTTATGGGATCACAATATTCTCACAGTCATGCTCTCATCTCGTTCATGAATTCTCTTGTACCCGTAATTTCAACAACACAGCGAAACCCGCCCGCCTGTCTTCTCGAACTGGTACCCATGCCTGGAATTCGGACCGTACCAAGTGAGCTTTGTCCTTCCCGACTAAAGTCTTAGAATGTCGAGATGAAGACCCCATAATTTATCGAAACAGCTGAGGCTCATTGTGAACATTTTCTGGGCGATTCGGAACAGGTCTTCGGCTATTTTTAGAAGTTCTTGAAAGGAGGTATCGTGTAAGTCACTTATTAGGCAGCCAATCTAGCATTGGCTCTTGTTCGCTAAGCATTGCTTGTACAAACTCTGCGAAAAGTTGTGTTGTTTTATTGCTAATCTTGGCTATTTTACAATATTTTAATTGAAAATAAAAAGTATTTTTCTTTCCGCTTTCTGCTTTGCTTGTGCAATTCAGCGTCAGGTTATGACGAGGTTTCCTGACCGGACCCTTGCATGTGCTTTGTACACGGGAAGCTGTACTGTTTCTGTAATTTCTGCTACCCATGTTTTTCGTGGTCGACCCTCGGCTTTGTGTCCATTGTATCTTTATAACATTGCTTTTTGAGAGATACTATCCGGTGTTTGACGTGTCACGTGGCCGAACCATTTTGTTCGCTGTCTCTTGATGATGTCTAGCACTGGTGTTGTACCTGCTTGTCTCTTAATATCTTCCTTTCTGATTCTATCCATTCTTGTTGCTCCAAGCAGACATTTAATTTTTTTGGTACGACGTTTATTTTATCTTTGTATGTTAATGTCCAATTCTGGCACTGATAGCACGTGTACAATAAGTGCAATCATGAGTCGAAAAAAGATTGATATAACCAAGCCTTACTAAGAAAATAGTTTTTGTGTATAATTTTATGCAGTCAGTATTATTAAATAAAAAAAACGTCTTGGAACGTGCAACGGATTAATCCAACCTAAATTATTTCTTGTGTGAAAAAATGTATTCACTATTTGTATAACTTTCAACTTGAGCGGTCCTTTTTGAAGGAATTGTGTACGTATAGCCAGGCTGGACTGAAATTAATCTTTTCTTGTCTTTCTTTGCATGAAGTGCACCTCAGTGCTACACATTCATGAGGTGAGCGAGGCATCGTATTATTTGTTTTGCTCTGCTTTCAGGACAATGGAGGATTTTCACACTGTTTGTAATGTGATTGTGTAACATTATATCTCTTCTCGTGCCATTGTATTTCACGCAGGCTATTATCTTCTATTGTCTAACACTTATTGATAGCATTTAGTTGGTAACAATAAACTGTGTATCAGGTATCGTTTTGTGCTACAGTGCATTGGCAACAGCAAATCTACCCTAGCTTTAAACCTTTTTTTCAATTCAAAATAGATTGTCTTAGAATGTGTTTTATAACGAGAACACAATAGATTGTCTTAGGATGTGTTTTATAACGAGAACAAAATAGATTATCTTAGAATGTGTTTCATAACGAGAACAAAATAGATTGTCTTAGAATGTGTTTTATAACGAGAATAAGTAAAAAAGAATAACTATTTTCTAATGAACATATCCTGGGAAAATTAGCATTCAACAAGTTTATTGAAAGTTCACCCGTCAACAAGAAATAGACGACACAGCTTTAGATTAGTTAAAGAAAGGTCTAGATAAGAATTGAGAAAATATTGTTTGCAGTCATTGAGTGGTAAATGTTTTAAATGTGCTACCAAAGGAAATAGTGGAAAATAGATTCCGTTAATTCAGCAGTTCCTAGACTTTCAGTCCACGGCACACTTAATGTACCAGAAATTATCTACTGCATACCAAGTCAGACAATAAGCTTACTTAATAGTTGCAGTGCGGAGTTGATGAAAATATTGGAATGTTGTGTGTCAGCCCTGTAAACCATTAACGTCACTCCAGCGTGAATGTTACACAGTTTTAGAAATATTGAATTTAAAACACTAACAAATTGATTAGATGCATTTAGTTATTTTAGGATCATCTATGTAGAATAAACTAGTTGCATACATACTCTATAGAGCCTTGTAGACCAGAATGAAGAAGTTAAGTTTAATTAAGTTAACTAGGAATAATATGACTACTATCAAGGTTTCATTTGATACTATCTCCAGGTATTTCCCAACACTGTGACAATGGAAAGCACGATCAAACTTCAGACAAATAAAATGAAAATGGCCAACTTTCTATAGAGCATTAAAAACGCTTTCGATTTTTTGACATGGTGGAGACAAAAAACAAATTTAGCAATAAAATTTTCCACCTTTGCCCGGTCCTCCGCTAACTGGGGATAGTTGCATTGATCGTCTGCTGTTTTCACACTTTCAATACAGTCTTAACTGTTGCGCGTACAGTAGCATTACCTCATTAACGTCCGCCCGTCTATTTATCAAAGGCAAAGGCCGTCGTCCATCGTAGACGATGATGGCAAAATTAATTTTGCTATCGCTATTTTTAGTAAGGATTAATATCGTCGTTATTATCATTTCTCCATCGTCAGTATCATCGTTGCCATTGTTTACATTATTGGTATCACTCAGTTAATTTCAAGTGCCATCTCCGCGTTGAAGGTCGCTGCAATGGATCTCCATTACAGTCTATCTCAAGCCGCTTTTGTTGTTTGTTGTTTAATGCCCACAATGAGAGAGTTTACCCTTTTGTGGGCCCTGAAAAGGGTGTTAAATGGCGGGTTGTAGTAGCTATCCTAACATCCCCAACATTATGATGAAGGTGGTCCGTGACCCTCTATGCGGTTGTGTTATGCTTGGCGCTATTTGCGTGGCGCTCACTACTAAGGGGACCACATCGATCCACATCTCGTCAGTCAAGCTGCATTTAAAACAACCTGTTTCCAGGGAACGTTCATGGAAACGAAATTGTGGTCTTTTTCATTGTCTTGTGCCTGACTTTGATTCGACGTCCTGGTCAGTGCCTGACTTTGATTCGACGTCCTGGTCAGTGCCTGACCGTGACGCGACGTCCTGGTCAGTGCCTGCCTGTACTAGCGACTCAGTTCCCCATCTCTTGTCGTAATGGTACAACCTGACAGGCTCTTTCCAGTCCATCTCCTGATGTTATCCCCCCACTTATAACGTTGCCTTTCACTCTATCCTCTAGTACGGTTTTCATCAAGAAGGCATGCACTTTTATATGGCCAAAATAACTTTGTCTAACCCTGCTATCATTACTTATGTCCACAAGTACTATTATTATCAATGCCACAAATAATATGTCGTCATCATTAGTACTGGTGTCATCTATACAAACACCATTATATTCACCACTCAAAAACCATCAAGAACATCCCCATCACCACAATAACCACCACCACTATCACCAACCTCATCACTACTATTTTCATCGTCATCACAGAAACCTTCATCATCATCATAATAAACGCTGTCCGCTACTCGTACATAATCTCCTCCCTCATCATCACCTTAGCATCATCAATCATTCTTCCCTTAATTAGTCCAAAACTAGGTCTGTTCAAATAGTTTCAGAACTTTTAAAAATACGATATTCAAGGTTTACCTACATCCTAGCCAGCATTGTCTCTGTCGAAATATTCACTTAGTCAATTGATACATCGCTCCCAGCACCAATACTATTTCTGGAAGAGGTCCTAGTAAGCATTTTGGGGATAATCTGTAGATTTGTCTACGAATTAACATTAATTTCTACAATGGTATGGAAACATACTGGGGGTGGGGGAGCCAGGTCACGTGTGTAGGGTGGCTGGGGTCAGGTGAAGTGATTAGGATGTCTGGGCATAGATCAGGTGAGTAGGGTGGCTGGGGTCAGGTCAGGTGAGTAGGGTGGGGGGGCTGGGCCCAGGTCAAGTGAGTAGGGTGGGGGGGGGCTGGGCCCAGGTCATGTGAGTAGGGTGGGGGTGGCTGGGCCCAGGTCATGTAAGTAGGGTGGGGGTGGGGGGGCTGGGCCCAGGTCATGTGAGTAGATTGGGGGGGGGGGCTAGGCCCAGGTCATGTGAGTAGGGTGGGGGGTGGCTGGGCCCAGGTCATGTGAGTAGGGTGGCTGGGGTCAGGTCAGGTGAATAGGGTGGGAGGGGCTGGGCCCAGGTCATGTGAGTAGGGTGGGGGGCTGGGCCCAGGTCATGTGAGTAGGGTGGGGGGCTGGGCCCAGGTCAAGTGAGTAGGGTGGGGGGGGGCTGGGCCCAGGTCATGGGGGTAGGGTGGGGGGATGGGCCCAGGTCATGTGAGTAGGGTGGCTGGACCCAGGTCATGTGAGTAGGGTGAGGGGGGGGGGGGCTGGGCCCAGGTCATTTGAGTAGGGTGAGGGGGGAGGCTGGGCCCAGGTCATGTGAGTAGGGTGGGGGGTGGCTGGGCCCAGGTCATGTGAGTAGGATGAGGGGGGTTGGGCCCAGGTCATGTGAGTAGGGTGGGGGGGGGGCTGGGCCCAGGTCATGTGAGTAGGGTGAAGGGGGGCTGGGCCCAGGTCATGTGAGTAGGGTGGGGGGTGGCTGGGCCCAGGTCATGTGAGTAGAGTGGCTGGGGTCAGGTCAGGTGAGTAGGATGACTCCAGCCAGATCAGTTGAGTATAATGGCGGGAACATGTCAGGTGAGTACAGTGACTAGAGTCAGGTCAGGAAGATAGATTGGCTTGGGCCAGATGAGGTGGGTAGGGTGGCCTGAAAAGCTTACTTGTTTTATTTTTGTGTTTGGCCAAAACTTCCCAAATGAGCTGTAGTATGTGGGATGGCCCATTGTCAAAGGGGGAGGAACCAGTCGTTATCTCTCGATTGTAACGGTGTTACAGTCAATGGACAAACACACAAGGAAGGAGAATTGTGCATAGCTTCTACAACAATTTAATGAGACTTCTAGTGCCATGCTCAACTTTCTTTAGTCACATTGTACAACATGTTTGGAAGGTTCTCCTCTTTGTTTGACGATAGATGGACAAGGAGAGTGTCTTTCTGGTGCCATACAGCCACAACGTCAACGCGGCCGCCATCTTACGAGATGTTGAGATCACATGTTGATCTCATTGTACACCAAAACGAAGTACAGGCATAGATTCAAGCAGGGTTTGGCAACCTGGCATCAAGCAATTTTGCTTCATTGAATACCAGGATTCCAGTATTCAAGTAAGTTGGAAGGTTACAGATGCCCTGTTCTTTCAACCCCGACACGCCACAAGCGTAACGGCAAAAATTGTTGAACTAAAGTGTCAACGAATTGTCCCTAAGTGGTGCCCCACGAACTGTTGACAAGATAACCATGGCAATACCGCAGTTATTCTAACAACAGCAGAGCTGGCGTCATTTCCGGTCGAAGCAGTAAATTTCAATAATTCCATGACCGTTCAGAAAATTAAATCATTGATTAGGTGTAACCAATGCATAATTAATTTGATGATAGTTTAATTTCTTAAGTTCTTGCATACCTGTCTGTACTTTTGTATGGTATATTTCGACTATAGTTTAGTTTAGAGTTTAGTTCAGTTCTCTGAACTCCCTAGTGCCGTCTTAGATTGAGTAGATTTTTAACATAATTTTGAATTTTGTCCGTCAGCTGCCGTCATAACGTAGGTTTTGTTTGTGTTCTCGTCTCCTTGCGGTTACTGACCATACCAATTTTTAAATTTTGATTAAACTCAACCTTAATCAACTTTTACATTTTTTTCTTCATGTTTTCATCCTTCTTTTCGATTTCCAACTGTCAAGGGAATTGACGTTTAACGTGATCGACACTGCACACGAGCGTCCGATCTCCACTACCCAGAGATCTGGGGAAATAGCAAAAGTTCACATGAAAAAATACCTGTCTCCACCGTGATTTGAACCCACAACATTCAGCACCCGATGCCAACGTTTTACCTCGAGACCACTAAGTCCCCGATCATTTCGACCATTTCGGTGTCTATCTGATCCTGTAGAAACTTACTGTCACAAAAGACGTCATTAGATAACAGCAAGTGAAAATTTGATTTTTTGCGTGTATTTGTTGTAGATCCATGCTATACAGGGAGCTGAACAAGTTTTATTGATTGGTTTATTGATTGATATCTATCTGAGCAGATGATTTGTATAGCGTTTGTCTCTAACGGCAAAGGTTAGTTGTACGGTACCAATCACCGACACGATCCAGTCGACACAGGTGTAAATAAGGTGGATGTTATTGTTGCTAATGTCACCTGTATTTGAGTTAGGCATTCTTTACGACTTTCCTTGATGGCGATTTACAATGGTTCTTCTTGCATCACAAGCAATACTTGATAAGGTTCACTGAGTCATCCTGGTCGTAGTGCAATGCAAGACTCCTCATTATGGGTATCACAGTGACAATCCGCACTTGTTAGCCAGATTGTCGTGAAATCACCTGTTTCCTTGGAAAACTGCTTGGAAGCGAACTGGGGTCTTGGTCAGTATGTTTCGCCTGCCTTTGACTAACATAGTCTGATAAGTATGTTTTACCTGATCCTGACTAACATAGTCTGATAAGTATGTTTTACCTGATCCTGACTAACATAGTCTGACCAGTATGTTTTGTTTTACCGCAGATTAGTCTGCTATTGCCTAGCTATAAATGGGTACCTGGGTTACTATTATGGACGGAAAGGCAGCGAAGGGGAAAACTGAACACTCCTTGTCATAAAATGGACGTATAGTACGATAAAGTGTCCAGAACTTGATCCTCGATGGCAGTGGGGGTTATAGGACTACCTTCATTTCTATGTTGATCTGAAGGAGCTGGTGGTCTCTTAAACAAAGTGGTACAAGTTCGAAACCTCGGTAAGGTCTTGGATTTTTTTTTCCTATTGGATGTCCTCTTCTTTGGCGTTCGTCCTGATAAAGATGTTATGGCGTAGTTTACAGCGAGGCTGCAATATCTGCATTTTTCGGCCTGACACATCCGGTTTCAGTTGGGTTTTTGTGGTATAAAGTTTGCCTTCCCACTGCGATCTCACTGTTCTCAGCGAAACTAAACTAATGCAGTATGTTTCCAGGACCGCTGCTTGGACGTTGAATAATGTCTTGGTCTTCTGTGGCCCGCAGACCCCGATGGAAGTAGGCGCCAGGAGTCGCTGGCTGCTGTCGGCTTATTCACTGTGCTGCATCCAGATATTGAGGGAGAAAGAAACAAAACAAACAGAACACGATAAACAAAGAGCACCACCGAAACACCCCACAGAAAACGGATACTACCAACTGTCCAGAAGAGACCAAGTTATCATATCTCGTCTCCGAACTGGCCACAACAACAAAAAAGACACAACCTGTACACCACATTCAAGACAGGTACCCCCAGTCTATGTTACTGCGGCCTGGCAAGCATGACAGAAGCCCGTGTACTTCAAGACTGCCCTCAAGCAAACATATCTGAGGAGAAGATTTGGGCCCACTCTGACTTTCCTCGAGGAGAAACTGCATGACTGTAGTGAGACTTTATTAAAGACATCATACTTTATTATTAGAGTACAACAGTATTTGATCTTCAGTACATGAGCAATGATTGCACAAGAGAAGAAACATATTTTCCCTTTCACTGCATTATTCCAATCGAAGGCATTCAATCTAGTGAATAGATACCAACTGTAGACAAGATTAAAACGTTATTAATTAAATAAACATTTGACCAGTCTATGTAAACGTCTTTATGTAAATAACCAATGTACAGTAGAAGAACCGGGCAACGATGTTTAAGGAAGGACATGAGTTAACGCAAAAATATGCGCCTGATCTGGACTCGGAAGATCTTTCGTTAAGCATCGTACGTATGTTCATATGTTGCAGTTTGCCATACTCGTACACATTCTTATCTACTAGTCTAAACACATTAATCAACTTTGAGCAGGGTTAGCGTTTGAGTGATAAGATCGAGTGATTTCTTTCTGTCAATCTGTTGGAGGTATGTGTCAGTGTTTCTAAAATGGGACGTTTGTAGATTAGATACTGATGATCTAAAGTGCCGTCTCTGCATCGAAGGACATCCAACATCTTCAGTCGTGTGCCGTAATGACAACCCACGTCATGAACCTGGAAACAGGCGGTGTCACAGCAACCTGGCCTACGATGTGTGGATCGACACTGTGAAGCCTTGCATTGTACTGAACCAAGAAGATCATATATCCCCATTTTTCAGTACGTTATGGGATACAAGAAGAGCTAATGTAACCTACTACAACAGAAACATAGTTAAGAGTAAACCACGCAGTACTCAATACAACAAACAGCAGTAGCAAACGAAACACGATCTTTATTTAAATCGATACATGAACGAGTAAAGTACTTTGGAACTTTTTCAAGCAGACGACGTGAACAAAGTAAGAAGAACATTATGTCATGAAGACTAGTGGAACTCTTCGATCGAAGGAGACCCCATGCATACACCGACGGTTCTGTAACAAACACTACACAGAACGGAGGGGCAGGAGCATTCCTGAACCTACCAAATGGCAGAAAAATAACACTGTCATTCGCTACTGGTAAGTACACAAGCAATTTCAGAGCGGAGGCAGAGGCACTGAGGGCGGCAGTGGAAGAAATGGTGACACACAGTGAAAATGAGAGCCATATAGTCCTGCTGACAGATGCTCTCGCCGTAGTCACAGCGCTAAAAAGCCAGAAAAACACTGAGCTTAATGACTTAAGAGCAGCACTCTGCAAACTGTGCCAGCAGTCCGCACCAAAAAGGGTAGTGGTACAGTGGGTCCCGTCACACTGCAACATCCAAGGCAACGAGGAGGCAGATAGACTGGCAAAAGAAGGTGCAAGACTACCACAAACAGATACCAGTATGACGTACGAAGAGTCAAAACGGCTTATCAAAGCCAGATACATGACCAAATGGGAAACCGAACATACTGGTTACACCAAAAACGATGCCTATTACCAGTTGAACCGAAGAGAGCAGGTCGTTGTCTTCAGACTTCGCACTGGCCACAACAGACTGAGGTACCAACTATTCAACAAATTGAAGATAGGGTGTACCGACGAATGCCCGTGCGGTACTGGTAAAATGACCACTGAACATCTGCTGCAGAACTGCCCGACATACGAGGATCAGAGAGAGCAGATGTGGCCATTACCAGTGGAACTGCAAGACAAGCTCTATGGCAGTAGCGAGAGCCTCAGGATGACCGCCGCTTTTTTCGAAAAAATAATGGTTACTGTCTGACTGTGTACGCAGAAGAAGAAGAAGAAGAAGATCGAAGGAGACGGGACAAGTAGTCTGCCACGTTGTTTAATGCTGTTGTTTAATGCCCACACTAAGTAAGTCTACTCTTTTGTTGGCACTGAAAAGGACGTTAAGTGGCGGATTGTAGTAGCGTTCCTCCCATCCTGAGCATGCGGATGAAGGTGAACCGCAATCCCCCAGGCGGTTGTGCTATGCTTTGCTTCATCTGCGTGGCGCTCACTACTACGGGGATCACATCGATCCACATCTCGTCAGTCAGGCGGCCTTGAAAATGGCCTGTTTCCAGGGAACGCTACATAGAAGAGAGATTGTGGTCTTGGTCAGGGTATTGATCCAGACGCGACGTCCTGGTCAGTATGTTCTGCCTGACTCAACTAGCGTCTCAGTTCATCTTCACGTCAGCAAAGAAACGAATAAAATAGTATGACCTATTGACGACACACGTTGACCTTGTGTATTTATGGACTGCCGTAAATACAGACCACGTAATCAGCATTCATTTTAAAATAGTATAAGTATTTGTAATACAGCCAATCCAATGTCATTACAATATCCATGGTAACTTTTGTGTCACTTCCTGCGAAACTTTTGTACAGAACCTGCTTCCTAACGTTAAACAAGGTGCTCCGATCGCCAAGCGGAGTGTTATCACCGATGCTCAGAGATAGCAGACAGCTCGGAAGAAGTGAACAAAATTTGTGCGGCATGTTTCATCTGTTGTGAGGAGGTGATCTTGGTCAGTTTATGTTACTTGACCCTGCCGTGGGGTGTGGATCTTGGTCAGTTTATGTTACTTGACCCTGCCGTGTGGTGTGGATCTTGGTCAGTTTATGTTATCTGACCCTGACGTGGGGTGTGGATCTTGGTCACTTTATGTTATCTGACCCTGACGTGGGGTGTGGATCTTGGTCACTTTATGTTATCTGACCCTGACGTGGGGTGTGGATCTTGGTCACTTTATGTTATCTGACCCTGACGTGGGGTGTGGATCTTGGTCACTTTATGTTATCTGACCCTGACGTGGGGTGTGGATCTTGGTCACTTTATGTTATCTGACCCTGACGTGGGGTGTGGATCTTGGTCACTTTATGTTACCTGACCCTGACGTGGGGTGTGGATCTTGGACACTTTATGTTACCTTGCCCTGACGTAGGGTGTGGATCTTGGTCACTTTATGTTACCTTGCCCTGACGTGGGGTGTGTATCTTGGTCACTTTATGTTACCTTGCCCTGACGTGGGATGTGGATCTTGTTCAGTATATCTTACCTGGCCCTGACGTGGGGTGTGGATCTTGTTCAGTATATCTCACATAGCCCTGACGTGAAGTGGGGGTCTTGGTCAATATATTTTACCTGCACCTGACGTGAGGTGGGGGTCTTGATCAGTATATTTCACCTGGCCCTGGCGTGAGGTTTCAGTCTTGGTCAGTATATTTAACCTGATCCTGACGTGAGGTGGGGGTCTTGATCAGTATATTTCACCTGGCCCTGGCGTGAGGTGGGAGTCTTTGTCAGTATATTTCACCTGACCCTGGCGTGAGATGGGGGCCTTGGTTAGCATGTTCAATTTAACTATGAAGCCAGGTAGTGATCATGGTAAACTTTTTCATATGTGTCCAACGTATTGCAGAGTATGGCGTGCCTGGATAGAAGTTTACAGTCACAGGGTATTACATTTCGCAGAACAAGTCTGATGCTGGCGACGAACGATTATCATTCCATGCAATGACAAGACTGATGACGTCATTGGAAGGTGGATTGAAACGTGGAAGATATTTCAAATTGATTCATGTAAGAGGTGTGTTCAAAAAGAATAAACCTTTGGGCCGTCAAAATTAAATGAACTCGTCTCAAGGTTTGAAACTCTAATCCTCTAATCAAAGACTCCACGCACTTCTCCCAGTGATGCCGCCATTGTTGGAAGAGTTTCATGAAGGCTTCTTTTGGAATGGAGTACAGCTGGGTCGTTGCTTTCCTCATAATTCTTCTTATGACTCAAATCGGGTCCCGTTCTGCTGCATTTTCAGATTGAAGAACAATAAAAAACTGCAAGAAACTATGTCATGGAGGTACGGAGTCTGACGAACCAGAGGAATGTTGTGTTTGGCTACCGTGAAGCTGTGCGACACAAACTACCGGTCCTGTGGATAACGGGAACTTGGCAGATCCATCATGACAACGGGAACTTGGCAGCTCCATCATGACAACGGGAACTTGGCAGCTCCATCATGACAACGGGAACTTGGCAGCTCCATCATGACAACGGGAACTTGGCAGCTCCATCATGACAACGGGAACTTGGCAGCTCCATCATGACAACGGGAACTTGGCAGCTCCATCATGACAACGGGAACTTGGCAGCTCCATCATGACAACGGGAACTTGGCAGCTCCATCATGACAACGGGAACTTGGCAGCTTTATCATGACAACGGGAACTTGGCAGCTCCATCATGACAACGGGAACTTGGCAGCTCCATCATGACAACGGGAACTTGGCAGCTCTATCATGACAACGGGAACTTGGCAGCTCCATCATGACAACGGGAACTTGGCAGCTCCATCATGACAACGGGAACTTGGCAGCTCCATCATGACAACGGGAACTTGGCAGCTCCATCATGACAACGGGAACTTGGCAGCTCTATGATGACAACGGGAACTTGGCAGCTCCATCATGACAACGGGAACTTGGCAGCTCCATCATGACAACGGGAACTTTGCAGCTCCATCATGACAACGGGAACTTGGCAGCTCCATCATGACAACGGGAACTTGGCAGCTCCATCATGACAACGGGAACTTGGCAGCTCTATCATGACAACGGGAACTTGGCAGCTCCATCATGACAACGGGAACTTGGCAGCTCCATCATGACAACGGGAACTTGGCAGCTCCATCATGACAACGGGAACTTGGCAGCTCCATCATGACAACGGGAACTTGGCAGCTCTATGATGACAACGGGAACTTGGCAGCTCCATCATGACAACGGGAACTTGGCAGCTCCATCATGACAACGGGAACTTTGCAGCTCCATCATGACAACGGGAACTTGGCAGCTCCATCATGACAACGGGAACTTGGCAGCTCCATCATGACAACGGGAACTTGGCAGCTTTATCATGACAACGGGAACTTGGCAGCTCCATCATGACAACGGGAACTTGGCAGCTCCATCATGACAACGGGAACTTGGCAGCTCTATGATGACAACGGGAACTTGGCAGCTCCATCATGACAACGGGAACTTGGCAGCTCCATCATGACAACGGGAACTTGGCAGCTCCATCATGACAACGGGAACTTGGCAGCTCCATCATGACAACGGGAACTTGGCAGCTCTATGATGACAACGGGAACTTGGCAGCTCCATCATGACAACGGGAACTTGGCAGCTCCATCATGACAACGGGAACTTGGCAGCTCCATCATGACAACGGGAACTTGGCAGCTCTATGATGACAACGAACCCGCCCATTCTTCGCATCTGATTCAGACTTTCTTGGCTTAACACAACATTCCTCTGATTCTTCAGGCTACATATTCTCTCAACATGGCTGCTTGTGATCTATTTACTATTCCCTAAGCTGAAAATTTCGCTGATAAGGACCCAGTCACAAGAAGATATTACGGGGATTGCGACGACCGAGATGCACTTCATTCCCAGAAGAGGCCTTCTTGCAATGATTCTAACAATGGCGGGACCACTGGCAGAAGTGTGTTTAGTTCCAATGAGAGTAGAACAACAGCAATGTTCGCTTAAGCGTCTGGGGCCCGTTGAGTTGGATGAACACCACCATATCCAGTTGTAACTGCTTTACAATGAGAGTACTTCGAAGGGAATTAGGGTTTCAAACCTTCAGGCGAATAATTGTATGTTTCTGTCCCAATGGTCGGGTACTTTTTCCAACACATCTCGTATAACTATTATGAGACCAAGCGTAGGCACAGACACAAGAGGGCAACAGCTTATCTAGACGTATGACTTGTGAATAGGTCAAGATTTCGAGTTTAAGAAAGCTAAAATGCCGCAAACACGTGCTTGGCGTTGCGGGTGGGCGCTGTGGAAGTGGCAGACATCTTCAGATTGCCTCCTGTTGCGCTGATCTTCAACGATTTTCCTCTCTCTGACAACGTATTCCTTATTGAACATGTTACGTTCATTCTGTTTAATATTTTACATCCTGTCCTATGTTTAACAGTTCACATCCTTGTTTTATGTTTATTATTTCGCATCATTTTCTTTATTCAACATTTTACATTCCTTCTTTTATTCAACCTTTTACAACCTTTCCTACATACACCATTTTACATCCTTTTCTATATTCAACATTTTCCATCCTTTTATCTATTCAAAATTGTCCATCCTTTCATCTATTCAACATTTTCCATCCTTTCATCTATTCAACATTTTACATCCTTTCATTTATTCAACATTTTCCATCATTTCATCTATCCAACATTTTTCATCATTTCCTCTAGCCAACATTTTACATCCTTTCCTCTATTTAATATTTTACATCCTTTATTGAACATTGTACATCTTTACCTCAATTCAACACTATGCGCCCATTCCTCGATTAAACCATTTTGAAGATTTTTTCACATTTTACACTCATACATGAATTCAACATTTTACATGATTTCCTATATTTACCATTTTACACTCGTAGATGAATCCAACATTTTAAATGAATTCCTATATTCAACATATTACATCCAATTCTCCACATTCAACATTTTGCAGCATTATGCATTCAACAAGTTACGACTTTACCTTTCTTTTCAACATTATTTCAAAGCTGTTACCATCGAGCTAATAATATACTTAATTCATAAACCAGCAATGGCTGAAATAGTCTCCTGGTAGAGTATAGTCATCGAATCTATAATGCTTAACTGAAACGCCTTCCCTCCATGATGACGTTTACAAAACCGCGAAGGCTAGAAACGTTACTATTGATACATTTTCTTATTGACGTCTTTCAAGATTTATGTAAATTGCTTCCCGTCGGGCTTAGATTTTATTCTGTATATGTGGTAAAGTACATTTCTGTAGCATGGTTGAATTCTGGAGCAGAGGTTCTAAAACTGTGCTTGAATGAGACAAGCTTTAATCGAGAGAACATGATGGTTCAAAAACACTGGCCAACGGCCAAAATGTAACTGAGACAGAAGAAACATTAAAAAAACCTCCCAACTACTTTGAATATGCTGATCATCAATATGTGCTTACAATTTACAAATTAGCTCGTTTTCAAGATGAAAGGTGTGTGGTGGTTGTGGTTCGGTGAGAATGGATGGTCTGCACCTGAGGTCCGATTTGTGATTTGCGTGATTTCCCACGAGACTGATAATCATGAGACCCAATAATTAGAAAACACAATCATTAACACTTATTGCAACCCCATTCCCTTCTTGTCATCAGTTGCGCGCCGGATTCTGTGAGTGAAGAAGTGTAGTTTAACATAGCTCGTGAATATGTAATTTTATGAATATGTAATTGTAATGCATTTAGAAAAATTTAATCTAATTAGAAATAGTCAGCATGGGTTTACTAGAGGGAGATCATGCTTAACAAATCTATTAGAATTCATGGAGGAGGTTACTAAAATCATAGATAAAGGGGAGCCAGTGGATGTTATTTATCTAGACTTTGCAAAGGCCTTTGATAGAGTACCTCATCAAAGATTATTTCGAAAGTTAAAATCACATGGAATAGGTGGCGAAGTTGCCAAATGGATTGAAAATTGGTTAACGGGAAGAAGGCAGAGGGTGGGCATCAATAAGGAGTACTCTGAGTGGAGTGAAGTGAAAAGTGGTGTGCCACAGGGCTCGGTTTTGGGACCAATTTTGTTCTTGATATATATAAATGATTTGGACATTGATATGAGATCCATGATTGCAAAATTTGCTGATGACACAAAACTATTCAGTAGTGTCTCATCTAAAGCGGAAGTGGATATATTGATGTCGGATTTAGATAAAATTCGAGAATGGTCTGTAAGCTGGCAAATGGAGTTTAATGTAGATAAATGTACAGTCATCCACATGGGTAGATCCAATATGGAACATAATTACAGAATGGGAGAAAACAATATTAGAAAGATAGATAAGGAAAGGGACCTAGGGGTCATAATAGATCATACAGGAAAGGTGAGTGAGCAAGTTAAGGTAGCAGTGAAAAAGGCAAATGCAATGTTAGGTATGATAAAAAGAAATATTAAACATAGGAGCAAGGAAGTGATCGTCAAACTGTATAAAGCTTTAGTTAGACCTAGATTGGAGTACTGTGTACAGGTGTGGAGTCCTTATCATAGAGGGGACATAAACATGCTAGAAAGAATACAAAAAAGAGCGACAAAGATGATAGTGGGATTCCAGAATTACAGTTATGAGGAACGACTCAGAAAAACCGGCCTACAGTGTCTCGAAGAGAGAAGAATTCGTGGTGACTTAATACAGGTTTATAAGATGATCAGAGGAATCGATAAATTAGACTATAACAAGTTTTTTTAAAATACAGCCACCTACAATAACACGAGGGCATAGCAACAAGCTGATTAAAGAGAGGTCCAGGTTAGATATTAGGAAATATTTTTTTAGTCAGAGAGTGGTGTCTGCTTGGAATGCATTGCCAGGGGAGGTAGTGGAGGCAGGGACAGTTAATGCATTTAAGAATAAACTGGATGCGCATAGATTTTAGAGCAAGGTGATGTAAATGTAACTGGTTGTATACAGACTCTGCAGGGTCTTCTAAACCAGTATAAAGATGTTAAGTTAAGTTAAGTTATGTGAACCAGTGCGAATATTTTTATCAGATTTGAGGACAAATTACTTTGTCATCACAAAGACAATCCCTTATGATTAGGACAGCTTACAATCTTTACTTTGGTTATGAAATCGGTTTTGGACCATACACATACGTTGTCAATTCTGTGCAATGAATTGTGCACTGCTGGTTGAAGTGAAAAGAACTATCTATGCGTTTTGCAGTTCTATATTGTGGAAGGAACCGAAAACCCTCTTAATGATTGTTACTCTAGAGGATGGCGTGGGCTAGTGGTTAAGTGACACGGAGGTGCTGGGTTCGATCCCCCATCACAGCACCGGTCGTTACCCTGGGGAAGAAAACTCATAGAAAATGCAGGAGGAAGCAGACCCTTACATAAAATGCATGCTGAAGTCGGAATCACAGTGTCGACAGGCACACAATAAAAACCACAGTGTAACGCACACCGCCTTGGGGAATAGAGAAATAAGGCGAACGCAGAAAATGTTTTATTTTATTTTTTCAAGACTTCCCCAATTGGACGAGGCATTTCTAAGAAGAAAAACGACAAATAAAAACGGCTTTTGACCTATCGAAACATTCCTTCAGCTGTGCCCAAAGTACTTTAAAGGGAAATCCTTCCTGTTCCAGACCCACTAGAATCTTATGCTATGGACGATGAAGACAAAAGTAAGGTCAGTGAACATCCGTTACTTTGTCAAGATTTTACATCAAGAGATTCAGATTCCGTGCCTAATGAAGAGTCGTTATTACATATGTTGATGTCGGGGATGAGGTGTTTGAGACTTCATTGTAATAGGTCTTCTCTTTCGCCGAAGACGGATGTGTCGGACCGAAAGGTGCAAATATCGCAGTCAAACTGTAAACTAGCGACACAACGCATAACGTTCTTCGGACTACATCCTGCTACTTGCAAAACTCTGTTCAGGGCTTAGTAGCGGGAGATTGAGAGCGAACGCAGAAGAAGAAGAAGAAGAAGGTCTTCTCTTGTTTAGTCCTCTTTGCTCGCTACATTTTACTAGTTGTTACTGTTGTTGTTTGAAGTCACCTGGTGTTCGGTCTTTCCCTGATGATCACTTTTCTTTCGTAGCCGGTTACAGTGGCTCGTCTCATAGCTCGATGAGTTATGTAGAAGGAGGGTGGGTCTGAGTCTGTCTGGTTTTGGTGACCCTGGCGTCAAATGGGTTATTTTTTTTTTCATCTGACCCTGACGTGAGGTGTGGGTCTTGGTCAATATGTTTCACTTGATTCTGATTTGAGGCGGTGATCTTGGTCAATATGTTTTACCTGACTCAAGTGGTGTGTAGGGGGTCATTGGTCAGTATGTTTCACCTGACTCAAGTGGTGTGTAGGGGGTCATTGGTCAGTATGTTTCACCTGACTCAAGTGGTTTGTAGGGGGTCATTGGTCAGTATGTTTCACCTGACTCAAGTGGTTTGTAGGGGGTCATTGGTCAGTATGTTTCACCTGACTCAAGTGGTTTGTAGGGGGTCATTGGTCAGTTTGTTTCATCTGACCCTGACGTGATGTGTAGGGGATCATTGGTCAGTATGTTTCACCTGACGCTGACGTGGTTTGTAGGGGGTCATTGGTCAGTATGTTTCACCTGACTCAAGTGGTTTGTAGGGGATCATTGGTCAGTATGTTTCACCTGACTCTAACATAAGGTGGTATCTTGGTCAGAATGCTTCCTTCTCAAGTATGATGTTATCTTGGTAATAAACTTTGAGAGACTATTGTTTGCCCATTACTTGTCTTGGAGTACACGCTGAGAGATTATTGTTTGTCCATCGCTTGTCTTGGGGTGCACGCCGAGAAACTATTGTTTGTCCATCACTTGTCTTGGAGTACAAGTTGAGAGATTATTGTTTGTCCATCGCTTGTCTTGGTGTACAAGGTGAGATACTATTGTAAGTCCATCACTTGTCTTGGGGTACAAGTTTAGATACTATTGTAAGTCCATCACTTGTCTTGGGGTACAAGCTGAGAGACTATTGTAAGTCCACAATTAGTTTTTCTGTTTTCACTTGTTGTTCTACAATTTGTGTGCCAATACTGACGTCACGATCAGGCACAACGCACCATACTGACCAAGACCCACATGACGTCATGTTTAAGCACAACACAACATAGTGGCCAATACAACGCAACATTGTGACCAAGATCCATCTCACACCGTGTCCTGGTACAACATAACAGTGTGATCAAGACCCATCTCACGCCATGTCCTGGTACAACACAACATTGTGACCAAGACCCATCCCACGCCATGTCCTGGTACAATAGAACATAGTGACCAAGACCCATCTCACGCCATGTCCTGGTACAACACAACATTGTGACCAAGACCCGTCCCACGCCATGTCCTGATACAACACAACATTGTGACCAAGACCCATCTTATGCCATGTCCTGGTACAACACAACATTGTGACCAAGACCCATCTCACGCCACGTCCTGATACAACACAATATAGTGACCAAGATCCACCCCTCGCCATGTCCTGGTACAACACAACATAGGGAGCCAGACCCATCTTATCTTATGCCACGTCCTGGTACAACACAACATAGGGACCAAGACCCATCTCACGCCCATGCCACGTATCTTGAAACAAGCAATATAACAGCAGCCAGGTCAGAGAAGATATAAATCGTTACTGCGATCCTCGTATTGATGGTCCTGGTGATGAACCGCTTATCGCATTACAACTAGATCTAGAAGGCCCTATGCCCACTTTCTTTCTTACGCCCTGGAATACAAGAAGAGCCACTACAAAATAACTTTCAGAGAAACTTTGTCAACAGTGAATAACTCCATTATGAGAACACTCTGTGGGGATTGTTTAAAAATTACATTTTCTAATTTCAAATACATTTCGATTTTTTTTTTTTCAGGAATACGTTTGAAGAAGTGCTGGACTAACCTCGCAACAGTGTGACAGTCCTTGACTGTCATTTTATGGCCTCCGCTTTATGTGACGTGCAGTTGAAGCTGGTTGACACAAACACTTACATAGTGACACAACTACACATCACCATCTTGATTAATGAAGTCTCCGGTTGGATTTGCAATGCGATTGTAAGCAAACTTTTAATTGGCCAGATTTGTTTTCTTTCACGTCATCGTCATTAAAGCATTTTAAGCTCCCGTAGTAGCATATGTCTTCAATAACAAATATAATCAAATCTTCCTTGACTTGGCTATCTACTCCAATCTGGGACACTTTTGCGGATGATGTGCTGAATCTGGATACATCTTTCTACTCGTCTCTCTCTCTCCCTCCCTCTCTCCCTCCCTCTCTCTCTCTCTCTGATAAAGGAGCAAAGGACTTTCCTCGCATGGAGGCCCATTATTCACATTCGGGCTGCCTTGTACTTCACTTTATCTGTTTTTCGTTGTAGCTTGTCTTGGTATATAACCCTACTTGTCTATTATGGATTGTTGTAACTAGCAAACATACTTTGTTCATTATCTCGAAATCACTCCATTTTCATTGTGTACAACCAGTGAACCACAGCTATCCACACAACTTTAGCTAAAAAAGACTATAGTTCTGCCCGGAATGCAGTGATGTAAATTCTTCATCTAAATATGTACTTATTAAGGACTGGAGAAAAAATATATAAAAATATATATTACAGTAGTGTAGACAACGATTCGAAGATCGATACAGTATCGCCGTAATAGAGATATTTCTGAGGAGCTTCGCATTGCACTACAACCAGGAGGGCAGTGGTTCATGTTCTGAAGGACACATCATGGTTTTTGAAGAGTCACTGTAATCCGATACAAGGGATCAAGACGCTGAGCAGCGCATGAGCTGCAGTGGCTAGAGACCAATAGCTGACTGCTAGCGTCAGGGCCAGCGAACCAGAGCTGACTGCTAGCGTCAGGGCCAGCGAACCAGAGCTGACTGCTAGCGTCAGGGCCAGCGAACCAGAGCTGCCAAGACTCTTCTACACCTCTACGCGGTAATCCTGGATAACAGGCTGCAACAGAGCAGACTGGCTAAGGAGAAGGGATCGAAGAAGGAATGCTAACCCGGTACTCAAAAAATGCTTGCTGAAGTCGGATGTGTTGGACCGACAGGTCCAAATATCGCAGTCAAGCTGTAAACTACGACACAACGCATTCCGTTCTCTGAACTACGTTCTGCTACTTAGGCCCATGTAAGAGTTTGGTAGCGGGAGATTGAGAACGAACGAAACCAAGCCATCCGATACAAAAGAAACATTGCCAAGAACTAACTCAACTCAGCAAACGTGGTTTTAATCAACAACAACTAAAAGGTTGAAACAAATCTTCTATTTCCTAGTAGGGATGTCAGACCCTATAGAATCGGATATTCTAATAAATGTTTGATAGACACGAAGTACATGGCACAGTCAACCACCAATTATTGTTAACAAACAAATGTAAGGTCACCAATAACTGGCCCGTGACTATGGTAATCAAATGGATATCACAGGTCAGACGATTCTATATGACACTGAGAAACTAAAGACATCCGTCACAGAAACAGAAAAATAGCCATGGTTTAGGATTGTGTCCTATCCCATACGCTCTACAACGTAAGCACCAATAACCAATTGAATAGCCTAAACACACAGTTCATGTACCGAAGATACTGCAACAGCCGCACACTAAAATCATTTCGAGAAGTTGGATCTCAATCTCACTGAAGCTCTAGACATAATGACTGAATACAATGAAGAAAACCACCTCAAAATCAACCCCGGCAGAACCTTGGTTGTGCATATCTTCTGAAGAACAGAAAAGGAAAATTCAGAATAAATGGCAGGAGCACGTACTTGAACATCGTGACACATCTCGGTACCTAGACATTGCAACGGCCCGTATATTATCGTACAAGAACACGAAACAATATAATCCCCATGCACGGGGTGCATGCCAAACGAGGCTACGAACATCGGCTCTACCATGGTGTCTCTCAGCATACGAATAAGCTGCACCAGTATGGAAGGAGTCATAATACACGAAACTGGATCAAGATGCTGAGCAGTGCATGAGCTGCAGCGGTCAGCGACTCATAGCTGACTGCTAGCGTCAGGGCCAGCGAACCAGAGCTGCCAATACCCTTCTACACCTCCACGCGGTGATCCTGGATAGCAGGCTGCAGCAGGGCAGACTGGCTAAGACGAAGGGATCGAAGAGGGAATGCTAACCCGGTACTCAAAAAATGATTGCTGAAGTCGGATGTGTTGGACCGAAAGGTGCAAATTTCGCAGTCAAGCTGTAAACTACGACACAACGCATTCCGTTCTCTGGACTGCATTCTGCTACTTAAGCCCTTTCAGGGTTTGGTAGCGGGAGATTGAGAACGAACGAAGAAGAAGAAGAAGATAATACACGAAACACGTCAATGATACATTAAATGCCCCTTGCCTTATTGGGAAACAGTGCCTACGACCGACGACAAAGGACAAGGTTTACACAATCTCTGGTATTGCATCCCATGACAATAGTCTAATGTAAATATAGACCTTTTGAGTCACAGAGATGAAACGTGACTAAATTGCCAAAATTGCACGTGTCAACTATCCATGCAACTATAATAGCGTGTTCGGGAAACAAAGCTGAATATGCAGTTGGTTTCAGGGCAGGGTTCTGTGAAAGGATCACTCTCAACAGTGATTTGTTGTGTTTTGTACCGTGAAATTGTTTTATTTCTCTTTGTGGAGCATGAATTGATTACACGCGGTAGAATGTAGCGTTTCAAGGGGTTTTCCCAGTGAGTCAGCCGACTTATCTAAAGTAGGCCATGACAGGACATTAGAAGATGTGTTGCGTCCGAAGTTGAAAAGAAAAAAAAACAACAACAACAACAAAACACACGACTAGAGACATCCGTTTATTAGATATGAACCAGAAGGAGGGTGACTGAAATCAAGGAAAGTGCAAACTGTACAACACTCGAAACAGAGCGCCGAGAGAAACCACACCGAAACATGTCGTCAAATGTATTGTGCAGAATGGGTGGAGCTTAAAGAAGAATTTGCCACGGGACACACTATGTCATATATTGTGTGGAGAGCTTAACACATATTAAGAACTGGAGTATCCAGATGTAACTTGGACATGACAAAAAAATAGGTGATATGCGGACGATGATCTCTGCTAATATGGGACCACTCAAGACCCAACACACCTGCCTAACTGTCGGAGAATGTATGACTCGTGTACATTGGAGATGTTATGGTGGCTAATGAAAGAGCATCCTCGGTGGCAGGTTTCTGGTCGAAGACACTGAGGTTGCCCGACACTTACTTGACTTATTTGACTTATTGTTACCTATTTTGATTTACTTGACTTATTTGACTTACTTATTTTTACCTATCTTGACTTACTTGATTTACTTGACTAATTTGACTTACTTGACTTAGTTGACTTACAAGACTTATTTGACTTACTTGACTTATTTGACATTTGACTTACTTGACTTATTTGACTTATTTGACATTTGACTTACTTGACTTACTTGACTTATTTGACATACTTGACTTACTTGACTTACTTGACTTGTTTGACATATTTGACTTATTAAACTTATGCAACTTATTTTGACGATGTTGACTTATTTTGACTCTCTTTATTTGACTTACTTGACTTAATTGATTTGTTTTACTTACGTGACTTGTTGGCTTGCTTGACTTATACTTATGTGACCTATTTGGCATACTTTACTTACTTGAGTTACTCAGTTCTTCTAATATTGGCTTTATGTTTGCAGAACCTCTGTCTTTGATTCCATATAGCCAGTCCTAGTTAGTGACTCTGAGTTACTGAGAACAATGAAAACAAATAAAGAGACATAGATAGATTGGTCCTCGCACGGAAAAGACAAATACGTGAAAACAATTTTTGACCTCCAGTGGTTCGGCAAAGTTACAAACGATAGCGTGTAGATGAGACGATGACAAAGACACAGGAAACAGGAAATCTGAAAATGGGTGTGGAATTGAATAGGTTACACTTGGTGAAAGCGCCGAGCCAATATCATTAGTGAATGTGTGTCATGAAAAGCATATGAAAAAAAGAGACTTGAATGTCAGAGAATACACGGCAATGAAATTTAGAGGATGACACAAGGCAAACAGGAAGGAGCTAGAAAACTGGTTACACTTGGACCAGAATGAGCTACTTGGAGAGGATTGGTTGATGGCCTTATGCATCTCAACACAATCAATCCGATTGTGTGGTCTTCCTTCGTCTCGAACACTTTGGTCCGCAGCCGTCTGTCTGTGTTCGGACATGTGGTTTGAGTGGACCAGGGAGTTCCGGTTCACCGGGTCATACTTAAATCAGTTACGCGTAACAACGGTCTCACAGGCGTGGGAGGGGCCGCCCGCCTTCTACATGGCTCCAGCAGATAACAGTCTCTCATTCAGTACTGGACGAGGTTTACTTCAAGCCTTAGCAGTTTGTCATAGCTTAACTTAACTTAACGTCTTTATACTGGTTTAGAAGACCCTGCAGAGTCTGTATACAACCAGTTGGTAGTGGTCCACAACGCAATAAGCCTTAGATGCATAGGCGAGCACTGTTTCTGGTTCAAGAATAACGAGAGACACTAGAGACATATCTACAAACTAGCAACAAAGAAATTACAAAGTTGGCTTAGACGATTTGTAATAATAACAACTAAACACAATACATCAAAAACACATTCCAGTGGATTCCAAGAGATATACCTGGCAATGAGAAAGCAGACCAGTAGAACAAGTAACACCCATGTTTCAAATAAATACCCTAGCCAACGTACAGAAAGCAAAACAGATACAATTCAATACAACCAGAGTGGAATCGCTAAAGTCACGTACGAAGGGGTCTGCAGAGTGTACCATGTATAC
This sequence comes from Ariolimax columbianus, assembly GCA_036924085.1. Classification (NCBI taxonomy): domain Eukaryota; kingdom Metazoa; phylum Mollusca; class Gastropoda; order Stylommatophora; family Arionidae; genus Ariolimax; species Ariolimax columbianus. Next base: position 100,650,630 of record JAVGWX010000002.1, read on the forward strand.
AGAAAAGACACACCCAAACAGAAATAACATCATCAACAAACTCCAACGCATAATGCAAAACATAATCTTCCAATTGATGACTTCTGTTTAGACGTAACACATACATAAACGAGTTAGACCCTACACACGAATCCAACTGCTGCAAATGCCCCTCTTCTTATGAGACAGTGCAACCTGTGCTACACGCTTGCACAGTACTCGCCACAGACAGAGAAAAGTTGCTGCCTTGCACCCCAGCTTTCACTAACCCGGTATATAGTCCCACTCCAGCATCAAACCGTATGCATGTTCTTCAACTTCGCATTGACTGTGGGAAAGCGAACAGCTAGTCAACAGCAGCAAAACCCACAAGTAAACAGAGGCAAAGAAGAGGCAGACGAAAGATGTAGAGAGTAAAGATGACGGCAAAAATGGCCGCGAGTCAAACTTCGCACTCGTGCTTTAGTCTATTATGGATGCCGCCAGGCAACAGATTTGGCAGGAATTCACACTAGTCGACGACTTACACTTCACGGCAACGTTGTTGTTGTTGTCCATATGGATTAGTAGTTCATTGTGTGGTATTTTTTCTTTCGATTACTCTGACATGGTCATCGGTTATATGTAATAGTATTTCGGCTACTCTGTGTCGTATATCCACGGTCTAGTGCACACGGCAGAACTTCACGAGATTGTCGCCTTCGTCCTACTTGCAGACAGTGCCGATTTTGGTGGTGCTGTGAAATGTACACAAGAGACAATAATGGACTAAAACACATCGACCGGAAGAGATTGGACCATCCTCGGTTAGCAAAATGCCCAAAACACATCACTCGCACGCGGACCGATGCCCCTACCTTACGGTTACGGGAAGGACAGGTCAAAAACTGGCTGTATACAGATTCTGCAGAGTTTCTAAACCAGTATAAAGACGTAATGCTATAGTATGTTATGAAACAAAAGGTCTGAAATGGCATGATAGGATAATGTGGAACTGTTAGGAAAAGCCTGCAAATAGTAATGGCATGGAAGGTGAGTAGCAGACGCAGCCTTTGGGTGATGATGATGGTAGGGATGATGATGCTGATAATGATAATATAATCACGTTAGCTGTGAGCTGGTAGGTCTTCACAGCCAAATACCTCCAAGACAAAATCACACGTGTTTCTCTGTTACATTTCATAAAACGTGTTTGACAATAGCGGTTTGGGTGGACATAGAAAAGGCATTTGACAAAGTCTGGAAAGAGGGACTTAGAGTCAAGCTAAGAAGAAGTGAAGTTTGTGGGAATATGTACAAATGGATAAGTCACTACCTCAAAAACAGAACGGCCAGAGTTCAAGTACAAAGGCAGATGAGCAAAAAGGTGACACTTGAGCAGGGAGTACCCCAAGGGGGAGTACTGTCACCCACACTCTTCCTGGTGTATATAAATAACATAACAGAGAATATACCAAGAAGAGTCCATAGCTCAATGTTTGCAGACGATCTGGCTATGTGGACCTTTGAAAAGAATCTCACCATAGCAAGAAATCGGATGCAGCAGGCCCTAACATCGCTGGAAGAGTGGGCGAACTCATGGCTGGTCAAAATAAACGAGGAAAAAACGACATGTACAATATTCTCGCTATCAAACAAACCCCAAAACACTAAATTAAGTCTTAACTGCAAATACCTGCAGCCAAACGATAACCCAAACTACCTGGGAGTCACATTTGATCGGCGCATGACATGTAAAAGTCAGATCGAGAGAAACCGAATGAGAGCCAGAGAAAGAATGGCAATCATGAGGAAACTTGCTGGCACAAGCTGGGGAGCAGACGAAAGTATACTAAAGAAACTGTACACTGGAAGAGTGAGACCAGTTCTCGAGTATGGCATTGCGGCATGGACAACAGCAGCAAAGGCGAACTTCGATAAAATTAGCAAACTCCAAAACCAAGCCATGAGAGTTATAACAGGAGGCATGAAGTCAACGCCAATTGTAGAGCTTAAAAAGATTTCAAAACTGCAATCCATGGCCGACAGAAGAGACTGCAGAGCCCAGCTGCAATCAGAGAAACTCAGAAGACTGACTGACCATCCAATGCAACAGACTAAACAATTTCGGAAATGGGAAGCTAAAGAGGAGAAACTTTGCAGAAATAGCCAAAGCAAAGATGCACGAAGACCCTATGAACGCACTAACAACACCAAAGTCCATCCCTACTGTACGAAAACCTACCTAGAGGCAGCATATATTCCCATGAGTGAACGAGCCAGGGCAGGTGCGGGCTGTATAGTGGATAGTTATAACAAAGCAAACATTAAAGGTGGGAAGTTCATTTCAGAACGACTGATGGTTCTAAGTCTACAAGAGGAGGATAGTCAAATGGATATCGTCATTGTGTATGCACCAAACGAAGATGAGAGCACTGACATAACAGATGAGTTTTATTAGCTCCTTCAAAGGACCATTGACGATTGCCATAATGAAATACTTCTCCTTGGAGACTTCAACGCAAGAGTTGGAAACGACTATTCTAGATGGGATGGAGTGATCGGTAGGTGTGGGGAAGATGTCTTAAATGGCAATGGAAAACGACTGCTGAGATTCTGCAGAGAACAAAACCTTGTCATTACAAATACAAGGTTTCCACACAAGCGTATCCATGCCTACACAAGATGCTATCCGCAAGAAATGAAAAATCCATAATTAACTATGCAATAGTGAGGAAAACTGATTTCAAGTATGTAAAGGATGCTAGAACGTTCAGAGGACCAGAGATAGGAAGCGACCACTACCTAGTTAAAATAAAGAGAGAAATTGAAAAACACTATCCAGCCAGGCAACACCCAATCAGCAAGCATGAAACATAACACACAAGGAGAAAATAAAATTAAGGCTTACAAACTACGAGAACCAGATGTTAAAAGGAGATACCAAGGGCTCATAACAACAGCAATAAAAAGGATAGAGGAATCTGAAGAAGATATGCTCTGGGTAAAATTCAAAGACATCCTCAAAGAGGCTGCAGTAGAGGCATGCGGTCAAACCAAAGAATGATGGAAGAGAAAGAGTACACCATGGTGGACAGAAGAAGTGAAAAGAATAATAGGAGAAAAGAAAAAGGCATCGAAGCAATACCTAGGGGCTAGGAATACAGAAGAACAAACAAAGAAATATAAAGAATATGTAAATTTTAGAATAGAAGCAAAGAAAACTGTGCTCAAGGCCAAACAGAAATCCTGGGAAGAATTTGGAGAGAAACTAGAAAATAATGTTGGAGAAAACCAGAAACTGTTCTACATGACCTTAAAGAACGTGAGGAAGGAAAAGGAATGTCCCCTGAAATTTGTTATAAGATAAACAAGGTGCACTGTTGACCGCCCCAGAAGAGGTAATTAACAGATGGAAAAAATATTTCTCAGATCTTCTTGGAGTGGAGGAAAATCAAGCTCTGGAAGTAACAGTCCCAATTCAAGAAGAGGGAACCATACAGGGGAACGATAATATCACAATGGAAGAACTAAAGGTAGCATTGGAGAAAATTAAGATTGGTAAAGCAACAGGACGTGATGGTATAACACCAGAAATGGTTAAATACTTGGGAACGGCAAGAGAGATACTATTCATGAAGATTCTCAAGGCAGCTTGACGCCACAAGAAGATACCAAGAGACTGGGAGGTTGCCATAATAATACCAATATATTAAAAAGGATGAAAATCGACAATGTGAAAAACACAGAGGTATTTCCCGTCTCAGTGTCCCCGGGAAAGTCTGCTCTAGGATTCTAGGAAACTCAATGTCGGTTTAAAGCAAACAGAAGTACTCAAGACCTTATCTTTACACTCAGACAGCTAAGTGAAAAGGCTCTTGAATATGATAAAGAGATGCATCTCTGCTTTTTGGATTTGGAGAAAGCATTTGATAAAGTTCCTTGGGACAAACTCTGGGAGTGCCTGACAATGAAAAACATCACAGGACCCCTGATCTCTGCCATTCAGAGTTTCAATAAAACATGCAGAAATTATGTGCGGACATCAAATCAAAAGTCAGGAGAGTTCAAGACCACTAGCGGAATAAGACAAGGGGGACATTCTATCACCGTACCTTTTCATACTTATGGATGAAGTCATCAAAGCCTCCAAGAAACGGACAAAAAAGTATGAAGTACGGTACTGGAAGATGAGACCAAGTTACATAGCGATACTAGCGTTTGCAAATGATATGGCCCTGATCACGAAATCAGAAGCAACGAAATCCAGATCAACTTGCAGGTCTGGGAAGAAGAGTTGAAGAAGAGAGGAATGCACATCAGCAACTTCAAAACAAAAACGATGGTGATCACCAGAGATGAAAAGAGACATCAGATAACCCTTGGAACACGAACACTGGAGCAGGTCAGCAACTTTAAATATCTAGGAGTGGCAATAGCAGGGGAGGAATCAAAGAGGAGTTAACCGCACGAAGGGCAGCAGCAGGTAGACTTTTTCCATTCAATTCCTCAGTAAAAGAGAAATAAACAGGAAAACAAAGATTGAAGTATAACGCTCGACCTAAGTGCCTATCCTGACATATGGATGTGAGTCATGGGCAATGACTACAGCCCAAGAAAGGCAATTACAAACTTCAGAAGTGAGGTACCTAAGAAAGGCGGTTCAGGTGACGAAAAGGGACAAGATCCGTAACCAGACAATACGTAGCAATCCTGAAGTTCAACCCCTGCAGACACGAGTGGAGCAGTCCCAACTACAGTTGTTTGGCCATGTCTGTAGAATGGAAGAAGATCGGATACCAAAGCGGTCATGGGCGATCAAAAGTCAAGGACGCAGACCCCAGGACGTCCCAAAGTACTTTGGGAAAACAACATACGACAGTCCCTAAGTGATAGAGGGCTGGATTGGAAAGAGGCCAGGAAAAATACGGTGGATAGAGCAGTGTGGCGTTTTCTCTGGCAAACCGCTACACCTCACGGTAGAAGAGGAGCGACTAAGTAAGTTAGTAAGTACGACGGTAAAAATATACTTCTAAATCACATGAGCGCGCTTACGACTACCTGTGCTAAATGCAATATGCGAATTTTTGTTTTTGCAAGTAGCATGTCCTTCACAGAACGTCGCTTCTTACAACCGTCACCTATTTGGCTGTTATATGTGTCTTGGCAAGTGTGCAGTACGGTAGGTGGCCATTACTTTTCGTTCGTGGAGGAGCAATCGCCGAAGAAAAAAAACACTGTGCCTGCCAAACTGGACACGGTGGAAATCGAACCTGGTGCGTTGGAATTATGAAAGCCGAGCAAGTGTCACCCCTAGGGCCGCGCGGCCTCAAAATGCGAATGAACGAGAATAAAATAGAAACTATCAGGATCAGTAGAGCACCTGGCCACTCAATATAAGTGTAAATTGCTCTTCAACAGGCATCCTGCTACTTGCAAAGTCCTTTTCAGAGCTTAGTAACGGGAGTTTGAGAACGAATAAAGAAGAAGAATATTAGGGCACGCAAGCTCTTCAACCTAGGTAAGGTAGGTACCCACGTGGAGAGCTGACGCTGGATAGGGATCACAATAGGAAACTATTGACACTATAAGCCAGTCTTTTTCTGAACTTACTCATTATGGGCTTTTAACAGCAGCTAGAACCGTAAGGCCAACACTGATGAGGGAGACCGACATGAACATGGAGAAGAGATTGAGAGACCCGGAGACGATGTTTCACGACAGGAGAACATGGCGTGTATTTGTTGGACACTTGTGCTTCTCCAGGGCGCTTAAAAGGTGTTAATAGTTTTTTTATACGCAAGTAACCAGCTTTTATTGTTCAGAACTACTCGTACTGAGGTCTTCTCTGGTAGCAGGTTACAGTGGTTCTTCTTATATCCTGAGGTGCATTGAAAAAGGTGGACTTTGATGCTTCTGACTGTAGTACAATGAAAGACTTCTCAGCAGACTCACCATTACAGGGATCACAGTTCGGATCCCTGTCTCGATGTTCAGACTGCCACAACACAGTATGTATACTGTAGAACAACGATGACGCTCTATTGCAAGTTAAAGCTTCTATATGAGGGGGTATCTGGTCATATGCGCTCCAAGCACTGAAGTATGAGGAACTGCCAGGTCCTCGGGCTCTACTGTCTTAAATCAGTATCTAGCGCAAGATTGACATGCAATGGATACCTTATTATTCTGGAATATCGGGTAGCGAGAGAGCAGATAGACTGACCAAAAGGCTGCCGCAGACGTGCGATGTGATGTTAGCTACATAAACAAATTACATTATTACCACTGATGGGGTAGTCGATAAGTTTTTAGGCTGAGGACTACAGGTCGCTAGCCACTGCAGTACGTTTCTCGCAGTTACATTCCAACAATATAAAGTATGGGGACGGAGTGGGCTAGGGGTTAAGTGACACGGCTCACAAGCAGAAGGTGCTGGGTTTGCGCCCCAACACTAGCACCGGTCGTTACAGCGGATTCGCAAACCCTTAGAAAATGCACTAGGAAGAAAACCCTTACATAAAATGTATGACGAAGTCGGATGCACTAGGCCGACAGGCGCAAAATAAAAACATAGTGCAACGCACACCGTCTTATGGAATAAAGAAATAAGGCATGCGCAAATTTAAAAAAAACATAAAACAATGATCAGATCAACGAAGCATGACACATGCGATAGGGAAATCATGAAGAGAATTACAATGGCGAAAAAGAGAATTACAATGGCGAAGAAGAGAAATACAATGGCGAAAAAGAGAATTACAATGGCGAAGAAGAAACTTACAATGGCGAAGAATATATCTAACAGCATCAGCCATAAATGTATGTCCAAGCAGATATCTCAGAAAATTAAAATGAGAATTATTAAATGATATGTGCATTCAGTTTTGTAGTATGACGTTGAAACCTGGACCCTGACTAAGATAATGGAGAAAAGCCTTTGCTTTGAAATGTGGGTCTACAGAAGACTTATGCCAGTTTTGGGACAGATAGGAAAACAAATGGTGACGTCTTGGAACAACTCAGGCTGGAAACGACGCTTCTGAAGACAATAAAAAGCAGAACAACTAACTAGTTTGGCCCTGCCAAGAGACATGACAGTCTGCTGTAAGTTATTGAGGAGCAACGATTCGAGGATATGACAACAAGAGGGCGGGAGCGGTACAGATGGACAGACAACATCACGATGTAGTCGCGAGACAGTTTAACTGAGTGTAGCGGCCTGGCGTGGGGCAGAGACAGCTGCGGATCCACCTAAGCTGTTGAGGCGGCACGATGATGATGATCAAATCAATTAGAGAACAACCAAAATTACCACAAGACGATTATCATTACATGGAGAGAAAAGAGTAAATTGTTGTGTTACACCTCAGAACCAGACACCATTATTAGAAGATACACGATTATACATGGGCATTATAGGAAGTGCGTTCATAAAGTACTGCACTACATTATTTTTCTCAGGAGCTGTTTTTTCAAATGGAATGAAATTTCTACACGATATACATGGATATGTCATGTAAACATTTGTATTATTAAACATAATTCTCATCAATTTATACAGCTTTATGCCAGCGCAAAACAAGTGCATGTATTCCTAACCTGTACCAGATTTTGTCTTGATCATGTAGCCATTTCTTGGCTGCATGAATCACTTCTTCATCATCTTTAAACCTTGTCCAACAGGGTGCATTTTTGAGTGGACCAAACAGAGGAAAATCAGAGGGTACCAAATCGGGATGATATTGTTAATAGGATACTGCAGTCCAACCTAATTTGCAGATTGCTTCTCGTGTTGTAAGACTTGTGTGAGGAGGTACATCGTCGTGAAGGAGAAGCGGGTCTGCTGGATTCGTGTACGGTCGAACTCTGCGAAAACAACGATTGAGTTTTTTTTTCAATGTCATTAATGTAAGCTTGTGGATTGATTGTTTCTCCTCTTGGTATTACATACACAATAATCACACCTTCAATGTAACAAAAGACAGTGGTCGTGACCTTTCTAGCTGAAGGAGTTGTCTTTCATTTTTTTCTTCGTGGTGATTGCGGGTGATGCCACTCCATGGACTGTTTTTTTTTTGGGTCTCAGGTTCAAAATGATGTGCCCAGGTTTCGTCATCTGAAACGATATTAGCCAAAAAGTTATCTCCATCAGTATTGAAACGCTCCAACTATTCAGAAGAAATTGTTTTCCTTTCCAATCGGTGGTCATTTTTGACACTTCGACGAAACGATCTTGCGTAAACCTTAGAAAATCCAAGAGATTTTATAACTGCACTTGCACTACCAATGCTGAATGACAGCTGTAAGGCCAGTTGTTGAGTAGTGATTCGACTATCAGTAAAAGTAATGCCCTAATCGAATTTCAACATGTATGCATTGGTGTCTGTGACAGAACGTCCACTGAGTGGCCAATCGAGAAACTCCGTATTTACACTTCCTGATTCTTTGATTCTCTTAACCCAACGACTAACGGTACTCCTGTCGACTACAAAACTTCCGAACACATCACATAGACGCGTGTGAATGTTCACTACCCTTTGCTTTTCTGCAACAAGAAATTATATAACAATTCGCTGCTTTTAACGCAAGTTACTAACATGCTCCATTTCAACAATTAAGTGCAGTCGTATTATATTTGGCCGATTGCATGGCAATTTAGTACACACAACTGACACGTGCCATTTCTGAAGTGCAAAATGTCATGCTTCTACATTCATTATTAACTGAGACAAACGATGTGGTGCATTACTTTCTGAATGCCTCTTCTGTTTTCAAGCGTACGAATTAGACATTCACATCTTACAACTAACACAACAGATAACAGTTATTTTATTCTTAGCTGTTCTTTCGTTCTCGGTAACACACATGTCTGATTACACGATGATGATACGTTTTTGAAATGTTTACTTTAATTTTGTTGTCAGGTCTAGATCAAATCTGCTGCTCGGAATTACCTTTGCAGTTGTTGTCTTTATATTTGTTGACGTTTCGTGGACAAACCTTGAGTATGCACGGTCAAAGGTCACTCACATGAACCAGGATAGTATATTTGCACAAACAGCCAGCGGTCGAATTGGACAGAGTAAGTCATGCGTCTCAGATATATATATATCTTCTTCTTTTTCTTCTTCTTCTTCTTCTTCTTCTTCTTCTTCTTCTTTTTCGTTCGTTCTCAATCTCCCACTACCAAACCCTGAAATGGTTAGTAGCAGAATGTGGTCCAGAGAACGGAATGCGTTGTGTCGTAGTTTACAGCTTGGCTGCGATATTTGCACCTTTCGGTCCAACACATCCGACTTCAGCAACCATTTTTTGAGTACCGGGTTAGCGTTCCCTCTTCGATCCCTTCTCCTTAGCCAGTCTGCCCTGCTGCAGCCTGTTATCCAGGATCACCGCGTGGAGGTGTAGAAGGGTCTTGGCAGCTTTGGTTAGCTGGCCCTGACGCTAGCAGTCAGCTATGAGTCGCTGACCACTGCTGCTCATGCGCTGCTCAGCATCTTGATCCCAAATATATATATATAAACTATGTCTGTCTTTTGGGAGAGGAGACTAACGTCTGGTAAGGTAAAACATAGTGGTTAGACATGTTAGTTAGGGCCAGGTAAAACATACTAATCAGCCATGTTAGGGTCAGGTAAAACATACTGATTAGACATGTTAGTTAGGGTCAGGTAAAACACACTGATCAGACATGTTAGTTAGGTGTCAGGTAAAACATACTGATCAGACATGTTAGTTAGGTGTCAGGTAAAACATACTGATCAGACATGTTAGTTAGGGTCAGGTAAAACACACTGATCAGACATGTTAGTTAGGGCCAGATGAAAAACACTGATCAGACATGTTAGTAAGGGTCAGGTAAAACACACTGATCAGACATGTTAGTTAGGGCCAGGTAAAACATACTGATCAGACTTGTTAGTTAGGGTCAGGTGGTTTGGTTCTCAGACAATGGCGCTGTGAGTTGCTGAATTTTGACATCTCGTTCAATGTGTTTTCATTGTCTGAGATATATAGCATGAACGTTTTTCTTTTTCTTCATGTCTGAGTTATATAGAATTAATATTTGTCTTTGTTTCCATGTCTGAGATGTATAGCATTTACGTGTTTTTTTTACTTCATGTCTATCAAGACGCTTTGAGTTTTGTCCTATCCGCCTGTGTCTCCATTACGAATTACCAGAATGAGTCTATCAGTACTCGTGAATCCGTATATGTCCTGAACGTTTGTCTGCATGCAACCATGTCTTGTCTATGATATATTATATCGTTGAATATAAGCGGCGTTCTTTGTTTCGTTCCTCATCATAGATTGGACGTGCATAGACAGACTGGCGCCAAAGTTCAACAGAGTGGAAGATATATTTTGCATTGTAAGTCATAGCTTTCATCCAATATGTCCAATTATTTTGTTACATCCCGTGGGGAGATGCAAGCTTCTTTATTATATTGTTTGAATGGCCGTTGTCACTTTTAACCCATGTTTTCGAAGAGTTTCTTTGACAGAGTCAATCCACATTTTTTGGGTATTCGTGTTGCTCCTTGCTGTCTAGTGCAATAGCCTTGAATGGCTAGTTAGTATTTATATATTCTTGAAGTATGAACAAGTCAATCAGTTATCTGGCGATATAATCCATTTTGGTGTGACGTATCGATGAATGAGAAGGCGGATAGACGTGCAGAAAGGGAGAAGAATAGGAACACAAAGGCACTGAAATCACACAAATTGTTGAGAAAAAAGGGAGCAGTCCAGTCTGTTAAACGACAGAAGAACAGAACCAACCTAAAAACAAATATCACACCTTTGACTGACTGGGACAGATCACCATTCTTTGCCTCAGATCAGGGCCAGAAGATTATACAAACAAACGTACAAGATCCAACTGTCTGCTTAAACACTGTGTGGCCAGAATGAATAAACTACCATGCATATAATAGCGGATTGTTCTCTGTGCGGCTAATTAATGAAAGTTTAACAATCCAACAATTCAACACTTAACTCAAAAAAACTTTAACCTTTCAACATTAAACACTAAACTCAAAGCTGCAACGATTCAACACAAAACTTTAACCTTTCAACGTTAAACACTAAACTCAAAGCTGCAACGATTCAACACAAAACTTTAACCTTTCAACATTAAACACTAAACTCAAAGCTGCAACGATTCAACACAAAACTTTAACCTTTCAACATTAAACACTAAACTCAAAGCTGCAACGATTCAACACTAAACTCAAAACTACATAATAAAGATCAGCTCAAGACAACGGCCGAGTTCGTCACGGAACTCGTCTGAGGGTATCAACATGAAAGCGATCGCAGGAAGAAAAGGAAAAAGCAGAAGAGGAAAAAGTCATACATGGTGTGGTTCTCATATTGTGAAGCGGTCTTCTTTATTTCTCACCCTGTCTCTTCTGGTGATCTTGACTGTTTCGAAAGAAATTTATTTTACGCGCACCATAAAGGAAGTCTTAGCAATGATGATGTTGTTGCTGCCCATACAACAAGATTAGGACCCTCACCCTTCGGCCCAATGCCATATAATGGTACGTTATTTGGTCTCATGGGAGATGGAACCAGAGAGACTCCAATCGTCTCGACTTATCTCTTGCCACTAGTCTAAGGTAGCTCGGTATCGTAGAGTGAGGCCGATGATCAGCGCAGATTCTTCCTCACAATAATTCAAATCATAGGCGTCACAGTCTCTGTAGACAATGTCCGTGGCGCCCTGTGAGCAGCTTCTTCAGGGTGCAAGCCTGGGCCGCTGAATATTGAGAACCGTAACTGCCAAAACGACAGGCTCAGTCTCTCGGCCTCACTGGTGTAATCCAAAAGAATACAAAGCATGACTGTTTGACACCAGCTCAGCTGTAGGATCTGCTGGCACTCCTGATTTTCTGTCTGGGCTTTCTCCCGTAGTCCTATCCTCTCCCGTGGTTTCCCAAGGGCAGTGGAGTAATAACTCAAATACAGTGCAAGTCTCATCATCAAGACACAACCTTCTGATGATGTCGACATCATTGTGCAACTAACTTTCTATGCACGTGTTTGTTAGTTTGCTGTTTTTAGACATTGTTCCATTTATCTTGTCACGGGGGAATGAGCATTTCCCTAACTTCATTGGACGCCAGGCACTGGTGATCGTTAGTTTCGTATTGGTGTGTGCACAGCTGACAGTTTGGAGTGTGCTGGGATGTCGTTCAGGCGCTTGTTAAGTGAAATATGTTGGGCTCTTAGCTCAGAAAAAGGTGCTCTGAATCCCATTGAGAGTTGATTGGTGCTGCCATAATGGTATGGGCTTGGGATTTGCCAGCAATAATGGTGATAGATTGAATGTCACCACAATTTATGCGTCCGTTCTTGCTATTATCTTGGATTGTATATACTGGCGAAGTGGTTAAGCCGTCGGCCTCGTGATCAGGTGGTGTGGGTTCGACTCCGGCCTCCGCCGTCTTTTTCACGGGTGCTTGATGTGGAGTCCCCTGCATCTTTTAGTCGCCCCCTAGTCGTCTTGTCCTTGACTTGCCACTGGGGTCGGGAGGGTCGAGACGATAGAGTGAGGATAAAAAGTAGCGCAGTTAATTCTGTCTAAAAATAGCGCTAGCAAATAAATTATGCCATCATCGTCTGCGATGGACGGCGGCCTTTGCCTTTGCCTTTATATACTGACTTAACAACATCAGCTAACTAAAAAAAAAACACTTTTATTCTATTCTATGTTGATATGCAAGTAACTTAAACACATTATGACAGTTTGTGGTTCACAAAGTGATTAAAATAAAATACATTTTAAACATTTAAATTACACATTAAAAAAAATTCCATTCCATTCCAGATTTTACCCAAATTTATCCCATATCTAAAGAATCCTTGCTTTTATGATTATGGGATGAATCGAGCACTTCTTCGTTGCCTTCCATATTTTTATATAATTGGTATGGACAAATGTGGTTCAACGGATCTCCATAGTCGCATAGTTAAACATCCTTTTGTGACTGGAAATAAAGGCAGTATAGGCAAGGAGACTACCTACTGGTCCTGGCAAAGATATGGTGAGTGTCATCTTCTTCTTTTCCGTCTTCTTCTTCTTCTTACTCTTAATATTATTATTATTATGTTGTCTTGTCTTATCCACTTGCGGCGTGAGGCGTTGTGGGAAGCCGTAGTTTTCTGTCTAAGGCCAGTCGCTGAAGAAGTCCTCATCCCATGTCAATTTAGAATAACCGAAACTTTATATTATATTATTATTTCTTCTTTTTATTCTTCTTCTTCTTCTTATTATTATTATTATTATTATTATTGTTATTATTATTTTATTATCATTTTTATTATTATTTTTATTTTTTCTTAATTTTTTTCTTCTTCTTCTTCTTCTCCTTCTTGTTATCATTATTTCTTCTTCATTATTTTTCTTCTTCGTCTTCTTCTTTTTATTATTTCTTCTTTTCTTCTTCTTCTTCCTCCTCTTCTTATTTCTTCTTCTTTTTCTTCTTCTTATAATTATTTCTTCTTTTTTATCTTTTTCTTCTTATTATTAATATTATTTCTTCTTCTTCTTCTTCTTCTTCTTCTTCTTCTTATTATTATTATTATTATTATTATTATTATTATTATTATTATTTCTTCTCCCTTTTCTTATTTTTCTTATTTTTTCTCCTTGTTCTTTTTCCTCTTTTTAATGTTATTAATATTTCTTCTCTTTTTTTTCTTCTTCTTCTTTCTTTTAAAATATTTATCACATTTAAGAAAATGTGTTACATGTTCTGATAATAAGAGATTGATTACATTTATGCTATAATCTATTGTCGTATCGCGCCCGATTTGTATTATTATTTAAAAGAGTGTGATAACGTGCCGTTCCTATGAGAACTTGCATATCAGTGAATTGTTGGGCCAGAAAACTCAGCAATGAATGCGCTGATAGCATCTGGCAACTCGTAGCTGGCTGCTTGCATGAGTGTCAGTGACCCATTACTGAACAAGACGCTATTTCGCCTTGAACTGGTGGCCCTCGGTACAGACTGCAACAATGCAGCCTAGTTGTGATTAGGGATCGAAGAGGGAATGCAAACCATGGCCCAAAAATGACTAACTAGTTCTCTTTATGCCCTGGGGCACATGAGGCTTCCACAAGGCCGTTCTATGCCTTTCTGTCTTGGGCAACCAATCGCGCAGTGCCCCATGTCAGAGATGCTCAGAACATCGTACGTCTGCAAGTTGTTCTTAGTCTACCTTTCTCATACCCTCCGGTGTGCACTCCTGTGCTGTTATTGCGAACATGTCCGGACTAATTTCATGGCATACCACAGCCATCTCCGCCTTCTCTCTCATATAACGCTATCCATATCTTCTTGGTTGGTGTCCTGTAAGAATTTGTCATTTAATAGCTATAAACGTCACAGACGCCCATTTCAAGACGTAAGAAGAAGAAGAAAAAGAAGATGAAGAAGAAGAGGAAGGAGAAGGAGAAATTGCCATATCAAAGATCTCAGAATGTTAAATTGAGGGATTACATTTTAATAATGTGTTTTTCCTGTTCTTGATAAATGAGATGATACAGAAAGGTAATACGTCGGTGGAAAGAATATGTGATGCTTCCATTGGTAGTAGTTCACCAACCCTTGATCCCCACCTGCCGTCCAACTCTCATATGTGGCTCCAAGTAGCTATAGCATCAGCATGCGGCCACACCCCGGACTGCTTCGACTGACGGGCTAAACTAGGTTAAGGGCAGCCAGGGGAGGGGAGCGGAGCACTGAAACCTCGCTGAACTAGGACATATCTACCAAAGCTTGTGAAGACTGGACTCGGCAGACTATCATGGTGAAACCATTAGCTGGTTCAGGGGATGGGAGCAGAAATCATAGCATCGCGGTGTTGAACACAAATGAAATGACGAGACACTAGAATGCTTTTGTTATCCGCTGATCCTGTCATATTTTCCGCCATCTTGACTACGCCATGCCGCTGAGCCCAGATAACTCTGAACGGGGGAGTGAGGTTAAAAAACAGCGCAATTCTTGGTCACCTAAATCCAAATACAGCGCAAGTCACAGCCTTAGGCACACCACACCTAAAGTTGATGCTGTCGACAACTTTGCTTACGACGTTCAACTATCTTCATATGTGAAACAAATGTCGATAGAGACCACCACTATATGAGCCGCCCACTACAATAGCCTGTGTTCTTGTTTGGCAAATGTTGTCCAAGTCTCGCTGCCGACAACACATGATTTGTACAGCATTTGATCTAGCAGCAAAGATGACGCCGTAACCAGCTGCGGGTCTACATTGATGTGCTGTTTTAGGTCATTGTGGATGCCGCCAGACCACGGATTTGTCTGGAATTCACACTAGTCGACGACGTACACTTGTGTTTACGGAAACGTGTTGTTGTTTTCCATTTGGACTGATTAATACGTTCTTTTTTGTGTGATTTCTTCCTTCTGATTTTCCTGGAATGGACATCCGCTATATGAATAACACTACGATCAAACCTGTGTCGTATGTCACGGTCTAGTTCACCCGGCTGAACTTCACGAGATTGGTGCCCTTAGCCCTAACTGCAACCAATGTCGGTTTTGGTGTCTGAAATTTAGACACGGCTATAATGGACTGAAAACAGCTCCGAAGAGATGCCAAACTAACTTACACTCTGAGTGATGTCCCAACGATCGATTGCGGTTATGGGAAAGGCACGACACTCAAACGTTAGATGTCACCCCCCCCCCCTTTCTCCACTGCCTTGTTGGATACCTGTTTACGGGAAAGGCTTCGGGAGTAAACCCTGTGGGAAAAATCTGCATGCTGTGCTATCTCTAGTCGTCTCGATAAAATCTTGCCATTGGCCAAAGGTAGCTCAGGACCAGAGAGTGAGGTTGATAAAAGGCGCAGTTCTTCCTCACTTCAATCCAAATCACAGTGCAAGTCACCCATTTCAACGGATGCAGCAGGCGAAAAGACTGTCCACACGGCTGAACAAAGAGAGTGGTCTTCATAAAATGTGATGGACGAACATCAGACACCATGGCATTGGTTTTAATTGTCCGTTTATGGTTTCTCCAAACACGAGTTGTGAGGCGAGCAAATGTAGCAGCAGCTTTGCCAATACGACTGTCTATTTCTGGGTCTAGAGAGAGCTTGTTGTTGATGAGGGATTCAAGGTATGTGAATTGGTGTGCAGTTGCCAGTTCATAATTATCGATAAGAGCTAAAATAGTGCACGACTCATCGCTCCATCTGCTTTCCTTAATCTGTTATTTTTTCCTCAGTGATATACAGTTTCCTACTCGTAGGATCAATAGCTTTATTTATACCATCATACATTTGTCTGAAGCTCCCTATTTGTTCCCCTTATGTTCCCTGTTTTTCACAAAAATTATCTGCATTATTATCGATGCCTAACTTCAAAAAGATAATTTTGAAAATTTCAGGTGTATTCAATAAGGTGGATATGTTACCAAAGATGTCTCTGGAAGATTACCTGGACATGTTTACGGATGTAGCTCAGATAATCGAGGACACAAACATCACTATGATTATCACAGGTAATTGAAGCTATTTCTGTAACATTGTTATTGTTGCTGTTATTGTGTTATCAGCTTCGTTAAGCGATTGGCTCTTGTTAATAAAACCACCATTCAAAGCAATTGTTTTCTACGTTTTTGCTATTGAATTTGACTTGACAGAAGTCCCAAACATATATTTGGAAAATGCTTTGTGATGATGCAGAATAGTGTGATTGTAGTGTTTATTTGTATTGTTGTGTTCTGGGAGGTCACACTGAGCTATAAATGCTGCTTTCCCCAGCAGTGTCCAGAATAGGTTTTCATTTTCCAACAAATATAATAAGCCTATGTCTTACTGAGGGTTTGAACCCATATCTGGTTGGAGAGAAGATCAGTTCTCAACCCATTTGACCACCTACTTCACCTGCTCTAGCTGCTTCACTGCTGCACTCATTCCACCTGCTCAACACACTTCACCTAGTCAACCAGCTCCCTCCACTTCACCTTTCCAATCAGCCCCATCAACGCCACTCACTCCACCTAGTCAACCATCTCCCTCCGCTTCACCTTTGTAAACCAGCTCCATCAACGCCACTCACTCCACCCTAGTCAATCAGCTCCCTTCACTTCACCTTTGTAAACCAGCTCCATCAACGCCACTCACTCCACCCTAGTCAATCAGCTCCCTTCACTTCACCTTTGTAAACCAGCTCCATCAACGCCACTCACTCCACCTAGTCAATCAGCTCCCTCCACTTCACCTTTCCAACCAGCTCCATCAACGCCACTCACTCCACCTAGTCAACCATCTCCCTCCGCTTCACCTTTGTAAACCAGCTCCATCAACGCCACTCACTCCACCTAGTCAATCAGGTCTACTCACTCTCTATGTTCAACCAGCTCCTTCCACTTCATCTTTGTAAACCAGCTCCATCAATGCCACTCACTCCACCTAGTCAAGCAGCTCCCTCCACTTCACCTTTCCAACCAGCTCCATCAACGCCACTCACTCCACCTAGTCAACCATCTCCCTCCGCTTCACCTTTGTAAACCAGCTCCATCAACGCCACTCACTCCACCTAGTCAATCAGGTCTACTCACTCTCTATGTTCAACCAGCTCCTTCCACTTCATCTTTGTAAACCAGCTCCATCAACACCACTCACTCCCCCCTAGTCAACAACCTCCACTAACTCCATCTGTTCAACCCTCTCCCTCCACTTCCCCTTTGTAAACCAGCTGCATCAACGCCACTCACTCCACATAATCAACAAGCTCCACTCATTCCACCAACCCCAACTGTTCCATCATCGCCTGGTTATATTATTTTCTAACCACTGATTGAATCCCCAATTTCAGGCGATGCCACACCTATGGATTTGTGGGACTTTCGATCGTGGCCCACAATACCACAAAACTTTGGCAGAAAAGAACCAGTCGTGTTGACCCCACATTTTCTCCAATATATTCACCAAAGTGAGATTCCCAAGTTTATTGTCCAATTTCGAGAGCCCATTGAAAGGTAAGAACCAAAAAGGTACTCAGAGAAGAAAGAAAAATGCCATTATTACTTCTGAGTATGTTGAAAAAGTCGATAACAGTAGATTGTCCCTGCGGCTAACATCCTCTTTATCATTATCTCCTTCTATGCACAATACATTATGGTTATAGTTTATGACTCTTCCTCCCAACACACTACATTAAGGTTATAGTTTGTGACTCTTCCTCCCAACACACTACATTTAGGTAATAGTTTATGACTCTTCCTCTCCACTTACTACATTATGGTTATAGTTTGTGACTCTTCCTCTCAACACACTACATTATGGTTATAGTTTGTGACTCTTCCTCTCCACTTACTACATTATGGTTATAGTTTGTGACTCTTCCTCTCCACTTACTACATTATGGTTATAGTTTGTGACTCTTCCTCTCCACTTATAACATTATGGTTATAGTTTGTGACTCTTCCTCTCCACTTATAACATTATGGTTATAGTTTGTGACTCTTCCTCTCCACTTACTACATTATGGTTATAGTTTGTGACGCTTCCTCTCCACTTACTACATTATGGTTATAGTTTGTGACTCTTCCTCCCAACACACTACATTATGGTTATAGTTTGTGACTCTTCCTCTCAACACACTACATTATGGTTTTAGTTTGTGACTCTTCCTCTCCACATATTTCATTATGTTCAATAATTTTTTCCTTTTCTCCTTGACATACTACATTATGTTCTATAGTTTATTCCTCTCCATCTCCATGTACTAAATTAAGTTCAATAGTTTGTTAATCTCTCTCTCTCCACATACTATATTATGTTATATAGTTTTTTCTCTACACCTCCACGTACTACATTATGTTTTATAGTTTGTTTCTCTCCCTCTCCAGATACTACATTATGTTCTATAGTTTGTTTCTCTCCTCCTCCACATACTAAATTATGTTCTATAGTGTGTCCCTCTTCCTCTCTGCTAACCACTAACTACTTTATGTTCTATAGTTTGTTTCTCTTCTTCTTTATATAGTACATAATGTTCTATAATTTGTTCCCATTCCTCTTTACATACTACATTATGTTCTAAAGTTTGTTCCCTTTCTCTCCGCTCACTACATTATGTTCTATAGTTTGTCCCCTTCCTCTCCACTCACTACATTATGTTCTATAGTCTGTCTGCTCCCTCTCTGCTCACTACATTATGTTCTATAGTTTGTCTGCTTCCTCTCCGCTAACTACATTATGTTCTATAGTTTGTTCCAATTCCTCTCTACATACTACTTTATATTCTATAGTTTGTCCCCTTCCTCTGTGATAACTACATTATGTTCCATAGTTTGGTTGTCTTCCTCTACATACTACATTAAGTTCTTTAGTTTGCTCTGCTTTCTCTACAAAGTTCATTATGTTTTATCGTTTGTTCTTGTTCCTCTCCATAGACTATAATTATTATACTCCTATCACTTCCCTTAGATGACCAGCGGTAATCACAAACACAGATCTATGGTAACAAGCATTGCAATAGCCAATACAGCAAGAAGCTTGGTAGAGAAAATGGGACTCGATAGGTTATGCTCTTAAAAATAATCCAAACTGTATAACTAGGCATGCGCTGGATTGGAACCCAAAAAGAAGGCCAAGATACAAATGGAAAAGAATGATTAAAAAGGAAGTCAGTTCACATGGGGTCTGGTGGGTATAACTCAAGAAGATGGCACAGGATAGGAACATATCAAGAGCATCTTATGTGGCCCTATGATCCAAGGGGAACCATATGGACAAATGAGGATGATAATGATGATTTAATTTCTTCTTCATTACCATTCAATCTTCTATCTATTTGCTGCACATTTTTGTCTATGAACTTGCTGTTATTTGTAGTTATTTCTCTTAATTATGTTCTATTATCATCTATTCCCCTAAATTATGTTTCATAAACTTCTAATCCTCTAAGTAATGTTTACTGATCTTCTGCACCTCTACAGACTGTATTCTGACTATATATTTCTTGAATATGGATCAAACCCTCTTCAGTTTCACAACCATTGCATGGAAGCCATCGATATGATGAACAACTGCATTGAGAACAGCACTAGAAGAACCTGCTTCTTTAGTAGCGAACTCTATCAAGTATTACCGGTAAGCTATTCTAGACTTGTCCATTACTAAAGATGAATGTTTGTACAGTGGTACAATTTAATGTATCCAAAATGCTGTGTTAGACAGGAGTGGATTTATAATGGTGTTTGAAGCATTTCGTGCTGAATTTGTCACTCTCGGTATTGGGTTAAAAAATGAAAAATGATTCACAGAACTGACTTCATTGCACCTGGTCACCTTCATGCATACTCAGTCGCATTCATTGCTGAAGTGCCTGTACCAATCTTGAGCTTGTTGTATAGATGGTATCTCAGACTGTTGTGTCATGTGCGCAGCCGAAGAATGATCACCGGATCTGTTTTTCATTTTGCTCTGCACGTAGCCAATATGGCTGCTTTTGTCTCATCATATGTGGTTGCTGCATCACTCTGTTGCAGTGTTCCTTCCTATCTGGCAAGTCTATCTGCTTCCTCGTGGCCTGAAATTTTGCAGTGGGCAGGTATCCACTGGACTGTGCTTTTCATTATACACTGGGACAGGCATTCGAGGGATTCTGCCAGAGCGCCGAGTTCATATTTGTACTCACATTTCATTTTGGCACTACAGCCCCCATGACAGCAAAACACATTACGCAGTCATACACATCGTAGACAAACAAAAAAACAGCATTTGGCAACAGCCAGTGTCCTTCTTAGAGAAGCTTAACGGAAATGCACAGAGCCTGCTGCCTTTGTTCGAGTCATTGATGTCGATGTTTGAAGACAAACAAAGAAGAAGAAGAACAAGAAGTAGTAAGTGTCGATGAGAGAGTATGAATTCTATAGTTCCTGCGGCGGTTCAGCAATTTTTTCCTGATTTCCTCAGGTACCAATTTACAGCTATGCTGACTGGAAGAAGGGGGTTTACAGTAGTTATTCTTATATCCTGCGGTGTAATGAAGAAGGTGGACACGATTCCTCCTTGCTTTAGTACAATATGAGACTTATCTTCAAGCTCACCATTATGGGGATCATAGTGTTGATCCCTACCTTGTTGGTCAGACTGCTGTAACATATTATGTTTCTAGGAGATTAGCTTTTCTTTTTCTTTTTCTGTGTTCGCTTCGCTCTCAAACTCCCTCTACCAAGCCCTGAACAGGGCTTTGCAAGTAGCAGGATGTGGTCCGGAGAACGGAATGCGTTGTGTCGTTAGTTTACAGCTTGACTGAGATATTTGCACCTTTTGGTCCGACACATCTGTCTTTAATGGGCAAGGAGCATTGCTCTGAGATAAGGTCTTCTTCAGTATGTTGCATTTTAGTCATTTCTCCTGGGTGTTGGAGTGTAGGGTGTGTTCTCCAACTCCAATTTATTACTCCCATGACATGTATCTTCTTAGCCTATGAAAACAAAGCAGAACTCCTGACTTTCCTTCGGCTGACATGTTACCACTAACAGGAGATATGATAGCGACAAGAGACTTGCCCTAAAAACAGATAAATGCTTTGGGTAGATAAGATTCATTGACCTAGTAGACAGCTCATTTAAGAAAGTAGAAAACTCAGATTTTAAACTTCTTGCTGCCAAGCAGTTAAGGTACTGGCTTGGTAAAAACTACCAATAATGATACCGGTATTTCAGACCCATTAACATGAAAAAATGTCTCATCCTAGTTGTTATCTCCACATTGCAGGTCATTTTAACTTAACATTTTTATGCTGGTTTACAAGACTCTGCAGAGTCTGTATACAACCAGTTTCATTTACATTGTCTTGCTCTAAAAGCTATGCGCATCCTTCTTCTTCTTTTTCTGCGTACGCAGTCAGACAGTAACCATTATTTTTTCGAAAAAAGCGGCGGTCATTTCATTTACATTGTCTTGCTCTAAAAGCTATGCGCATCCTTCTTCTTCTTCTGCTTCTGCGTACGCAGTCAGACAGTAACCATTATTTTTTCGAAAAAAGCGGCGGTCATCCTGAGGCTGTCGCCACTGCCATAGAGCTTGTCTTGCAGTTCCACTGGTGATGGCCACATCTGCTCTCTCTGATCCTCGTATGTCGGGCAGTTCTGCAGCAGATTTTCAGCGGTCATTTTACCAGTACCGCACGGGCATTCGTCGGTACACCATATCTTCAATTTGTTGAATAGGTGGTACCTCAGTCTATTGTGGCCAGTGCGAAGTCTGAAGACAACGACCTGCTCTCTTCGGTTCAACTGATAATAGGCATCGTTTTTGGTGTAACCAGTATGTTCGGTTTCCCATTTGGTCATGTATCTGGCTTTGATAAGCCGTTTTGACTCTTCGTACGTCATACTAGTATCTGTTTGTGGTAGTCTTGCACCTTCTTTTGCCAGTCTGTCTGCCTCCTCGTTGCCTTGGATGTTGCAGTGTGATGGGACCCACTGTACCACTACCCTTTTTGGTGTGGACTGCTGGCACAGTTTGCAGAGTGCTGCTCTTAAGTCATTAAGCTCAGTGTTTTTCTGGCTTTTTAGCGCTGTGACTACGGCGAGAGCATCTGTCAGCAGGACTATATGGCTCTCATTTTCACTGTGTGTCACCATTTCTTCCACTGCCGCCCTCAGTGCCTCTTCTTCCGCTCTGAAATTACTTGTGTACTTACCAGTAGCGAATGACAGTGTTATTTTTCTGCGATTTGGTAGGTTCAGGAATGCTCCTGCCCCTCCGTTCTGTGTTGCGTTTGTTACAGAGCCGTCGGTATATGCATGGGTCCAGTCCATGCTTGGGTAGCTTTTCGTTATGAAGCTTAGGGTAGTATCTCTCCTTTCTTTTTCAGTCTGGCAGTTTTTGTTTGCAATACCTGGTATATTTTCTACCACCTCTGGAAATATATCCTGCTTCCAGGTAGGTTTTCGTACAGTAGTGATGGGTTTTGGTATTGTTAGTGCGTTTATGGGATCTTCGTGCATCTTTGCTTTGGCTATTTCTGCAAAGTTTCTCCGCTTTAGTTTCCCATTTCCCAAATTGTTTAGTCTCTGGTGCATTGGATGGTCGGTCAGTCTTCGGAGTTTCTCTGACTGCAGCTGGGCTCTGCAGTCTCTTCTATCGGTCATGGATTGCAGTTTTGTAATCTTTTCAAGTTCTACAATTGGCGTTGACTTCATGCCACCTGTTATAATTCTCATGGCTTGGTTTTGAAGTTTGTTAACTTTATCGAAGTTCGCCTTCGCTGCTGTTGTCAATGCCGCAATGCCATACTCGAGAACTGGTCTCACTCTTCCAGTGTACAGTTTCTTTAGTATGCCATCGTCTGCTCCCCAGATAGTGCCAGCAAGTTTCCTCATGATTGCCATTCTTTCTCTGGCTTTCATTCGGTTTCTCTCAATCTGACTTTTCCATGTCATGCGCCGATCAAATGTGACTCCCAGATAGGCTGGGTTGTCGTTTGGCTGCATGAATTTGCCATTTAGACTTAATTTGGTACTTTGGGGTTTTAATGAAAGCGAGAATATTGTGCATGTGGTTTTCTCCTCGTTTATTTTGACCAGCCATGAGTTCGCCCACTCTTCCAGCGATGTTAGGGCCGTCTGCATCCGATTTCTTGCTATGGTGAGATTCTTTTCAGAGGTCCACATAGCCAGATCGTCTGCAAACATTGAGCTATGGACTCTTCTTGGTATATTCTCTGTAATATCGTTTATATATACCAGGAAGAGTGTGGGTGACAATACTCCCCCTTGGGGTACTCCCTGCTCGAGTGTCACCTTTTTGCTCATCTGCCCTTGTACTTGGACTCTGGCCGTTCTTTGTTTGAGGTAGTGGTTGATCCACTTGTACATCTTCCCACAAACATCATTTCTTCTTAGCTTGACTCTAAGTCCATCTTTCCAGACTTTGTCAAATGCATTTTCCAGATCCACCCAAACAGCTACTGTGTGTTTCTGTGCCTGGTAGGCATCTTCTATCTCCTGAGCTATGAGGATGACCTGGTCCTCAGTGGATCTGTGCTGTCTAAAGCCGGCTTGCTGTGGAATTAGTATTCGTTTTTCTTCCAGATGCCACATCAGTCTGATGTTTATCATCCGTTCCATCAGCTTGCCGACACAGCTCAGTAGGCTTATGGGCCTGTATCTATTTGGATCTGTTTTGTCCTTTCCTGTTTTTGGTACTGGTACCAGTATTGCGTCTTTCCATGCCTGTGGTACAATTCCCCTTTTCCAGCTTTGGTTCAGGACCGATAGCAGTTTCCTCTTCGCTGTTTGGCCCAGCCCCATCAGCATTTCGTTTGTTATCCGTCTTTTCCGGGAGATTTCCTTTTCTTTAGTGTTCTCATAGCCTCTTCCATTTCGCGCATTGTTAATTTGGCCATCATGTGCTCTTCAGGTGCCGTATTCATGTTTTCGTGCCCCTTTAGCTCTTCGTTAATGTCTGTATGCTTATCTGCAGGGACCTCGATGTGGTTTGCTCTGGCATAGTGATCGACAAAGGCGTTTGCGGCTTTCTTACCTGTGATCAAGTTCTCGCCCTGCTTGATAGTAATTTGTTTATTTGACGGGGTTTCGTCGTTCATGGCTCTGACTAGCTTCCATAGCTTGTTCCCGCTAGTTTCACTCATCGGTCTATAATTTGCTGTATCTGGATGACACAGGACAGGAAGAATTGTCTTATAAAGAAAGCATAAACGTTATTAATTGATTAAGGAAGACTTGTTTTATATTAGTTAAAGACCTGTTTATAAAAAGAGCTTACATGGTATTGAAAGATTGATTAAGGAAGACTTGTCATGTATTTGTTAAAGACCCTTCTTCTTCTTCTGCGTTCATTCTCAATCTAGGCTACCAAGCCCTGAACAGGGCTTTGCAAGTAGCAGGATGTAGTCCGAACAACAGGATATATTGTGTGGCTAATTTACAGCATGACTGTGATATTTGCACCTTTTGGCCTGACACATCTGTCTTCAGCAGCTGCTAAAGACCAATATTATACAAAGAGCTTGTAAGGTATCAATCGATTTTTTAAATTTTGTAATGATTGATTGATGCATATTCAATCTTCTATCCAAGGCTCGCATTCACCTGGGATGTTACTCGGTGTTCCTCAAAGAATGGTTTAACGTGTTCCACAGGCAGTCTTTCCTAATAACCACAATAGATGAGTACCAGAACGACATGACAGGTACATTGACCAAAGTATTCAACTTTCTAAACTTACGTAAGTATGTCATTCTTCTCCTGTTATTGATCAAAGCTACTCATTATGTGTTGTGGACTCTTGTTGAAATTTCTCTGTGATCATATTGTGTAACAGTATATTTATACCAGTACTTTGCTACCAGTATAGGCACACAGACTGGCCATAAACAGAGCTATAAAGAAGCAAAGAGACTCATCAAATAATCCACGAAGACAGAATGGAGAAACCAGTGAAAAGAATCCAAGCTTGAAAATTACAGCATAGATAAAGAGAGATGGGCAGACAAAGATCTTCAGACTCAGAACGGGACTTTGCAGACTCAAGGCCCACCTCCACAGAATGGGTCTCAGAGACATTGCCATGTGTGATTGTTGAGCACTCAAGCAAACACCAGAACATATTCTGCCAAGTCAGCCCTACTTACACAGACCAAAGAAAGGCAGTCTGGCCCGGAAAGGTGACAATGCTCAAAAAGCTATGAGGGGCCTGTGAAGACCTGAAGTGCACAGCCTACTTTATGGACCTCACCTGGCTAGAAGCATAACATCAGTTGATCGAAGAAGAAAAAGAAGAAGAAGAAGCTACCAGTGTTAGACTTGGTTTTATCCATGGTACAACACAAGAAAATTACAATGTGTCAAATGAAATGTCTGAGAAAAGCCAATAATGTCACCAGGAGCAATGATAATGATGATGATGATTTTTAATGATATAATACCATTAGCTGCGAGCTAGTTGCTCTTGATAGTCTCTCCCAGACAAAAGCAAACATCTTCCTCAGCTGGAGTTTGTATGTCATCAAGATATATCACAAAGGAGCAGAGGTACAATGTCTGCTGACCCATATCATGTCATCCATGGGAATAATTGATAGAAGACAAGCAGCACAAAATAAGACAAAATTGTATTGAACCCATGGAGTGTGGAAGAGCTGGTGCAGCCCATAGCATATACCACTTGCTGGTGGGTTCTGCAGATACACATATAAGGCTCCACCTGCTCCTCAGTCCCTAAGTCTGACCTCTCTCTAAGGACCTATCCAGCTTGGATAACCCTGCCAGAAGTAATACTTTCACTGGCATAGCTTCTGGGATCATTTAGTCATGTAAGTTCTCCAGCCTCGTCATGGTAGACTGACATGTGTAGGGACAGATAGAATGAGAAATGATGATATTGGAAATATTGTGAGAATTATTTGCACTGAATGTATATCAAGAAAAGATATAATGGTGTGGTCATCTCGTGAGAATGCAGCACAGTCAACCACGATAGCACACTGACAACCACTGCAAGAAGATCTGGTTACAGGACAAGAGGATGGCTGCATGACAGATGGATAGATAACATAACATAAACACTACAACAAGCCAGGCATACAACGACCCTCAAAACACTTGACGCAACTTTTGCTTTCCACTGCAGTTTACAGCACAAGTGGATGGGAAGTAAATCCAGCAAGTGTACGAATAGAGCCATCATCATCATCAGGTGCCCTGTCGGTTGGCGTTGGCGATCTTTGGACCTCCATTTATTTCTAACACGTGTATTGTTTACAAACTCTTTGTTGATTGTTGACCATGCCATTCTCTCAGGCTGTCGAACATCTTCTCTCTCGGCCTTCCTCTGTCTCTCGTTTCTGCTATCTTTCCCGTTGTCATGAAGTGACCTAAGCCGCCTTTTCTCATAACATACCCAACAAAGGATGACTGTCGTGTTCTGATTCTTGCAATAAATTGTCTTTGTTTTTGTGCCTCCTCGACTACTGTATCATTAGTCTTCTTTGCAGTCCATGGGATTCGCATAATTCTTCCGTAAAACCACATCTCCGTTGTTTCCAAAAATCTAAGCGCTTGCTTGTTAATTGTCCATGATTCACTGCCATATGTCAGTAGCATCCAAGAGCTCTTTTTCTCAATTCTAGTGACAAGGTTTTGTTGCACAATATTCCTTTCATGGTCTGTAAGACCAGTTTTGCTTGGGCAATTCTGCATTTTATTTTGAATAGAGTAGGAAGTTTAAAATCAGGTTGAGTTCTGTGACAGAATGTTCTCGATCAAGTCAGTCACATCGGGTCAGTCACAGAAAGTAGTGACACCAGAGTTGGCTGCTGCGGTTGAACGCTTTGTGATGAAATGTTACTGAGTGACAAAGAATGAAATACCTGCACTTCTGGACATCAGTCAAAGTTCTGTACACCAAATCACCCGTGTGATCCAGTTCCACAAAGTGTCTGCAAGGTGGTTGCCATGGAGGCTAACTCAAGAATTGAAACAATGCTGTGGTGCATGACTGGATACACATGCAATCATAAACTTTTTTTGTTTAGAGGAATCCATTCACTTTGTAAGCGCTATGCAACTTGTATTGAACACAATGAATACTACGAGGTGTATTCAAATGAAACTGGACCAAATTGCAACAAGTGAACATACGTAAGATGCACATGATGACGTCACTTCTGGTGTAACCAGCACACACCAACTGTCGAGTTTGTAAAATTTTATTATCCTTCGACTAATAGTTTCCTCAGCAGATCATTGAAAACATGGTGGGTGTGAAATGGAATCCGTCCAGAGTTGATCAGCGAGCGGTGATTCAGTTTCCAACAGCTGAAGGATGTCGACCAGTTGACATTTAAAGCAGAGTGCAGACAGTGGATGGTGACAAAAGTGTGTTGAAGACAACAGTAAAGAACTGGACAAAGATGTTTAAAGAAGGACGTGAGTTAACACAACAATATGCGCCTGACCTGGTCTTAGACATGAGTTAACGCAACAATATGCGCCTGATCTGGTCTTAGACGTGAGTTAACGCAACAATATGCGCCTGATCTGGTCTTAGACGTGAGTTAACGCAACAATATGCGCCTGATCTGGTCTTAGACGTGAGTTAACACAACAATATGCGCCTGATCTGGTCTTAGACGCGAGTTAACGCAACAATATGCGCCTGATCTGGTCTTAGACGTGAGTTAACGCAACAATATGCGCCTGATCTGGTCTCGGCAATTCTTTCGTTAACTCTCATCCTTCTTTAAACATCGTTGTGCAATTCTTCACTGTTGTCTTCAACACACTGTTGTCTCCATACAATGCCTGCATTCTGCGATAAATGTCAACTGGTTGACATTCTTCAGCTGTTAGAAACCGAATGACCTCTCGCTGATCAACTCTGGACAAATTCTGTATCACCCTGTCATGCTTTTAACAGTCTGCTGAGGAAACTATGAGCTGAAGGATAATTACATTTTGCAAACTTAACGGTTGGTATATGCTGTTTACACCAGAAGTGATGTCATCATGTGCATCATTCGTATGTTCACTTTGTGCAGTTTGGTCCAGTTTCATTTGAACATGTCTCGTACATAGAAAAATGATACTGTTGTGTGCCACTTTTTCTAAATACATTTTGAAAGAAAACATAATTTAAAGCACCCTAATACATACACATACTCTGTCTTTCTCTGATGCACACACACATGTATGCGTATAAATGTTTCTGCAGAAACCCAAAAACTGATATAGAACGAAATACAAACAAGGTTCAAAAAAAGATTTATATGAAAACAGTAACAATAGCTTCATTCATTTACCTTGGTAGCAATATAAACAGAGTAAGAGGTACAGATAAAGATAACAAAATAAGAACACACAAAGATGAGAAAATCTTTCACTGCATTGAGAAACATGAAAATCTAAATAATTAAGTCCAACAGAAAAATGAAAAAATGTTCAACTTCAATGTAAGGTCCATTCTATTGTATTGTCATGAAACGTGGAGAACAAACATAAGAACTAAAAAGGGACAAACTTTCATAAATGGGTGCCTGCTCAGAATAGGATCACTTATCGCAGTCTTGCTGTAAGCTACAACACCATGTTCTAATGTCTTTTTCAGACCAATTGCCGAAGAAGAAGAAGAAACATGGACAAACATATGTTCCTCTTCTTTCTTATGCTGCATTTTTTCTCAATCTTCTGCTACCAAGCCGTGAACAGGGCTTTGCATGTAGCAGGATGTAGTCGGAGAACAGAATGCATTGTGTCGCTAGTTTACAGCTTGGTTGCGATATTTTCATCTTTCGGTCCAACACATCCGTCTTTGGCAGCCCATATGTTCCTGTTCTTTCTTAAAACTAGTTATAGCACTTACTACGTCTTGTACTAACACTCGCTACAACATCTTCTTCTTCTTCATCGTACGCTGTCAGACGTCAACTTGAATTTGTTCGAAGAAAGCAGCTGTCATCCTGAGGCTGTCGACACTGCCATAGAGCTTGTCTAGTGTTGGCACTGGTGATGGCCACATGTGCTTTCTCTGGTCCTCGTATGTTGGGCAATTTTGCAGCAGGTGTTCAGCGGTCATTTTCCCTGTACCACATGTGCATTCGTCACTGCCACCTATCTTCAGTTTATGCTACAACATCTAACACCTGCTATTACATTTGTCCCTTGCAACAACATCTGATACTTGCTACACCATCAGACATTTGCTACAACATCTAACACCTGCTACAACATCTGACACTTGCTACAAAATCCAACAGTTCCTACAACATTCAACACTTGCTACATCCAACACTTGCTACAAAATCCAACAGTTCCTACAACATTCAACACTTGCTACATCCAACACTTGCTACAACATCCAACACTTCCTACAACATCCAACACTTGCTACAACATCCAATACCTGTTTCAACAGCTGACACTTGCTACAGCATCCAACACTTGCTACAGCATCCAACACTTGCTACAACATCCAACACCTACTACAACAGCCACCGCTCACTACAACATCCAACACTTGCTACAACATCCAACACTTGCTACAACATCCAATACTTGTTTCAACAGCTGACACTTGCTACAGCATCCAACACTTGCTACAACATCCAACACCTACTACAACAGCCACCGCATACTACAACATCCAACACTTGCTACAACATCAAATACCTCCTGCAACATCCAACACTTCTTCTTGTTCACATTGTGTCCAACTTTATGTTCTATCTCTAAATTTCAGCTGCCTTGCCAGATTTCAAAATGGAGGAGATTATCAACCAAACTCGACAGCATGTGACACAGAAGAAGGAAGGTATTCTCCTTCCAGAAACTGTTACAGCTTTACGAAACTTCTACGACAAATGTAATAAAGAGACTGCAGAATTGCTGAATGATAATAAATTCTTATGGCTGGATCACTACTTATGATATGTATCATAACTTTCTACATGTATATTTAATATTAGTTCCCATGAGGAATCTGGTGAAAAATACTTTAAAACATCTCCAAATAGGACTAGCCGAACCAATGGACAGAGGAAAACTACTGAGTGTCCTATGTGTAAAGGAATAACACGCCCAAACAAACATAACAATGACAATATCAACAAACTGCAACGGCAGGTAACAGCATAATCCTTCAACCTTAGACAGAAGACATGAGACTATATATGCATAACCAAGTCAATCTTTCTGTCATCCTTGGAGATAATAATATTGTGGTTCCAGAGTTAATATTGAGATCTCATCTTGAGACATAAATACAGCAACCGCCTATCCCTATGGGTCAGTGCAACATATGCCTCTAGCTTGTCCAGGACTTGTCATAGAAGAACATACAGAAGAATACTTGTTATAGAACATTTACAGTTATGAGAAAAGACTCATGAAAACCGGCCTACAGTATCTAGAAAAGAGAAGAATTTGAGGTGACTTATAAGATAATTAACAGAAAGGATAAATAGACTATAACAAGTTTCTCAAAATACAACCGCTACAAGGATAAAAGGGCACAGCTATAAATTAATTAAAGAGATATTCAGATTGGATATTAGGAAATATGTTTTTAGTCAGAGAGTGATGAATGCTTGGAATACATTGTCGCAGAAAATAGTGTAGGCAGGCTCAATTAATGCATTCAAGAATAGATTTGATGTGCATCATTTTTAGATCAAGGAAATGTAAAAGAAACTGGTTGTATACAGACTCTGCATAGTCTTCTAATCCAGTATAAAAATGTTAAGTTAAGTTAAGAAAGAGTAAAGCTACTGCAGGTCAGCCCGTTAACTATTGACAACATTTCTTTGGTAGCAGGTTACAGCTTCTCTTCTTACATCCTGGAGCATACTTGAGAAGGTGGACCCCAGGGTTCTCATAGCTGTAGTGCAATGTGAGGTTTCTCAGCAAACTCACCACTATAGGGAATATGTAGAGTGTCATTGGCCAGACTGCTATGACGCACCCTGTTTCCAGGAGCATGAGCGAGGAGGTCGGGTCGTGATCATTATGTTTCACCTGACAATGATTACTTTTTGCTCCATTTGAGGATGTATAAGACACACCCTCAGAAATAAGCCAACAGTCTAACCAGAAATGTGCTGATTTTGAATATAGAGGGAAAGAGACAGTTAAGGAGGCTAAAAAAAGTGACGAAAAAGGAGGTGAGTACAGTTGAAGAATCACAAGAGGAGTTAAAGAAGGTAGCACAGAATGTGTATAAATGAAGAACATCTGTTGTAGTTTTATGCTACAATCGTAGAAAGGTAAATTAAGTTAAATATGTAATTGAAATGTTGCTTTTTTTAGCAAACAGCAAAATAAGAGCAACGTCCTGAGTGGTCCACCACAGTCTTTTTGTATGACAAGGACATGAATAGCACCTTGCGCCACAGAGAGCATGTAGTAACAGGTGACTAACTGTGTGACATAGCATAACACCAGCCATGGTTAGGTGGTTTGTTGGGAGCAGCATAGATGGCACCTAATAGACTGCAGGTCTACTTTACTTTAGTGTTTGAGGCTATTAAGATGGATTTGCACATTGGTTAACCACCCTCCGCGACAATTGTCCCAACGCAGCGGAGTAATAAGCTGATCGAATTTAGCAAGGTAAGCAGGAAAACCTCCTCCCAGCTACATCAAGCTCATGACAATGCCGCACAAGGGCATCTGTCTTTGTAGAAGTACAAGTCAACTAAGACTGAGAGAAAAGTCCCAAGACGAGATTTCAAAACCAAAACTAGAACTGCCATATTATTGTAATCAAAGTAAAGGTAACAGAAAGATTGACTCAAAATAACTTGTCAAAGAACCACAGAAGTTGAAGAACAATCATGAAACACAGGCTTGCCACCATATACACAATGGCCACACTTCTAGTAGAGTGGAGTGAATTTGTTGCTGCTCTGAAAGATGACATCAGTCATGATGGTCACTAAAGTTCTGGCTGTCATCAGGTAGTCATCTTCAAAAACTCAATGTCTGTGCTGCAAGATCTCAAGGGTTACAAACTGGTGCACTTGAGTAATGAACTGAACCAGGTATCTGACAGAAAGTGAATCATGCTTCAGTGGCAACCATCCCATTATGGCTCACCTGGGAATGAGAAGATAGATAGACTTACAAAAAGCAGAGGTGATTATGAAAAGAAGATATTGAAATTACATACTTTGATAGAAAATCACTCCATACCAGCAGGAGAGACGTGTGCCAATTTCAGAGTTGAAGCAAGAGCTGTTCATGTTGTAACTCAGATTCTTATCAGGCAAAACATAAATACAAGAGAAATGGTAATTCTAACAGACTCCCGGAGTGTACTCCAAGCCATCTCAAACCACAAACAAGATAGACTCTCATGAAATAAAATACAACATAGGATTGCTATCTCAAAAAACAGATTTAGTCTTACAATGGATTCCGGCCCACTGTGGGATCCCTGAAAATGAGTAAGCAGATGAGCTCGCACAAGCCGGAAGTGGCGGAAAGCAGATTCCCCAGCCACAGAGCTATAAAGAAGCAAAGACACTCATCAAATGATCCATAAGGACAGAAAGGAGAGAACATGTACAAAGAATACAAGCCAGAAAATGACAGCATAGACAAACTTAGCAGAGATGTGTGGACAAAGTTCTTTAGCCTCAGAACGGGACATTATAAACTCAAGGCCCACCTCCACAGAATGGGTCTCAGAGACACTGCCACGTGCGATTGTGGAGCACCCAAGCAAACACCAGAACATATTCTGCAAGAACACCCTATCTATGCAGACCAAAGAGAAGCAGACCGACGAGGACCTGAAACGCGCAGTCTTCTTTGTGAATTTCACCGGACTAGAAGCACAGCATCAGTTGATCGTGAACCTCACCGGACTAGAAGCATAGCATCAGTTGATCGATGAACAGGAAGAATACTTTAAAAAAAGAGAGCTGTCCAGTCTGTCTGAAGAGAATAGAACTACAATGAGTATCACATTCTTTTCCTATAGGGAGGGACACCATTCTTCGTTTCAGAACAGGACAAAACAGACTGATCAGACACGTGTACAAATTCAACTGTCTGCTTCTCCACTTTACACATATGAACTAAACAAACAAACTGCTAAACATGTTTCATGGGACTGTCCACTGTATGGCTAATTAAAGACAATACACAGGTCTAACAGTTCATCATTAAACTCAGAACTGTACGCAACAAAGACAAGCTTCGAACAATGGACTAGTTCATTACATGAACTCGTCTAACAGTGTCAACATCAAAGATGCAATCACAAGAGAAAGATGAACAGTTTGTAATGGTCACTGATTGGTTGTCAGACATTGGCCAAGGATTTTTTTAAAAAGAAGCAGAATCGGTTTATCCTGATTAATGTGTTCATGATGGGAGGAGAAAGTGGTAGTTATAAAACTCAAGTTTGTAGTTAAAATATGGACTTCATTTATTGTTTGTACATCACTGCCTGTTTCTCTAACCATTTATTTGTCATGATGAGGTTGCCAGCTCCATGAAAAACCCTCCTAAGTTGCCTCCTATACCACGAGTGCTCTGCAGGGGTCTTTGTGTATGACAAAGACAAGAAAGAGAAGAATAGCACCACTGCCCCACAGAGAGCATGTCATAAGAGGGAACTAACTGTGTGACATGACATTACACTGGCCCTGGTTAGGTGGTTTGTTAAGAGCAGCATAGATGGCGTCTAACAGGCTGTGGGTCTACTTTGCTCTAGTGTTTAGTCTATTAAGATGGACTCACACATCGGTTAACCACCCACCAAGAAACTGGTTGTATACAGACTCTGCAGAATCTCCTAAACCAGTATAAAGACGTTTAGCTAAGTTATGAAAAACAGGGTTATGGTTCTTAAATTAACAGGAAACAATCAATTTGTTTCATGTTTAATTAAATAAGTGAGCATAAATCTCAGATCGGCTAGATCAATTGTCTTTCACAGCAAATAGACATGCACTCTGGCCCCCATCTAGTCAAGTTTAAATTGGTTTTGGCTTACAGTTAGGGAAGGATGCTAATATTGAAAAATGATTTGAATATCAGTCTTCATAAAGAAGTGGATACCTGTTTAAAAAATTATGTAAGACATAGGGTACTGCAATGCCAAGTGGACTACTCCACAGTACTATTAATGCTCAATTCAAGACATCAGTACTCACCACTGCTGGGCATACATTTTCATTCCCATGAAGTTGGTCAGGCTGCTGTAACATATCCTGTTTGCATGTGCACAATGTGGATGATGTGAGATGAGATCTTGGTTAATATGTTTTACCTGACCCTGAGATGAAGTGAGATATGGATCAGTATAGTGCATCTGGTCTTTGCATGAGATGAGATTTTGGTCATCATAGTTCACCTGACAGTGAAGTGAGATCTTAGCCATTATAATGCTTCTGATCCTGAGATGAGGTGAAATCTTAGTCAGTATGTTTCACCTGACCTTGACAAAAGGTAGGGTCTTGGTCAGTATGTTTCACCTAACCCTGAAGTAAGATAGGATTTTGGTCAACATGTTTGACCTGACCTTAAAGTGAAATAGGGTCTTGGTCAACATGTTTCACCTGACCCTAAAGTGAGATAGGGTCTTGGTCAACATGTTTCACCTGATCCTGAAGTGAGATAGGGTTTTGGTCAACATGTTTCACGTGACTCTGAAGTGAGATAGGGTCTTGGTCAACATGTTTCACCTGACTCTGAAGTGAGATAAGGTCTTAGTCAACATGTTTCACCTGACTCTGAAGAAAGATAGGGTCTAGGTGAACTTGTTTCACCTGACCCGAAAGTGCGATAGGGTCTTTGTCAACATGTTTCACCACACCAGTTAACATTCATCACCGAATGCAGACAGTGTATGGTGACAAAAGTGTGTCAAAGACAACAGTGAAGAGCTGGACAACGATGTTTAAAGAAGGACATGAGTTAACAAAAGATATTTCGAGACCAGGTCAGGCACATATTGTTGCATCAGAAGATGTCTCACAAAAATTGATGCAGCAATTCAGGTGGACTGTCGCTGGAGCTTACGTTTGCCACACTTTTGTCACCATACACTGCCTGCATTCTTCGATGAATGTCAACTGATCGACATCCTTCAACTGATAGAAACCGAATCACTACTTGCTGATCAACTCTGGATGGATTCTGTACCACACCTGCCATGTTTTCAATTGTCTGCTGAAGAAACTATGACTTGGAAGTTAATGAAATTTTGCAAACTTGATGGCTGATATGTGCTGGTTACAAAAGAAGTGACGTCATCATGCGCATCTTACGTATGTTCACTTGGTGCAGTTAGGTCCAGTTTCATTTGAACACACCTTGTAATAAAAAATGGATATCTCACAAAATATAGTTTCTCACACTTGATCTCCAAAGAGTGTATGTTATGACACGTTACAGTTAAGGTGTTTACGGTTCTCCCGTAAGTTGCAACCTTGGTGTGCACAAAGTGTTTAGTACAGACGGCTTTGTTTAGGTATCAACCTATTCTAAGGTGTGGTGACCTATTGAATTTCTTGTTGTCTTATTGAATTTCTTGTTGTCTTGTCAATCTTACCTGTAAGTCAGGTACCTATTCACAGATGGATAGGCAGAGTATGTCGACACCAGGGATCATGCCCGATCCATTTCCTACTACCGTTATCCTCTATGAGGATGTCAAGAATGTACCTTAATGATTTTGTTGACATTTTATTGCATATTATGATTATTTTTGTATGGTACGAAACAAAGAATGTACTTCAGTTCACAAAGACAAGTATCTTGTTTGACACTCAGAAAAACATATATTTCGTAATTATAATATTTTTGTTATTCTGTTCTCTTCTGTTCCTATGGGCATACCCACAAGTGCTCATTCCCTGTCAGCAAGTGGCGTTGAGTCTGGACACTGATGTTTCCTTCCTCTAGCTCATTGGTTGTACACACTGATGCTCTGTCCTCTCAAGCAAGTGTCCTAGTTCTCTCGAGAGGTTTTTTTTTTTTTTTGCATACGCGTTATTTCTCTATTCCCCAAGGCGGTGTGCGTTACACTCTGGCTTTTATTTTGCACCTGTCGGCCCAATGCTTCCGACTTCAGCATGCATTTTATTAAAAAGTCTGCTTCCACCTGCATTGTCTAAGGGTTTGCTTTTTTGGGGTAACGGCCGATGCTGTAATGGGGATTGAACCCAGCACCTCTGGTTGTGAGCCGTGTCACTTAACCACTAGGCCCAGCCGTCTCCGTTTGATTTCAAAGCTGTATAGTTTGTGAATTGATGATTAATCTATTGCATTGTTATCATCCAACAAGAGGTCATTGATAGACTTAAAAATAGCTTCCCTATCCATATCTAGTGTGCCAATAATGGGTACATGTGAAGTCAGGATACCATCTCTTTCATTGCCCTGAACCCAAGCTTTGACCAGGACAGAAGATCCACGCCATCTTCTGGATGTTTGAGGCCTCTACGGCTGTCATCCATCAATTCCTTATTCTGGATGTCAGCTGAGAACCTAAGGGTTGATCAGGACAGTAGATCTACACCAGCCTCTGGAGGTCTGATATCTGTACAGCTGTCATTCACTTGGTTCTTAGCAAATATGTCAGCGCTTTCATTGCCCTGAACCCCAGCATTGTCCGAGGATAGTAAATCTACACCATCCCCTAAATATTTTAGGCCTCTACAATCATCATCTATTGATGCCTTAGCTCTTTATACTTGATATTCTGACGTTAATTAATTTATTTAGTAATCTCACATTTTCAGTTTGTTTCGTTTCATATTTTGAAGAGAAATAAATAAATGTAATGCACAAGTTTAATATTGCTCTTCTGTTTTTATATAACAAGGGTTAACATCTTTAATAGGGAAACAGCCATGAAGACACCCGAGTAAGTTAACATCGGGCTACATTAATCTATAGCTTTAAAAATATGGTAATAACAATAACAATATGTTATTGCCAGAGTGTTTTATTTATCAACAGGCAAATCAATACTATTTTTAAATATGAAGTTATATATCAAGCCTGAAAATACATTTGATTTATTGTTAGAAATACTGATAAGTAAAGTATCATTATCATCAGGTTAGTCAGTACTGAGACTGGTGTTGAAGTCGTCTGATCATGTCCCACCACTGTGCTTTGTTAGTCAGTTCTGAGGCTGGTGTAGAAGTCTTCTGACGATGTTATGCCTTTGTGATTTGTTAGTCAGTCTGGAGACTGGTATTGAAGTCTTCTGATCATGTCACAACATTGTGCTTTGTTAGTCAGTTCTGAGGCTGGTGTAGAAGTCTTCTGACGATGTTATGCTTTTGTAATTTGTTAGTCAGTCCGGAAACTGGTGTTGAAATCTGATTATCTCACATCTCTGATATGTTTTAGCCAACCAAAGACTGATGTTTATGTCATCTGATTGTAACAGTCTTCTTCTCATCATTACTCGATCCTTGATCATGGAGACCATTTATTATTATGTGACACAATTACCCCTTTATCCTTTGCTTTTACTCTTCAGGTCAGGTCAGGTCATCCCGTAACCGGTGAGGTCGTTGGGGCACACATGAAGACATCCTCATAACGCCACGCCACCCTTCTCTGTCAGATGCCGCTGTCTGTGACTCTTCTGGTCGGAGATTGGTCCATTCTTTTATGTTGTCCTCCCATCTCTTTTTGGGACGGCCTCTTCGTCGTCTGCTATGCACCATTCCGTGGAGGATTGTATTTGCAAGACCATTTGATCTCAATATGTGACCTTACCAAGCGAGTTTCCTTCTTTTGACAGTTGCCAAAAGGTCTTTGAAAGGTCCTATTGCTGTTGTAATTCTATCTCGTATTTCCTCATTTGTAACTTGATCTTTGTACGTGACATTTAAAAGCCTTTGAAAACATCTCATCTCCAAGGCCTGTATCCTTTGTTAAAGGTCAGCTGTAACTGTCCATGTCTCACAAGCATAGAGGAATATTGACAGGACAAGTGTACGCATTAATCTGATTTTCTCTTTTTACTCTTACATCACATATTATTAAAGGTTCAAAACAACGACATTTCTTAGGATTCACACCAAATTAGTAGTTTATTACATGTATACATAGCACATAGAGGTTACACAATGAAAGATCCAAACTTATAGCCAAAAAAATGAATGATCGACTTATAGGGAATTACAGAACTGAATTCATTTTTCTATCTATAAATGGAATTCTAGTCTCACACACTTAAACTATATCACTATCTAACTGTTCAGTCTGGGGTTTCGTGCCAGTCACCCATATGGCTTCCCTGTTCTTTTTAACCTAGATTCTCTCCATCGAATTAGTCAGAACTCTTCTAATTAACACAATCTATCTAAAAGTCAGTTTTTAGTTATCTCTCAAAACTTCAGTGTCTTCCGGAATACTAGTTGAGCATTTTGTCTTATCTCTCAGGTTGGCCCTGTGACGCTATTAGTACATAAAATTTAATATGTACACCAAATATATATTTGCATATACACTTTCAGATCTGCACCAGAGATCTATCCAGATATAACCTTAAATATCTGCACAAGAGATATTTGAACACAAGCATTAATATGGTTTTAATTCTAGGAATAGGTCTCAATGTGGTCCTCGTGACTTGTTTGTCCAGTCAAGTCTTTTCATTTCCCTGGTTTGTCTTATTCTGAATTATATTCTCTTATAGTCTTATCTAGAAGTCAAGCTTTAAACTTATTATTATTATTAGTTGCCCATCGCAAGCAATGAGGGCCACATCAACAGACGGTTTTGTCTTGATGATGTAACTTGGCACTGTATTTGGATTATAGGGAGGAAGAAACTGTGTTGATCATCAACCTCACTCTCTGGTCCCTAGCTACCTTGAACCAGTGGCAAGACATTAGTCAAGATGACTGGAGGCAACTCAGTATGCAGGCACTCTGGTACCGCCTCCCGTAAGA
Source organism: Ariolimax columbianus (assembly GCA_036924085.1). Lineage (NCBI taxonomy): Eukaryota > Metazoa > Mollusca > Gastropoda > Stylommatophora > Arionidae > Ariolimax > Ariolimax columbianus. The sequence goes on from JAVGWX010000002.1 coordinate 100,690,051, forward strand.
CCAGGGGTTACTTTAAAACTTGTGGGATTCGATAGTGTAACGTTTTTGTTCATTGCTTTGTGAGGCAAGTGCCGAACCTCTCGACACAGCAACCCCAGAAGACTCTACAGAGCCTTTAGACAACCAGTGTTACATTCCAACCGTGTAGTTTCGTCACATAGTGACCAGCAGAAGATTGGAATGCCCCTCCCCCAGCAGTCATGCTAAAGCTGAAGGGATCTAGGCTGATGGATCTGGGGTTGTCATGTTGGTGGTGGAAGCAGGGACAGTTAATGTATTTAAGAATAAATTGGATGCGCATAGCTTTTAGAGCAAGGTGAAATAAAAGAAACTGGTTGTATACAGACTCTGCAGGGTCTTCTAAACCAGTATAAAGATGTTAAGTTAAGACACCTAAAGTATCTATTCCTACCTGGTTATCTAGGCTGCTGTAACAATATATTTCTAGATCTATACTTTGTACAAAAAGTGGAGTTTAGGTCAATATATTGCACCAGACTTTGGTAACCAGTGTCTCATAAAAACAGGGATAAATACATCACAAAATTAACATAATTTCTTGAACTAATTTAATTTTTCTTAATATGAATCATGAATTAGAACATCAATCAATGATACGTACTTATTACCAATTCAGTATTTTGATTAAGAATTTCCAACCTGCTCACATTGTAGTGTTCCAAAATTATCAACACATTTATCGCTCTCACTTTAATTGTGTTTGGACAGTCCACATCTCCTTGCCTATTTCTGTTCTTAGGTAAATCTGCTATTGCAGTTTATTTAGATTCCTTCATCTTCTTCCTTTTTTCTGTAACTTCTTTTTCTTCACAATAATTATCATCATCATCATCTTCTCCTTTTCTTCGTCTTCTTCTCCTTATTTTTTCACATAGAACTTCTGGTAAAAGTTTTCCTGATCTCTGGAAAGTAGTGAGATCGAACTCCCGCGCTCAGTGTCGAACAAGTTAAAGATACCTTGGCAGTTAAACATCGAAAACAGTAGGCTTAACGGCCGCTACCCGGACAAAATTATAGTTTTAAAATCTATCCAAATTATTTGTACCTTTCCCCAGGCCGAGTAAGCCGCAGGAAGTTGGAAAATACCCACTACATATAGCCAAAGCATTCTGCTACCTGGCAACAGACATTAGCTTGCTTGTTTGAGTACCAGGATTCCAAGTATTTCTAGTATATATTTCTTCTACTTAGAGTCTGTCAACAAATGGTAAAGTATAGCAATGACCATCACATCTAATAGTAATAGCGCCTTTAAGTGCAGCATCAAATTCACTTCCATTCATATGCTCGATGTACATCCTTCGTAAGGTACCTCAGCTCAGGTAACACATCTTCATCTTGATTTCAATATTTTCCCCACAAAGTCTGTCAGTCTCTCCTTCTCTTTCCCTCTGAGGTCAATACCATGGCTATTTTACACATTGCATCAGTTTCTCTTCTTATGGCATTGTCATCACTCCCATTGGATTGGTTTTACAGTCACCATCTATTAAACATGAGTCATGCAAACGTAAATAAATTCTACAAAAATTAAAATCAATCAGGATAAATAAAACAACACACACAACTACACAAAACAAAACGCAGAAACAGATCTGCTTGCATTTGATATTATCCAGCGTTAAATAGGTTTTGTTTCGCGTGAGACATGGCAAACTGATTATGTTTTTGGTCCTTCCAAAACCTTGCTGATGAAATCTGAAAATATGAAATCATTTTAGTAACATTATTCATTAATTTGCGGCAATCCTTTCATTCTCAAAGTATTATCCATCATCAAACAGCCATCTTGTTGATTTCAATCGACATCGAAGGACTCTTAACACAAGACCCAGACCACCTGATGATATGTCCAACACATCTTTAAACATGCAATATGGAAGACATGCTGAGGAGGAACGACAACGCAATCGATGTGGCCGGACAATGGAAACGATGTCTGACGTAGTGCGCAGAACACAGAAAGTAAGTAGGTAAGTTGTTATCTCATAAACATAGTACCACTACAACAGCTAACTCCTTGCCTTAAGGGAAGCATGTATCTGAGAACTTGTATGGATCGTTTCAATATCAATTTGTTTTACTGTATTTTACATGATGACGTTACTATTTCCATTCACAACCTTCATTCAGTAGCATTTTACAACATGCTTGGAATATTACAGTTGACTTATTCTTTCGCCGCTGACTACTTCCTAAGGAGATTGATATAACATGTGAAATATACAGCAAATTATAGGTTGGCAGAAAAATGTTGTTTGAACGGGGGCAGTGAGAGTGGATAACAGGCAGATGGCCCTGTGTGTCTGAAGGCTAGAATAGTGGAAGAAGTGCAGGGTTTTACAAATCTAGGAAAAGTCAACCAATACTAGCATCAGAGTCAAGTGAATTATACTGACCAAGAGCACACCTCGAGTCAGGGTAAGGTGATACATACTGACCAAGTCCCCATCTCAGGTCAGAGTCAGGTGAAATATACTGACCAAGACCACACATCAAGTCAGGGTAAGGTGTGACATACTGACCAAGCCACCGTCTCAGGTCAGAGTCAGGTGAAATATACGGATCAAGACCATATCTCGTCAGTGTCATGTGAAATATGCTGATCAAGACCCCACCACGCATCAGGGTCAGGTGAAATATACTGACCAAGACAATACCTCACATCAGGGTCAGGTAAAATATACTGACCAAGACCACACCACAAGTCAGGGTAAGGTGAGACATACTGACCAAGACACTACCTCAAGTCAGGGTAAGGCGAGACATACTGACCAAGACACTACCCCATCAGGGTCAGGTGAAATATAAAGACCAAAACGCCAACTCGCATCATGGTCAGATGAAACACGCTGACCAAGACCACACCTCACATCAGGTTTAGGTAAAACATACTGACCAGGACCCTACCTCACATCATGGTCGCGAGAAACATACTGACCAGATCCATACTTCATATCAAAGTCAGGTAAAAAAAATACTGACCAAGACCACACCTCAAGTCAGGGTCAGGTGAAATATGCTGATCAAGACCCCACCTCACATCAGGGTCAGGTGAAATATACTGACCAAGACCCCACCTCCCATCAGGATCAGGTGAAATATACTGACCAAGACCACATCTCACATCAGGGTCAGGTGAAATATACTGACCAAGACCCCCACCTCACATCAGGGTCAGGTAAAATATACTGTTCAAGACCACACCTCACATCAGGTTCAGGTGATATATATTGACAATGACCACACCTCCCATCAGCGTTAGGTGAAATATACTGACTAAGACCCCACCTCACATCAGGGTTAGGTAAAATATACTGACCAAAACCACACCTTACATCTGCGTTAAGTGAAATATACTGACCAAGACCACACGTCACGTTAGTGTAAGATGAAACACAGGGGCCAGGACTATACCTCACGTCAAATAAGGGAAACACAGGGGCCAGGACTATACCTCACGTCAAATAAGGAAAACACATTGACCAGGACCTCGTTTCACACATGCTCTGTTACGGCAGCCTGACCAGCGAGATGGGTATCAGCACTAACTCCCGTACTGGTGAGCCTGCTAGAGAAGACTTGCATTCCACTACAACTTGGATTGACCAGGTTCACCTCCATCAGGTTGTAGATTTTGTTTTCCCCAATTCTTTGGTAGGTGTAGATGTTAGATTGTAGCTTTGTTTCAGTGTATCAGTACTTTCATTACCTGGGATGCCTGTGTGACATAGTATCCACTATATGGTGGTACTGTTGATATACAATGCAAGCACAATTACAGATTTCAGATTATTTGACCAGGTGTAATAAGTACCTCACATATATGGCAAAGAAAACGATAACAACCAACACATCTAGAGACTAGGCTGAGAACGTGGAGATGGATAGGACACACCTTTATCAAGAATCTCGACATATATCGGTTAACTACTATATTGAAAAACAAGAAAATAAAGTGGAATGGACATTTGCAAGGATTCAATATGATGAACCTACAGCGATGTCAAACTACATGAAGGTTTCAGGACCACGGGCAAAAGATCGACCCCGGAGACTAAAACAAAACACTCCAAAAGTTCATCATTTCAGCAGTACAATCCTCCCACTTAGCACACACCAAGCCTCCCACTTAGCACACACCACAAGTCTAGGCATACCTTCCCTTCTGCGACGCCGCAAGATAAAAGCAGTAGGGCACAAGAGGTAGATGAAGAGGGAAAGTAAAACAAAACACCTGATTATGACATAGTCTGTTAATATAAAATATTATTCTGACGTCTTGACTCTTCTTCGCATATAAAATTGCTATTTCTTAAATTGTTTCGATCCACCATCGTAGGACAACTACTATAGTTAGCTCATTTACAGGATGTCTGCATCCAGACATTTGACATGCAGGTTGCAATAGTAATTTGTTTTTACATGAACATTTTGGAACAAAGCTAGTGTCAGATTCATATGAAATATACTGACCTATTCACCATCTCATGTCATTGCCGTAGTACCTAGAAACAGGCTGTGAACCAACAATCTGTCTAATAAGGAAGTGATTGACACTATGGTCTCCATAGAGATAACCTTATTGAGAAGGCTCGCATTGTTCTACAACCAGATTGACCCCAGTTCAATTTCACAAGTAAATTATGTATGTTTGAAGAGCCAGTAGAGCCCAACAAAGATGGCGCCATAACTGGCTGCGAGTCTACATTTCTCTACTGTTTTGGATCATTATGGATGCCGCCAGACCACGGATTTGCCTGGAATTCACACTAGTCGACGACTTACACGTGTGTTCACGGAAACGTGGTGTTGTTTTCCGTCGGGACTTGTTATTTCGTTCCTTTTTTGTGATTTCTTCCATCCGTTTATCCTGGTCTGGACGCCGGCTGAATGGCACTACGCTTATACCTGTGTCGTATTTCACGGATTAGTTCTGCCGGTTCACCTTCACGAATTTGGTGTGTGGGAATTTTAGATGCTACTATGATGAGCTGAATACAGCTGGGGAGAGATGCCAGACTCACTCACATGCTGAGTGTTGTCCATACGACCTCTTGTGGTTATCGAAAAGGCACGACAAACTGCGTTAGATGCCATCCCACCTTTCTACCCTGCAGGGTTACATGTTTACGGAAAGGCTTCGGTGGTAATCCTGAGGCAAAATCTGCATCCTATGCTATCTCCAGTCGTCTCGATGAATGTCTTGCCACTGGCAAAAGGTAGCTTAGGCTCTGTGAGTGAGGTTTACAAAAGGCGCAGTTTCTTCCTCACTTTAATCCAAATCACCGCGCAAGTCACCCATTTCGGCGGACACAGCAAGAGATACGACTGTCCACACGGCTGAACAAAGAGAGTGGTCTTCATCACTTGTGATGGACAAATATTATAGCCCAACATCACTGAAACATCGTTAAGTGTAGAAATTAACACAGCACGAGTGACTTCTACAACCACAACAACATAATGAGGTTGCTAGCCTCAAGTGTAATCATTCTTTAACAAGCCTTTTACAACATGTTTGTAAGTTCACAGCCTTATATTTCCCCCCACTAGGGTACAACTTTGTTACTAATAATGTATAATGCTCTAACACTCGTGCGTACAACATACCTTCATATTTGACGTTGCCCTCTAAATCGATTGTGATATCAGTTAACTTGATAATCTCGTCAACCTCATCATCATTCAGTTTCTCACCTGGTGATCAGAGAAAGATACAATCTATCAGTCTCCGTTTCTCACCTGGCGATCAGAGAAAGATACAATCTATCAGTCTCAGTTTCTCACCTGGCGATCAGAGAAAGATACAATCTATCAATCTCAGTTTCTCACCTGGCGATCAGAGAAAGATACAATCTATCAGTCTCAGTTTCTCACCTGGTGATCAGAGAAAGATACAATCTATCAGTCTCAGTTTCTCACCTGGGGATCAGAGAAAGATACAATCTATCAGTCTCCGTTTCTCACCTGGCGATCAGAGAAAGATACAATCTATCAGTCTCAGTTTCTCTCCTGGCGATCAGAGAAAGATACAATCTATCAGTCTCAGTTTCTCACCTGGCGATCAGAGAAAGATACAATCTATCAGTCTCAGTTTCTCACCTGGCGATCAGAGAAAGATACAATCTATCAGTCTCAGTTTCTCACCTGGTGATCAGAGAAAGATACAATCTATCAGTCTCAGTTTCTCCCCTGGCGATCAGAGAAAGATACAATCTATCAGTCTCAGTTTCTCACCTGGCGATCAGAGAAAGATACAATCTATCAGTCTCAGTTTCTCACCTGGCGATCAGAGAAAGATACAATCTATCAGTCTCAGTTTCTCACCTGGTGATCAGAGAAAGATACAATCTATCAGTCTCAGTTTCTCACCTGGTGATCAGAGAAAGATACAATCTATCAGTCTCAGTTTCTCACCTGGTGATCAGAGAAAGATACAATCTATCAGTCTCAGTTTCTCACCTGGTGATCAGAGAAAGATACAATCTATCAGTCTCAGTTTCTCACCTGGCGATCAGAGAAAGATACAATCTATCAGTCTCAGTTTCTCACCTGGTGATCAGAGAGGGTCGTACTTCATCCATGTTCTTCTTCTTCTACTTTTTCTGTTTTTCCTCTTCTTCTTTCATCTTCTCTTCTTCTTTCTTCTCCACAGTTTTCTTCTTATTGTTCTTTCTTATTCTTTCTCTTCTTCCTTTTCTTCTTCTTCTTTCTTTTCTTCTTCCTCTTCTTCTTTGGTGAGATGACATAACACCGGCCATGGTTAGATGGTTTGTTAAGAGCAGAATAGATGGCACCTAACAAGCTGCGGGTCTGCATTGCTCTAGTGTTTGAGTCTATTAAGATGAACTCGAATATAACCTCCACCCTCCAAGAAACTGGTTGGATACAGACTCTGCAGTCGTCTAAACCAGTATAAGGACGTTAAGTTAAATTAGTTCTTCTTCTTCTTTTTCTTCTTTTTCTTCTTCTATCTCTTTTTCGTCGTTATCTTCTTCTTCTACGTTCGTCCTGAAAATGATGTTATAACGTTGTTTCGTAGTTTACAGCAATGCCGCAATATCTGCCCATTTTGGTCCAAAACATCCGCTTTTAGCTCGGCATTCTTGTGTCTTCCCTCTTCTATCCTTATCTTTGTTTAGCCAGGCTGCAAGGATTCAGTCTGTTCCCAGGGCCGTGACTTGGAGGGGGAATGGGGTCTTTGTTAGCTAAGGTGGTTTCCTTACCCTGACACAGGCTGTCTGCAATAAAACGCTGGGTGATGTCGGGGCATTCACTGCTGCGTCTTTGTCCTTTCAGGTTTAATTTCAACTCTTTGTGTCCGATGTGCCGTTAAGCATCGTGGAGAGCTGAAGTCGTCTTTCTTGCGTTGTTGATGATGCAAATACCACTCGTACTAGATCTAGGTATTCTTTACAGCTTTCTTTAGAGACGGATTGCAGTAATCCTCCTCACATCTCGAGGTGCGTTGAGAAGATGGGCCGGGACCTGGCTGTAGTATAATGCGAGGCTTCTCAGTAAGCTCACCCGAATGGGGATCACAGTGTCGATCCCCACTTCGTTTTTCAGACTTTTATTAGACAGCCTATTTCCATGGAGAACTGATTAGAAGCGAGGTTGGGTCTTGATCAGTATGTTTCACCTCTTCCTGGCTAACATAGCCTGATCAGTAAGTTTCACCTGCCCCTAACATAGTCCGATCAATATGTTCCCACCTGCCCCTGACTATCATAGCCTGATCAGTATGTTCCCACCTGCCTCTGACTATCATAGCCTGATCAGTATGTTCCCACCTGCCTCTGACTATCATAGCCTGATCAGTATGTTCCCACCTGCCCCTGACTATCATAGCCTGATCAGTATGTTTCACCTGCCCCTGACTATCATAGCCTGATCAATATGTTTCACATGATCGGACGTTAGTTTGTTCTCCCAGTCTTTCTTGAGTAAAGTGTGTTGCGATGGTCGCTGTAAGTCCATGTATTTATAGTATTGCTTTTGCGCCATCTGTCCATCAGCCACCTGATGTTTATCGTTCGTTGTAACCAGCTATTCTTGTTCTATAAGCGCGCAGTGGTAGCTGATCAGGTTGTACTCTCATGACATGACCGAATCGTTCTATATTTTATCTAGATTTATTTACAGCATGTGAAAGAATCAACAAAAAAAACCAATGGTCAACCGATCAAACATAAGGAATAAGGTTGGAAAGGACACACGGAAAGAAAGCACAATTGACGTGATAAGACAGGCACTGACATGGAATCCACAAGGGAAGACGAAAAAACAAGAAACACGTAGAGAAATGACGGTGAAAATGAACTTCGATCCCTAGACTTCAACTAGTAAATATGTTAAGGTTTGTCCCATATTAGTTACACTGCCGTCGAGTAATGAAGTTGTTAGAGACTTCAGTAAACTAAGTCACAACTTGTATCAGGTAGGATGGTCAGTTCCTTACATTTTAGTCGTAAACAATGTGCCTATTTACAACTGGGTCGACTGAATCTTGACGGTCGTGGGAGTTGAATCCCCGTATCTGTCCCAAGAAAGCCAGTGCTCTACCACTACACTAATCAAGACCTCAACTTGAGAGCGGTAGAAACGGCAGCTCAAGATCGAACTTGCTAGATGAGGTTTGTCAATGGCATATGTCCAGAAAGGAGCGGCATGCATTGATTATGGCGAAGATATATTCAGCGCAAGAAGTACCAATCGGAGTTCACAAGTGCAGAGCGTTAAAATAGTAATGATCACGTTAACTCATCGGGGTGTCTTATTGGAAATTGGTGTTAGGCCTATATTGTTCTTGACCAACAGCACACTATGGGTTAAGTGGTCAACATCATGCCGGGCGCTTTTACATTTCCAAACAGCTTGACTTTAGACGTTATGTGTTATGATAGCTGAAGATGTGAAACTTGACTGTAGACTTTCAGGGACTTGACTGGGGACTTTCAGGGCCTTGACTTGAGCTTAGACTTGAGACAAGACAACGAGGCTTAGAGGAACTTGAGATTCGATCTGAGACAGAGGAATGACTTGAGACGACCTGAGACAGAGGAATGACTTGAGACGACCTGAGACAGGAATGACTTGAGACGACCTGAGACAGAGGAATGACTTGAGACGACCTGAGACAGAGGAATGACTTAAGACGACCTGAGAAAGAGGAATGACTTGAGACGACCTGAGACATACAATTTGAGACACTTGACGAGAGTTAGAGGGACTTGATCTGAGACTCGACTTGACATGATAACTGAAAAAGTGAAACTTGGGCTTATCAAAGTGGACAAGATGTGTGACTTGGGATTGAAAGTAAGGACTTGAAAACAACACATCTACTTGCCCATTGCTGTCAGAAGATGTCTCATCTCGGCGGCGCTAATGTAACCTTGACCTTCACGGTCGAATGACCTAAAGGCTTCTTCAAAGTCCCTGAATGTTCCCCACTCCGGCACATTCTTCGTCTCCTTGTAGATAGCCAGAAACTCCTCGTAAGAGTACTGCTTCTCTCCTGGGAAATGTGGTTAGATACAAAGGTTAGCTATCTACTAAAGCCAGTCGTTGGTACAGCTTACACTTACCAATTAGTGACAATTCCTAAAAAAAACTGCGTCACAATGCTTATTTGTCCGTCGACCAATTTGCCAAATCTTTAGGCAATACATTTTTTTTTCATCCAATCCACCAGTATATCCACCCATGCACCCATCTACGTATTCAACCAGCAATCCAGCACCACATTCGTCCATTAGTTATATCCTCTAAATATGTATCCATCTTTCATACATCGGGGGTAGCTGTAGTCAAAAGGTTAAGGCACTCGCCTCTCACAGTGATGAACGGAAACGGTGAGCGGTCGAATCTCGCAATTTTCAAGCGACCCCTGGTTTCACCGGAGGTAAGACTAGAGTGCCTGCATCCGGAGTTACCACCCCCCCCCCCCCCCCCCCCCCGCCCGTCTCAACCAATAGTCTTGCCACTGATCCAAGGTAACTCGGGATAAAAGTGAGATTGATGACCAGCGCATATACTCCCTCACTAAAATCCTCATACAGCCCACATCACATTATTAAGACAAAAAATGGCTGGTGTTGTGGCCATCATCACTTCGCGATGGGCAATAACTTTCCATACATATTTACCTTGCCATCCATCCATCTAAAACTCAAATCGATGAAATTATCCATGTATACTTTCATGTATCAATCCACTAACTCGATCCCCTCATAATACATTAATCCATCCATACACATTCATATATCCATCATTCCATACAAAGTCCAAATTTATCAAAGCATCCATCCATCAATCAATTCAACCACACACTCATATGTCCATCCATCTCTCCGTCTCTATAAGTCTGCCAGTTTTTCAGGTCTCCTGAATATTCATTCATACATCCATCCATCCCCGCATTCACTTTTCTATTCTTGCATTCATCCATCAATCCATTAGCTTATTCTTTCATCAGCTATTTTCAATCAATATTCCATCAAGCCTATCATCGATCCTTCTATCCATCCAATCGATCCGCCCAACATACATACATACATCCATTTTTATCAATCAACCTAAAACTCTCTAATCGATCAAATTATTCATCCACATAAAACTCTGAACGATCAAATTATCTATCCATCCGTTCGTCTTGTCTGTCTATCTGTCCTTTCGTCTGTCTATCTGCCTGCCTGTCATTTTGTCTGTCTGTCTGTGCGTTACATGAGCAACATCAACACATTAAGTATGAAGGCCTTTTCTCACTCGAGCTAGAGTACAAGGCGAACGCCGCAGTGGCATCCTTTAGGAAGACCGTGAAAAGCAAGTATATACTCCTGCAGTAGTAGTTTCTGTACCACTCTGTTTTGCATAATGAGGCTGCTAACAAAGACGAATAATAATCATCGATTCGCCTTTCCGCACTGTTTAACATTGGGTCACAACAACATGCTAACTTAACCATATTTCGTTCACATTTGGGAAGTCGATATGGTAATGCGTCAAGTATAACTGGAACATCTGACCGCTTGTTATAAATATTTCAGCTGAGCTCATTTAGTATCGATGTGCTAACCAACAATGTTGTCTCCAGATGGTACAACGTGGTCCACAGATGGCCCAACGTGGTCCACAGATGGTCCAACGTGGTCCACAGACCGCAGCTGAGATACAAGGATGCGAGAAAGGGAGGCAATGAAAGCAATGGGAATATTCTACTCAGAATAAGTAAAGGTCCATTTATAAAATATCCCCGTACGAAAAAGCAGCAATAGATAAGTAAGTTATTTAAATCAAATTGTTGTTCGGGATCAAGATGCTGAGCAGCGCATTAGCTGCAGCGGTCAGCGACCTATAGCTGACTGCTAGCGTCAGGGCCAGCAAACCACAGCTGCCAAAACCCTTCCACACCTCCACGTGGTGATCCTGGATAACAGGCTGCAACAGAGCAGACTGACTAAGGAGAAGGGATCGAAGAAGGAATGCTAACCCGGTACTAAAAAAATGCTTGCTGAAGACGGATGTATTGGATCGAAATATATAAATATCGCAGTCAAGCTGTAAACTTCGACACAACGCATTCAGTTCTCTGGACTACATTTTGCTACTAAGACCCGTGTCAGGGTTTGGTAGCCGGAGATTGAGAACGAACGAAGCCAAGCCAAGCCAAGCTAAGCCAAACCAAGCCAAGCCAAATTGTTGTTCGGTAATTTGAACATCAGAGTGTGACAGTTTTATGAAGAAGGACGAACATGTCAGGGAGAAATTTGTGTTTAATTGGCACAGTCTTCTTTCTGAAATTCTGTTCTCGTTGTTCTTCAGTAATTTGAACAACGAGAGTGTAGCAGTTTCATTATAAACTGTTGGTTTAAAGTCGTTAACGTGTATCGCCCTAAAGACATTGAAACAATCTAGGCAGCGATGCCTCGTAGATAAAATTAACCTTCTGATAATGTGATGGGGGAGCGTCTGCCACTCCTGCAGAATGTTTTGAAATAGTTGGTTCAGATCGTCCCAAGACGTCCCATAGATGCTCAATAGAAATAACTGCAGGGGAGTAAGCTGGTCATTCCATCCTGGTGACATGTTGCTGATGGAGGAAGTCATTAACAACACGAGCATCTTTGGGACGATCAGCAAGAGCTAATCTCTATGTTTGGCTTCACCTGCTTGACGATCCCTACTACGGGGATCATGTTAATTCACATCTCATTAGCTAGACTACCTTGAATACAACCAGTTTCCAGGGAACGCTACATGGGTGAGAGGTGTAGTCTAGGTCAGTATATGGCACCTGACTCTATGCAACGTCCTGTTCAGCAGAGTTGAGTTGATAACACTGCTACTACAGTCAGCATCTTTGCTAGACACATGTATACGAGTATTTGCAAAGGCAGTTCAAATCAATAATTTTACATGATGATGTTGCCAGCCCCACGCACATTCCTCTTTAGTCACTTTTACAACATGCTTGGAATGTAATAGTGATTCTATTCTTCTGAACAAAGGCACAAGTTGAAAATTCGCATTCCCGCATCCGTCAAAGAGAGACAACAACTTGTATTTTTTCTCTTTCTTATTTATCTCCTCTTTGACGTATTCAGTGGTAAGTAATATGTAAACAGACACATTTTACATGTTGCACTATCCTTATCAATTGATGCACATGGAACAAATAATGAACTTACATTCTGTAAGATACTTTCTCATTTTCTGCTACGTTTCTTCATCTTATTCTTAAGGTCCCGATGAAAACAAGTTATTCACTCTTTTATTCTTGTATCACACATAGGTTATTGTTTCTAGAGCTTTCTTTTATTCCTATATCATATATGGGCTATTGTTTATATAACTTTCTTTTATTCCTGTATCATACATGAAGTATTGTTTCTGGAACTTTCTTTTGTTCTAGTATCATATATGGGATGTTGTTTCTAAAGTAGCCCATAGCATTACTGCCGTAGGGGTGTGAGGAGTTAGCGATCTCACATTTCAAAGGCTCGGCTGAATGAGGGCGGTAGCCATCTCCTCTCCCTCGCCGCTTTTACTTGCTGGAATGAACCGGTACCCATTTAAGGCTGTGTCGACCTGGGAGCCATTGCGGTCTGAAAAAACATTACCGCCTCAACTTTTATCGTATTTAGAGTATCATTTCCAGAGATTTCTTGAATTCCTGTATCATAAATGAGGTATTGATTCTCAAGCTTTCTTTCAAATAAAAAAAGTGGTTATTGCGCAGTCAGGTGGCCTTTCGTCTTTCTGGAAAGTCATATGTGCAATCATATGAGATGACGAGTCTCGAACACTTAGTGAAGGTCATGGTAGGCACACATCACACACTGCTGTTGGGTATGAAGCGTTAAATACTTCATTGTTCTAAGCCACAGCTGTTTATGAAGTGGGTTGGGCTGCTCCCCTCTTCGCTGCCTTACCCCCATAACCGCAAATCAGGTAACATTTTACAGTTTGGTCGGTTGGAGCTTGCGGTAACATAAGCTGAACCCCTGCGATTCTAATACTCTACCACTAGCTCAATGACATGGTATACCCTATATGGATTAGCAAAGTCGACTACAGAGGCTGGCGTAAAGAGTTAGCCCCCTCATCATGCAACATTAATTGCTACAAAAACAAACCACTGCAAGACTGCACAAAAAGTGATTTGATATCGGATTCCTGTTATGGCGCCAGCTACAGTCGTTGCTTTAGGCTCCGTAGGGAGCAAAAATGGACAGGGATATGAAAAAGACAATGCACATTTTCACAACCGACCTGGCTTTTCCACACATACCTGGATTTTCTCCACCTACGTGGATTTTCCCCAAATACCTGGTTTTTCAAACTTACCTGGTTTTACCACACCTTCCCTGTTTTTTCACACCTTCCGGATTTTTCCACACCTACGTGTTTTTTCCGTTTCTTCCTGGTTTTTCCATACCTACCTGGTTTTTTTCAGTTTCTACCTGGTTTTTCCATACCTACCTGGTTTTTCCATTTCTGCCTGATTCTTCTATACCTACATGGTATTTTCACACATTCCAACGTTTCCACTTCTACATGGCTTATCCACACCTACCTAGCTTATCGACACCTTCCTGGTTTACAACACATATCTGACTGACTTTTCCATTCCTACCTGGCTTATCCACTCATACCTGGCTTATCCACACCTACCTGGCTTATCCACACCTTCCTGGTTTTCAACACATATCTGACTGACTTTTCCATTCCTACCTGGCTTATCCACACCTACCTGGCTTATCCACTCATACCTGGCTTATCCACACCTACCTGGCTTATCCACACCTACATGGCTCATCCACTCATACCTGGCTCATCCACACCTACCTGGCTTATCCACACCTACCTGGCTTATCCACACCTCCCCAGGCTTTAATGAGAGACTTCGTCGGGTTAAGCTGTACACACCTCAGAAGATCACCCACTTTCACGGCATCGATAAAGCCATCTCGCCCATCCCAAAAGTCAAACAGGTCGAAAACATCTCGGACGTCTGTCAACAGAAATAGAGCACGGACGTCATCAAGGAATCATCTCTACATTACAAAAAAATCCGCTTTAATACTCGATTGTGCTGCTAATCAAAACCTCAATTGTCCTTCTCTTAAAAATATATTATGAAAAAATTGAAGACATCTTTAGTACTTTTTTGACGTAGATTTCATTGAGTTTACAAAATGCATGGAATCCTCACAAATCACCTGCTAAATATCTTCATTGAGCCTGAAAGTCTTACCTTCCGTCATCTCTTTGAGCAATCTAGAAACTTGGTAAGCCCTTGGAGCGAGGTCTGACGAGTAGACACTCTAAGTGCAGGTTCTCGATTGTTGCAACCGCTGCACAGGACGTGTGTGACTGAACATTTTCATGGAGCAACCAGACACATGTTCACATAAGTGTGGTCGTTTGGATTTAATTGCGGGTCAAAGACTATTTAAGAGAGGGTCTGTATGCTTGACATTGGTGATAGTGTTCTACCTGATCACCAATCCTTCCCCCCCCCCACCCTTTCCTATATTAATCTCACCCACTCCCGGCTTATATCACCTTCTTTTTGTTCTCCCACTTGAATTATTATTTGGCCGTTCCCATTTTTGGCCACCACTGGCTTATCCGACGCATTCCCCCTCACTTCTTACGCTCTCCTGGCCACCTTATTTGACCGGCTCCTTCATATTCAGTCAAGCATCTGAACCAACCAGTTGCTTAGACAGACTGGGTCTACTACCAGATAAATAGACCATTTTTTCCTTATATGTTGATTTCTTAGTTCAGTATTGTTGTAATTAGTTGTCCCTGATGAAGGCATATTCGATGTAACGTAGGTTTTGTTTGTATTCTCGTCTCGGTGCGGTATCTGACCATACCCATGTTTAAATTTTGATTAAACTTAACCTTAATCAACCTTTACATTTTTTTAAAGTGTTTTCCCCCTGATCATATACTGCTCTAAAATAATGCATCATTCATTCCTATAAGAGGGTAAGCATGTATTTTCTGCAAATGGATCTGGTCGGAGCTTCTTTGAAATTGGTGATTTATGTGAGATAGGATGATGCCTCTTCCTTGTTCGCTCTCATGTGTTCCGGCTGTTGGTAGTGAACTCAGGTTTCAGTTAACTTAACTTAACGTTAACTTAACTTAACGTCTTTATACTGGTTTAGAAGACCCTGCAGAGTCTGTATACAACCAGCTACATTTACATCACCTTGCTCTAAAAGCTATGCGCATCCAGTTAATTCTTAAATGCATTAACTGTCCCTGCCTCCACTACCTCCCCTGGCAATGCATTCCAAGCAGACACCACTCTCTGACTGAAAAAATATTTCCTAATATCTAATCTGGACCTCTCTTTAGTCAGCTTGTAGCTATGCCCTCGTGTTATTGAAGGTGGCTGTATTTTAAAAAACTTGTTATAGTCTAATTTATCCATTCCTCTGATCATCTTATAAACCTGTAATAAGTCACCACGAATTCTTCTCTCTTCGAGACACTGTAGGCCGGTTTTTCTGAGTCGTTCCTCATAACTGTAATTCTGGAATCCCACTATCATCTTTGTCGCTCTTTTTTGTATTCTTTCTAGCATGTTTATGCCCCCCCCCCCCCCCCCCCTCGATGATAAGGACTCCACACTTGTACATAGTACTCCAATCTAGGTTTAACTAAAGCTTTATACAGTTTAACGATCACTTCCTTGCTCCTATGTTTAATATTTCTTTTTATCATACCTAACATTGCATTTGCCTTTTTCACTGCTACCTTAACTTGCTCACTCACCTTTCCTGTATGATCTATTATAACCCCTAGGTCCTTTTCCTTATCTATCTTTCTAATATTGTTTTCTCCCATTCTGTAATTATGTTCCATATTGGATCTACCCATGTGGATGACTGTACATTTATCTACATTAAACTCCATTTGCCAGCTTACAGACCATTCTCGAATTTTATCTAAATCCGACATCAATATATCCACTTCTGCTTTAGATGAGACACTACTGCATAATTTTGTGTCATCAGCAAATTTTGCAATCATGGATCCCATATCAATGTCCAAATCATTTATATATATCAAGAATAAAATTGGTCCCAAAACCGAGCCCTGTGGCACACCACTTTTCACTTCACACCACTCAGAGTACTCCTTATTTATGCCCACCCTCTGCCTTCTTCCAGTTAACCAATTTTCAATCCATTTGGCAACTTCCCCACCTATTCCATGTGATTTTAACTTTCGAAATAATCTTTGATGAGGTACTCTATCAAAGGCCTTTGCAAAGTCTAGATAAATAACATCCACTGGCTCCCCTTTATCTATGATTTTAGTAACCTCCTCCATGAATTCTAATAAATTTGTTAAGCATGATCTCCCTCTAGTAAACCCATGCTGATTATTTCTAATTAGATTAAATTTGTCTAAATGTATTACAATGTTTTCTTTGATTATTGACTCTAACAATTTACAGACTATGCTCGTTAAACTCACCGGTCTATAATTTGCTGGATCTGATTTTTTGCCTTTTTTGAATAAGGGGATCACTCCTGCATCTTTCCAATCCCGTGGAACAATCCCTTTTGTAAGTGATTGAGAACATAATATAGCCAATGGTTTTGCTAGTTGGTCTCTAATTTCATACAACAATTTTAGATGAATATCATCTTGACCTGGACATTTATTCACTTTCAACTCCTCCAATTTTTTAAAAACCATTTCCTCTGTAATACAGATTGATCTTAATCCCGCTGTATCCATGTCTCTTTGAAAAATATCTATAGGCTCTGGGATCTTGGAGCAGTCCTCTTTTGTGTAGACTGTGCCAAAGTACTGATTGAGCAGATTAGCTGCCTCCCTATTCTCACTTATTATTTTCCATATACTGTCTATGAGAGGGCCTACTTTGTCTTTCGTTCTTTGTTTATTTCTAACATAAGAGAAGAAGCTTTTACTGTCAGTCTTGATCCTCCGAGCAAGTTTTTTTTCAAAGTCTATTTTTGCTGTTTTATTCGCTTTCTGAGATATGTTCTGCTTGTCCAAATATTTTACATATGTTTCTTTTGATTTACCTGCCTCTATATATTTTTTCCATGCTTTATTTTTTGCTCTTCTACATTTCACTACAAATCTAGTTATCCACTTTTTACGCTTGGGGTTTACCTCCCTACATGGAACACATTCCTCTTTTAGCGTTTCTAGAACTGTTTTAAAACTCTCTCACTCCTGTTCAACATTCTAGTAACAAATCTCATAATAAAACTTTCACTTTCTGCTTCAAAAACTTGAAATGTCTTGACAGGTATCTGCAGATCGCATTCTGGAAGCAGCTGCTGTTGCGCCCACCTTGTAGACGTTTCGTGAAACTCAGGAACATTTTAAAAATATTCATGTCCAGAAGTGCGGCTATTTCAATCACTCACTCGTTGCATTCAACTGCTGCAATTGGCTCTGGTGTTACTACTCAGTGTGCATGACCTAGTCACTAGTCTGTCACAGAAGTCACACTTTTTCGGAACTACTTACTCCACTCGTACACTTGCTGGAGTTACAGACATGCACCAATGCACTGCATCTCATTTGCCGATGAATTTCGATAGGCTTTCATTTCGCTGCTTAAAAAAAGCACAGAAAACAAAACACTGCTATATTTTGCCCCTGTCACTATCGTGGCGGCCATCATTAAACCGCTACTGTGACGTCAGACAGCTTGTCTGCACCATGATGCCACCTGCATGACGCTCTTGAGTCAGTCCTTGACAACGATACTGCCTACTAACATGATAATGGCCAGATGTTTCGAAATTACATCGCAATTTTAAGGTTTTCGTTCAAATTGCCTTATACTAGATCTAGAAGGGGTCAATAGCTTATTTTTATGACAGAGGTCTTATATAATTTTGTTTTATTAGGACATGACGTATTTCCTTCAACTTTTATATATAAATCGACAAAAATGTTGTTGGGTGATATTTTCTACAATTATCAACAGTCTCTGTTGCTTTGTATTGGAGTTTCAACACCCATCAATTACGATGCAATTTTCTATAGAAATGTTAGTGGGCACGACATTGCAGCCATACTTAAACGAATGATAATAGCGTTGATGAATTACTAGAGGATAATGTGCTCGCTGGATTCACAGTGGTGTCATATTAAAACTGAAATTCTTTATAATATTACATTTCTATCAGCAACAAATTCACAAAATTATTGATAAATCAATAACCCGCACTTTTTACGTCATGTCTTTTCTGTTCCTTTTTTGTTTGTTTTTGCGTTCGCCTTATTTCTCTATTCCCCAAGGCGGTGTGCGTTGCACTGTGGTTCTTATTTTGCGTCTTTCGGCCCAGTGTATCCGACTTCAGCATGCATTTTATGTAAGGGCCTGCTTCCTCCTGCATTGTCTAAAGGTTGCTTCCCCTGGGTAACGGCCGGTGCTGTGATGGGGATCGAGCCCAGCACCTTTGGGTTGTGAGCCGTGCCATTTAACCACTAGGCCACACCGTCACACTCTTTTCTGTTACGATTTGTTAATTGTTTTAATTTGTTCTGTGCCCCTGACAAAGACCTAGTGGAGGTAACGTAAGATGTCGCGTTGTTTTTCTCCTAGTCGGGTCACTGAGCCATTTATGTTTTTGTAGACCTCTAACACATAGTGTTGTTTACCGCTGGAACGTTTAACCTCCACATTTTCCTTCCAGTATTGTTTTCAACAATTCAACAAGCTGTGATGCTTTACGTGTCTTTTGATGTGACCAAAATATCTTAATTGATCGACTCTGATTTAGTTAATTAATCCTTCTAGCACTACTGATTTCTCCAAGACTTCCTTATTTGTTTCATTTTCTTTCTTAACTTAACTTAAACGTCATTATACTGGTTTAAAAGACTGCAGAGTCTGTATACATACAATTTCATTTACATTTCATTGATCTAAAAACTATGCACATATAATCTATTTTTGAATGCATTAATCAATCGCCCTTCCAATAGTTTTCTTGGCAGTGCATTCCAAGCATTCACCACTATCTGATTTAAAAAAAATATTTCCTAATATCTAATCTGGACCTTTCTTTAATTAATTTGTAGCTTTACATGAGACGAACCCTATTTTCTGTATTCCCACACTCCAAAGACTTCAATTATCTTCGCCAACCGCTTGTTTTTTTGCTCGCATATCTATAGCATACAGTAAAGATGAGTATAACTGACCATTCCCATTTCAACTTGTGAATGACGTGCTGGATGTCAATATATGACTCAATATTGGTAAAACCAGGCATGACTTTCAATATTCTCAACATTATTTCCATAACGCATCTCCCATTTTCAGTTATTATATTTCCATGACAGGGAAAGTGTTTGACCCGTTTCAGAGTTTGAACGTCAATCTGGGAATCAAGATGTTGAGCAGTGCATGAGCTGCAGAGGTCAGCGACCCATAGCTGACCGCTAGCGTCAGGGCCAGCGAACCAGAGCTGTCAAGATTCTTCTACACCTCCGCACGGCGATCCTGGATGACAAGCTGCAACAGGGCAGACTGGCGAAGGAGAAGGGATCGAAGAGGGAAGGCTAACCGCGTACTGAAGAATGCCTGCTTAAAGTCGGATGTGTCGGACCAAAAAGGTGCAAATATCGCAGTCAAACTGTAAGCTGCGACAGTACGCATTCCCTTCTCCAAACAACATCCTGCTACTTGCAAAGCCTTTTTCAGGGCTTGGTAGAGTGAGATTGAGAACCAATGAAGAAGAAGAAGATGAAGAAGAAGAAGAAGAAGAAGAAGAAGAAGAAGAAGAAGAAGAAGAAGAAGAAGAAGAAGAAGAAGAAGAAGAAGAAGAAGAAGAAGAAGAAGAACGTCATTCTATGTCTGTAGAGTAGAGTCAGAGTTCCTTTTTCTAATTATCATAGGTTTAGTTTACTACGTGATATTGTTCATTTAATATACCTGAATTTTACTCTTTACTCCAATCACAAACTCTTTGTCTAGTTTTCTCAACTGGTAAATTTAGATTACTTACACTATGGTCGACGTAAGCCTTTACATAAACGATACATTTTTAGTAAACAATCCCCGCCAGGATTATGTATTTACCTTGGCATATCTGTGCCATTTGAACTGGCATTTCGAAAGCAGAGATACCATTTATCTGTATCACTATTTTCAGAGGTACTCACAGACAGGTCTGGCTCTGGTGTTTCGCAGATAACTTCCAGATACGTGTTTGTAATTGTTCGCGCAGGGTTTCTAAAAGTTGACCCCTACAAGGGCCGCATAAATGAAGAGATCTGAATGCTGAGGGCCTTATAAAGACACTGTATATGGTTCAATTGTTACACGAGGATACTACATATGGGTCAACGTTTACTCGAGGACACTATACATGGTTCAACGATTACACGAGGACACTATAGATGGTTCAATTGTTATACGAGGACACTATATATGGTTCAATTGTTACACAAGGACAATATAGATGGTTCAATTGTTACACGACGACACTATATATGGTTCAGTTGTTAGACGAGGACACTATAGATGGTTCAATTGTTACACGAAGACACTAGAGATGGTTCAATTGTTACAAGAGGACACTGTAGTTGGCTCAATTGTTACACGAAGACACTATAGATGGTTCAAATGTTACACGAGGACAGTATCGATTGTTCAATTGTTACACGAGGACACTATAGATGGTTCAATTCACTGTGACAATATTTATTTGCCAATGTCGACATGAGAATAATCTGCAGAGGGTAATGGCCGCTTGAGGAGGATTCCGATATCTAAATGATCATTTGAGGAGGAACTCGGTAGTCCATTGACCTTATGATGAAGAACTCGGTAGTCCATTGACCTTCTAATGAAGAACTCGGTTGTCCATTGACCTTTGATGAAGAACTCGGTAGTCCATTGACCTTGTGATGAAGAACTCGGTAGTTCATTGACCTTGTGATGAAGAACTCGGTAGTCCATTGACCTTGTGATGAAGAACTCGGTAGTCCATAGACCTTGTGATGAAGAACTCGATAGTCCATTGACCTTGTGATGAAGAACTCGGTAGTCCATTGACCTTCTGATGAAGAACTCGTTAGTCCATTGACCTTGTGATGAAGAACTCGGTAGTCCATTGACCTTGTGATGAAGAACTCGGTAGTCCATTGACCTTGTGATGAAGAACTCGGTAGTCCATTGACCTTGTGATGACGAACTCGGTAGTCCATTGACCTTGTGATGAAGAACTCGGTAGTCCATTGACCTTGTGATGAAGAACTCGGTAGTCCATTGACTTTGTGATGAAGAACTCGGTAGTCCATTGACCTTGTGATGAAGAACTCGGTAGTCCATTGACCTTGTGATGAAGAACTCGGTAGTCCATTGACCTTGTGATGAAGAACTCGATAGTCCATTGACCTTGTGATGAAGAACTCGGTAGTCCATTGACCTTGTGATGAAGAACTCGGTAGTCCATTGACCTTGTGATGAAGAACTCGGTAGTCCATTGACCTTGTGATGAAGAACTCGATAGTCCATTGACCTTGTGATGAAGAACTCGGTAGTCCATTGACCTTGAAATGAAGAACTCGGTAGTCCATTGACCTTGTGATGAAGAACTCGGTAGTCCATTGACCTTGTGATGAAGAACTCGGTAGTCCATTGACCTTGTGATGAAGAACTCGATAGTCCATTGACCTTGTGATGAAGAACTCGGTAGTCCATTGACCTTGTGATGAAGAACTCGGTAGTCCAATTGCCGTTTAACAAGCTCGATATTAGTCACATAACCGATCACCACCTCGTTGACAAGGCTTCTGTTTAGTTCAGTTCAGTTCAGTTCATCCGGTAACCCATGAGGTCATTGGGGCACACTTGAATACACTCCCTAAAACCCACGCCATCTTTCTTTGTCTTCCGCCGCCTGTCGTATCTTATCGGAACGAAGGCTGGACCACGCAGTGATGTTGTCCACCCACCTCTTCCTTGGACGTCCTCGCCCTCTCTGTCCTAGTACGGAACCAAAGAGTATCGAATTGATCATTCCGTTGGACCTTGCGACGTGCCCGTTCCACGCCATCTTTCGTCTTTTGATTGTTGTGAAGATCTTCAAAATGACCAAAAGCGTTTTCAACTCTCTGTCGAATTTCTACGTTCGTGACACGACCTTTATATGTAACATTTAGGAGTTTTCTAAAGCACCTCATTTCCATTGCATGTACCCTGCCCTGGATATCTGCTGTAATGGTCCAGGTCTCGCAGGCATACAAAAATATTGATAGCACCAAAGAGGGCATTAGTCTAACTTTTATGCCGAGGGCGAGGCGCTTGTCTTGCCATATTTATTTCAGCCGAGTCAGCGCCGCTGTTGTTTGTGCTATTCTTGTAATTACCTATGGCTGCGATCCCTCTTCACTGATCAATGATCACAGATATTTGAAACGTTGTACCACCTCAAGTTCCTGACTATTTGCCTCTATTACATATTTAAACCCTTCTATGTTATTAGTCATGAGCTTTGTTTTATCTGCATTTATTTCCATACCAAAACTCTGGGCCGCTCTATCCAATCTACCAATCAACTCCTGGAGTTCCCTTTCTGTGCCTGCCAATACAGCAATATCATCTGCAAATCGGAAGTTTGTGAAACGCCTGTCGCCTATTTCAACCGTGCCAACATGTCCTTTTAAGGTCGTCTCCATTATTCTCTCAAAGGATATTTTGCAGAGTGTTGGGGAGAGTAAACAGCCCTGTATCACACCCACCGTCGTAGGGAACCAATCGCCTTAGCGTTCCCTCTACAGAGACTGCGCTTGTCGTCTACTCCAAAAAGTTTTGCAATTACCCTCACAATATCACTGTTGAACTTATAATGCTTCATTGTTGACCTTAGCGCCGCATGCCACACTCTGACAAACGCCTTTCTAAAGTCAATGAAGGCATGGTAGAGTTGTTGTTGATACTCTCAGTACTTCTCATTCATTAGCCGAAGGTTAAATATCTGCTCGATGGTACTCCTTCTCGCTCGAAAGCCAGCTTGTTCTTCAGCAATGATATTCTCTGCCTGTGGTTTCAGTCTGTTAAGTATTATTCTCAAGAGAATACAGCATATTTCCAGGTGGGGTCTTGAGGTGGACTTCTGATTAGTATGTTCCACTTGACCATAACGTGAAATAGGGTCTTATTATGTTTCACCTGACTCTGACGTAAAGTGGGGGTCTTGATCAGTATGTTTCACCTGACCCTGACGTGAAGTGGGGTCCTGGTCACTATGTTAAACCTGACCCTGGCGTGAAGTGGGGTTTTGGTCAATATGTTAAACCTGGCCCTGGTGTGAAGTGGGGTCTTGATCAGTACGTTTCACCTAACCCTGATGTGAAGTGGGGTCTTGGTCAGTATGTTAAACCTGGGCCTAGCGTGAAGTGGGGTCTTGATCAGTATGTTAAACCTGGCCCTATCGTGAAGTAGAGTCTTGGTCAATATGTTAAACCTGGCCCTAGCGTGAAGTGGGGTCTTGATCAGTATGTTAAACCTGGCCCTAGCGTGAAGTAGAGTCTTGGTCAATATGTTAAACCTGGCCCTAGCGTGAAGTGTGGTCTTGTGAGTGTATTTCACCTGAACCTGACGTGAAGTGGCGCCTTGGTCAGCAAGTTCAGTTGACATTGACGTAAAGTGGGGTCTTGGTCAGTATGTTTCACTTAAACCTAGCGTGAATTGGGGTCTTGGTTAGTATGTTTCACTTAAAGCAAGGGTGAAGTGGGGTCTGGTTAGTATGTTTCACTTAAACCTAGCGTGAAGTGGGGTCTTGGTCAGTATGTTTCACTTAAACCTAGCGTGAAGTGGGGTCTTGGTTAGTATGTTTCACTTAAACGCAGCGTGAAGTGGGGTCTTGGTTAGTATGTTTCACTTAAACCTAGCGTGAAGTGGGGTCTTGGTTAGTATGTTTCACTTAAACGCAGCGTGAAGTGGGGTCTTGGTTAGTATGTTTCACTTAAACCCAGCGTGAAATGAAGTCTTGGTCAGTATGTTTCCATTGGCCCTGACGCTAGTCTTGGCCTCCAGGAAAAAGGGATGTAAATGTTTCTATCTTATACAGATGATGAAATTAGAAATCAACATGGTGGAGTCTAAGTAGCTATACGATACTATGTAATAAAGAAAAGGAGACGATAACAAAGAGAATTAAAACACCCGAAAGTTAGTTAGAGAAGCTACATATAGATAAGACACATTATCAGTAAGAAAGAACAGATTATAACCAGATATGCTTTGAATTGAAAACCACAGGGAAAAAAAAATGAGGAGGTCAAAAACAGATGGCGAAGAATAGTGGAAGAGGATTCAAGGCAAATGGTGTTCTCATGCTAGAGATCAAGACAATGATCAACAATAAAATAGATGAAACATGACTGTTAGTATCATGTTCCTATAGAATCAGTGACGAGGTATCATTACAGTCCAATGTTTTTTTTTTTTATGGAATCAGTGGTTGCGAAAAGTAACATCATCCTCAGGTGAAACATATACTTATCAAAACCCCTATCCTACTTTCTCGTAGAGCCCTAAGAAGCAGGTTGTGCCACATCAGTCTGGTCAACGAGGTAGAGTCGATACTGCAATGCTCATAAAATAACGACCTTACTGAGGAACCGTTCATTGTACATCAGCCAGGAGGACCCCCTTCCCATCTTCTCAACTATGCCTGCGGTGAAGGAAGAGCCAATGTAACTGGCAGAACGTCGGGAAGAGTTAAATTAACGAATGACTTTCAAAAACTATGGAGCCAATGGATATTGACCGTTAAAGTTATATTAAACTGTAGCGAGGGGCCGTTACAGTTCTATGTTTTTATGTCGTCAAAATTGCTAAAAGGGATACCTGAAAGAAAGTGCCAGACCAAGATATTAAACGCGTAAACTGATATGCATACGGGCTGTCTGTTTAATGTACACGTCATTGATAAGGTAATGCACGTGGTACTAAATTTAGCTCTGACCTTGTATGTCATGTCTCTGCAACCAGGGTGTATAGCCAAAGCTTCCCGTGACACATACAGTAAGTAAACCGTTACCTTTCTACAAGGGGATGTAAGGCAATACCTTCCGCTTGTTGTTTTCTATCGCACTGACATAGTTATTCCCTTTTGGATCACCATATACAACGTATATTTCATAGACAGCTTGTGTCTAGCAGGGTAAAGGGAAAGGGTTCTTCTTCTTCTTCTTCTTCATCGTACGCAGTCAGACATCAACCTTTATTTTTTCGAAAAAAGCAGCGGTCATCCTGAGGCTGTCGACACTGCCATAGAGCTTGTCTAGTGTTGCCACTGGTGATGGCCACATCTGCTTTCTCTGGTCCTCGTATGTCGGGCAGTTTTGCAGCATATGTTCAGCGATCATTTTCTCGGTGCCGCACGTGCATTCGTCAGTGCCACCTATCTTCAGTCTGAAGACCACGACCTGCTCTCTCCTGTGAAACGTAATAGGCATCGTTTTTGTGTAGCCAGTATGTTCTGTTTCCTATTTGGTCACGTATCTAGCTGTAATAAGCCTTTTTGACTCTTCGTATGTCACACTAGTATCTGGTTGTGGTAGTCTTGCACCTTCTTTTGCCAGTCTGTCTGCCTCCTCGTTGCCTTGGATGTTACAGTGGGATGGAACCCATTGTACCACTACTCTTTTTGGTGCGGACTGCTGGCATAGTTGACAGAGTACTGCTCTTAAATCATTGTTCAGTATTTTTCTGGCTTTTTAGTGCTGTGACTACGGCCAGGGCATCTGTAAGCAGGACTATATGGCTTTCATTACTCTTGCTTGTCGCCATTTCTTCTATTGCAGCCATCAGTGCCTCAGCTTCTGCTCTGAAATTGCTTGAGTATTTTCCAGTTGCCACTGGCCGTGTAACTTTTCTACCATTTGGTAGGCTCAGGAATGCCCCAGCCCCTTCTTTCTGTGTTGTGTTTGTTACAGAACCGTCGGTGTATGCATGGGTCCAGTCTATGCTTGGGTAGTTTTTCGCTATGTACCTCAGGGTTATATCTCTTCTTTCTTTTTCAGTCTGCCTGTCTTTGTTTCCAATACCTGGTATGTTTTCTACCACCTCTGGAAATATATGCTGCCTCCAGGTAGGTTTTCGTACAGTAGGGATGGGCTTTGGTGTTGTTAATGCGTTCATAGGGTCTTCGCTCATCTTTGCTTTGGCTATTTCTGCAAAGGGAAAGGGTT
Organism: Ariolimax columbianus; assembly: GCA_036924085.1. Lineage (NCBI taxonomy): Eukaryota > Metazoa > Mollusca > Gastropoda > Stylommatophora > Arionidae > Ariolimax > Ariolimax columbianus. The sequence continues at coordinate 100,716,811 of JAVGWX010000002.1, forward strand.
CCATCACATGTATCGACACTCTCCAGTTTTCCAAGATATGCATTGTTACCTGACTTTTCGTTTACGGTAAGGCGGTGGAAAAGGAAACCAGTAACTCTACCTCAGAAAAATCTAAAACCTATTACACTGACGTCTCTAGTACTTTATCCCCGATCGAAATCTCTGATATTGGACTTTACATAACACACATGCCTTTATAAGTAAGAAAAAACAAAACAACTCGTGCGACTTTAATCCCATTGCAGGGTGGGTCAAGGTTTTTTTAGGCTGAGGACTGCAGGCCGCTTCGTCAGTGCTGTCGCCACATCGTGGGCGGGCAATGGTTGTTTATTTCACCCCAAACAGAAAAAAAACAGTATATGCCTTACCCGGGAAGTCGATCCGTTGCCCTCCTTGTCGGCAGGCAGACATCGAAAGAATTCATCCAGGCACTCTTCTTATATTTCGGACGTTGCAGTAAAGTTGTAAAACTCAATATAAATCTTTCAACATTATCAATAAACGTGTATCTTGTATTCATTCATTCAAATCTCATGTCGGCTAGAGCAGACAATCATGGATCTCCGAAACTCCCTGTCCCTAGTAATGTTTTCCAGTTCAATGCCAAACTGTCCAGCCCATTTTTTTCTATCTCCCCCTGCCTCTCCTTCCTGAATTCTTGTCGTAGTCGCAATGTGATCCAGCTCGCCCCTTCTCATTACATGTCCGTAATAATCGGATTGCCTTTCTCTAATGCTTGTGATGAGATAGATGTATCCGCTCATTGACCTGCCCCAAAACATTGTTGTTAGTCTTTCTGTCTGACCGTAGTTAAGCGCAGTATTTGTAACATTCTTCTGTAGAATCACTTTTCTGCAGACTCCAGCAATCGTCTTGTTTCTTTGTTAATCGTCCACGCCTCGCTGTCGTATGCCAACACTAGCACTACATGACACTGAAGAAGCCTCTTCCTCAAACTCAACCGCAAGGACAACCCGATGGTGATACCGTAATGTACACCAACGGATGTGACGATAAGGTTAACGCCTGGTCAGGCAAAACACACTGATCAGACAATGTTAGCCAGGGTCAGGAAAAATATACTGGCCAAGACCCTCACCTGAGTTCCTCGTTGGTCGTCCTGGAAACGGACTGTTTGCGAGGAAAATAGATTGGCTAACAGTATGAAATTCGACGTGATCCCCGTAGTAGTGAACGACACGCAGATAAAGCCAAGCATAGACAACCACTTGGAGGACCCCGGTCCACCTTCATCAGCACGCTAGGGGTGTGAGTAAAGCTACGGCAACCCGCCACTTAACTACCTTTTTAGGGCGCAAAAAGGAGTAACCTACTCATTGTGGGCATTCGCAAACAACAACAAAAGTAATTTTGCACACATCCCCAACGTGCTAATATAAGTAGATGGGACATCCACGAGGTTGTCATATGCTTGGCTTCATCTGCGCGTCGCTCACTACAACGTGGATCACGTCAATCCCCTACCGCGTAAGCCAGCCTGCCATGAAAACATCCCATTTCCAGGGGGACACCTTCACGTAGAAGTGAGGTGCAGGTTTTGACCAGTATATTATACCTGATCCTGACTAACATATCCGATCAATATGTTTAGTCAGACTAGACGTTAGTCTCCTCTCCCCACAAAAAGTCCATGAAATGATGTCTTCAATCAGGCAAAAATTCCATGTCCAAACTGTCTAAGAACTTCCCAGATCCACATCGGGATCTTCTCACATTAAAATCCATCGACTAACCAAACATATTACAACCACATGCAGATACCATTATATGGCATTGGGCCGAAGATTGAAAGTCCGGATACTGTTGGATCTGTAACAAGAATAACACATTACAAATAGACGGACCTAGAGCGTCGTCATCATCGTCGGTGATGGACGAACAACATAAACAACTAACATAAATATAATAGACTTGAAAATAGAACAAATAGACTAGATTAACAGACAAATGACATACCTTCAAGCTCATCTCTTGTTAGCTCCGCCATTGTAGATGAAGCACTATAATGTACAAGTCTTGGTATCTGCTATTTGAAAAGAATGAGAAAACAAAATGACAGCAAAAGAGCTGAAGATAACTTATAGAACTACACAAGAATTTCAAATATAGTTGCCAAAACGTTTTGTTTAGGAATGGATCTCGGAACAGCTTATTAAAGAAGAAAGAATAGATCCACATATTCTCTATTCGCACAGTTGCTGTTGTTGGTCTATGCAACTGAACGACGTAGCACGTTATATGAATTTCTTTTTACATTAAGAGGCGTTCTTGATAATGTGGACCGGGGTCCTTCTGGTTGTAGTACACTACGAGGACCTTCAGTAAGCTAACCACTATGGGGATTTGAATTTCGAAAGATATGGAGGCCCCTGTTGTCAGTGAAAGATATGGAGGCCCCTGTTGTCAATGTCAGACATAGACCCTGTTATTAGTGTCAGACATGTACCCTGTTGTCAATGTCAGACATAAACCCTTTTATCAGTGTCAGACATGCACCCTGTTGTCAATGTCAGACATAAACCCTTTTATCAATGTCAGACATGGACCCTGTTGTCAATGTCAGACATAAACCCTTTTATCAGTGTCAGACATGTACCCTGTTGTCAATGTCAGACATGAACCCTTTTATCAGTGTCAGACATGAACCCTTTTATCAGTGTCAGACATGTACCCTGTTGTCAATGTCAGACATGAACCCTTTTATCAGTGTCAGACATGGACCCTGTTGTCAATTTCAGATATGAACCCTTTTATCAGTGTCAGACATGTACCCTGTTGTCAATGTCAGACATTAACCATTTTATCAGTGTCAGACATGGACCCTGTTATCAATGTCAGACATAGACCCTGTTATCAATGTCAGACATGTACCCTGTTATCAATGTTAGACATGGACCCTGTTATCAATGTTAGACATGGACCCTGTTATCAATGTCAGACATGGACCCTGTTACCATGTTAGACATGGACCCTGTTATCAATGTTAGACATGGACACTGTTATCAATGTTAGATATAGACCCTGTTATCAATGTCAGACATGGACCCTGTTATCAATGTTAGACAAGGACACTGTTATCAATGTTAGATATAGACCCTGTTATCAATGTCAGACATGGACCCTGTTACCATGTTAGACATGGACCCTGTTATCAATGTTAGACATGGACACTGTTATCAATGTTAGATATAGACCCTGTTATCAATGTCAGACATGGACCCTGTTATCAATGTTAGACAAGGACACTGTTATCAATGTTAGATATAGACCCTGTTATCAATGTCAGACATGGACCCTGTTTTCAATGTTAGACATGGAGCCTGTTATCAATGTCAAACATGGACCCTGTTATCAATGTCAGATATCGACCCTGACCGAGACTCAACAACGAATAATCACAACAAGGTGAAATTAGGTCATTACAAAAATAGGTAGGGGTCACGAGAATAGACAGAGTGAGCAATTAAGACAGAAAGTGAAAGCAATGCCGTGCATAACTTATGTATAGACACAGAGGTAATCAAATGGTTTGGTTCTTTTACAAAAATATCTAAAAATATTCACGACACGAACCTAAAACACTAAAGAGACATAGAATTAGTTTGGTTATATCCTAACTATACAATATAACGGACATCTACTTTGAGGTTCAAGAACTTTTCTTTTTGTATTGAACTTTTTTTCTTCTTTTGAATTCCATAAGTAATTCCCTTATGTATTTTTAAAATATATTTATCTGCACCTTCTACTAACTGCACCTGTAACATCAGACAGCCAGAGAATTCAATGGGTTTGTTATATGACAAGAGTATACTACAACATATACGTCACAAGAACCTGTTGTACCAGACAGCCAGAGAATTAACTAGTTTGTTCATATGACAAGAACATGTCAAATCTACACGTACATCGAACCTGTAACACCATACAACCAGAAAATTCAATAGTTTGATTTAATGCAAAAAAATATCTTCAAATCTACACGTAGTTCGAGCCTATCTATAATATTAGACGGGCAGGGAATTAAATGGTGTTGTCATGTGACAAAGAATGTCTCCAAAAACATATTGATCGAGCCGATAACACTATACAAACAAATAATTAAATGGTTTGTTCATTTGACAAGAATGTCTCCAAACCTCCCCGTCGATCGAGCCTATAACATCAGGCAATATAACTTCAGAGCAAGAAGTAGCCCATGATAAAGATGGAATGATGGCGTTAAAGAAATAAAACAGTAGTTTGGATACCTCACACTTGGCCAAGAAAACGGGTTGAAAACCATGGTAAAGCCTAGACTTTTTCTATCTGGATATAATAAACACATAGTTCCATGGGGAGGAAGACTAACGACTGGTCAGGCAAAATATACTGATCATGCATGTTAGTCAGGGTCAGGCAAAATATACTGATCATGCATGTTAGTCAGGGTCAGGCAAAATATACTGATCAGGCATGTTAGTCAGGGTCAGGCAAAATATACTGATCAGACATGTTAGTCAGGGTCAGGCAAAATATACTGATAAGACATGTTAGTCAGGTTCAGGCAAAATATACTGATCAGGCATGTTAGTCAGGGTCAGGCAAAATATACTGATCAGGCATGTTAGTCAGGGTCAGGCAAAATATACTGATCAGGCATGTTAGTCAGGGTCAGGCAAAATATACTGATCAGACATGTTAGTCAGGGTCAGGCAAAATATACTGATAAGACATGTTAGTCAGGGTCAGGCAAAATATACTGATCATGCATGTTAGTCAGGGTCAGGCAAAATATACTGATAAGACATGTTAGTCAGGGTCAGGCAAAATATACTGATCATGCATGTTAGTCAGGGTCAGACAAAATATACTGATCAGGCATGTTAGTCAGGGTCAGGCAAAATATACTGATCAGGCATATTGGACAGGGTCATGCAAAATATACTGATCAGGCATGTTAGTCAGGGTCATGCAAAATATACTGATCAGGCATGTTAGACAGGGTCAGGCAAAGTATACTGATCAGACATGTTAGACAGGATTAGGCAAAATATACTGATCAGGCATGTTAGTCAGGGTCATGCAAAATATACTGATCAGGCATGTTAGACAGGCTCAGGCAAAGTATACTGATCAGACATGTTAGACAGGATTAGGCAAAATATACTGATCAGACATGTTAGTCAGGGTCAGGCAAAATATACTGATCAGACATGTTAGACAGGGTCAGGCAAAGTATACTGATCAGGGGGGGATGGCGTGGCCTAGTTAAGTGGCACGGTGACAACCAGAAGGTGCTGGGTACGATCCCCATCACAGGACCGGCCGTTACCCCGGAGAAGCAAACCCTTAGAAAATGCAGGAGGAAGTAGGCCCTTACATAAAATTTATGCTGAAGTCGGATGCACTGGACGGACAGGCGCAAAATAAAAACCACAGTGCAACGCACACTGCCTTGGGGATTATAGAAATAAGGCGAACACAAAAAAACAAAAAACAAAAAAAACAATACTGATCAGGCATGTTAGACAGGGTCAGGCAAAATATACTGATCAGACATGTTAGTCAGGGTCAGGCAAAATATACTGATCAGGAATGTTAGACAGGGTCATGCAAAATATACTGATCAGGCATGTTAGTCAGGGTCATGCAAAATATACTGATCAGGAATGTTAGACAGGGTCAGGCAAAGTATACTGATCAGACATGTTAGTCAGGGCCAGGCCAAATATACTGATCAGACATGTTAGTCATGGTCAGGCAAAATATATTGGCCAAACCCCTCACGGCTTCCTAGTAGCTCTCCCTGGACACGGGCTGTTTTCATGGCAGCCTGGCTAACAAGGAGGGATCAACGTAATCCCCGTAGTAGTGAGCGAGTGCAGATGAAGCCAATCATACAACAACCGCCTGGAGTACTCCGGTCCACCTTCTTTAGCACACTCAAGATGTGAGGAAAGCTACTGCAACCCGCCACTTAACGTCATTTTCAGGGCGCACAAAGGAGTACACCTTCTCATGTGGGGCATTCGAAACAACAACTTATCTGCACACGGCATCTGCAGGGACACGCAGCATTAAATCACGAACCCTATAAATTCTTCTGGTGGGTCTCTATAACAGACAACAACAAAAACACTATACAAATAGTGTTTTTTAAATGATTATTTTAAATTAATATGACAACCACTTCACAAATGACAGATGAAAGATGTTTACATCTACACGCGGCGTTGTGTAGCAAAATAAGTGGACAGACAAGATGAAAAAAACAAAGATAGTGATGTTGCATACCTGTTTCTGTTTGCACGTGAATGCGCGGATCAATACGGGAAGTAAATGAAGCACATTCGTTGTATTGTAGGCAGCTGATGCTTATAGCGATGATGTGAATGGACAATTGGGATCGCTGCTCGAGAAATCTGGTAACTGTGAGAAAGGAAGTATCGAGTATGTCATAAAGCTACTGTTCTACCCCCGTTTTACGCCGATACTATAATCGGGGAGCGACTAGAATCTTCAAGGTCATGTGAAACAACGGCTTGTCCGATCACTAGGCCAACTAAGCAGACGTCTAGGGCGCAGTCCTGAGAGGGGAGCACAGTGTAGAGTGTCAATGTGTTAAGAATGTGAGAAACCAGAATAATTAGTAGCAATAAGAGAAAAGAACCAGTTCATCGTTTTCAATGCTAAGAATACTACCTTCCCATTCTTCTTCTTCCTCTTCTTCTTCTTCTTCTTCGTATGCTTCGTCGTCGTTCGTTCTCAAACTCTAGCAACCAAGCGCTGAAAAGAGTTTTGTAAGTAGCAGGATGTTATCCGGAGAACGAAATGTGTTGCATAGTTTTTTTACAGCTTGACTGCGATATTTGCACCCTTCGGTTAGAAACATCGGGGGGTGGGGCGAGAGGGGTGCCAGGTTCATCTCTGGTACTCTTCGGGATGTATTACTACGAGTTTATTATTAATTTATTGTCGCACGCCACGCTGAATTCTGCGGATTGACTTTGTGGATCCTTCCATTTACCTCTGAGCGGTTTTACGCATTCTTGAACTCTGTCCTAAAATGGAAGATATGGAATAGGATATACAATGTCTAGAATATTGTTTTCGCTTTTTCAACCTTGATAACTCGGGCATAAATAACAGGAACCTTTAACTTTCGTTATGTCTTACTTACTTACTTAGTCACTCCTCTTCTAGCGTGAGGTGTTCAGGTTTGCCAGAGAGAACGCCATACTGCTATTTCCACCGTCTTTCTCCTGGCCTCTTTCCATTCCAGCCCTCGGTCACTTAGGGACTGTCGTATTTTTTTAGTCAGAGAGTGGTGTCTGCTTGGAATGCATTGCCAGGGGAGGTAGTGGAGGCAGGGACAGTTTATGCATTTAAGAATAAACTGGATGCGTATAGCTTTTAGAGCAAGGTTATGTAAATGTAACTGGCTGTATACAGACTCTGCAGGGTCTTCTAAACCAGTATAAAGACGTTAAGTTAAGTTAAGTATGTTGTCTTTGGGACAACGTACTTTGGGACGTCCTGAGGGTCTGCGTCCTTGACTTTTTGTCTTCCATGACCACCTTGGTATCTGATCTTCTTCCATTCTACAGACATTGCTAAACCACTGCAGTTGGGACTGCCCCACTCGGGCCTGCAGGGGTCGGGCTTCTAGATTGCTACGTATTGTTTGGTTACGTATCTTGTTCGTTTTCGTCACCTGAATCACCTTTCTTAGGCACCTCATTTCTAAAGTATGTAGTTGCCTTTCTTAGGATGTGGTCATTTACACATGATTCACATCCGTACGTCAGGACAGACACATAGGTTGAGCGGTATACATCCATCTTTGTTTTTAGGCATATTTCATTTTTGCTGACATCTGTTTTTTCATGGAAAAGTCTACCACGTGATTCCCTTCGTCCAGTTAACTCTTCTTTGATTCACTCCCGCTGTCTATTAGCACTCCTAGATATTTGAAGTAACTGACCTGCTCCAGTGCCCGTGTTCCCACGGTTATCTGATGTCTCTTCTCATCTCTGGCGATTACCATGGTTTTTGTTTTGGAGTTGCTGATGTGCATTCCTCTCTTCTTCAACTCTTCTTCCCAGATCTGCGAGTTGATCTGGGTATGTGACTCGGATTTCGGGATCAAGGTCAAGTCATCTGCAAATGCTAACTCCGATATGTAACTTGGCCTCATCTTCCAGTAGCTTACTTAATACTGTTTTGTCAGTTCCTTGCAGGCTTTGGTGACTTCATCCATGAGGAGTACAAAAGGTACGGTGATATAATGTCCCCCCGTCTTACTCCGCTAGTGGTCCTGAAATCACCTGACTTTTGATTTGATGTCCTCACATAATTTCTGCATGTTTTATATAAACTCTGAATGGCAGAGATCAGGGGTCCTGTGATATTCTTCCTTGTCAGGCATTCCCAGAGTTTGTTCCAAGGGACTTTATCAAATTCTTTCTCTAAATCCAAAAAGCAGAGATGCATCTGCTTATCATATTCAAGAGCCTTTTCACTTAGCTGAGTGTAAAGATAAGGTCTTGAGTATTTCTGTTTGCCCCGAAACCCACATTGAGTCTTATACATATTTGGCTCTGCTAGACCTCATAATCGCCGTTGCAGAATCCTAGAGTAGATTCCCGGGGACACCGAGAAAAGAAATACTTTTGTGATTTTGACATTGTCGATTAAATATTGGTATTATTATGGCAACCTCCCAATCCTTTGGTATATTCTTGTGGCCTCAGGATGCATTAAGAATCTTCATGAATATTATATATCTTGCCGTTCCCATGTATTTAACCATTTATGGTGTTATACCACCATGTACTGCTGTTTAACAATCTTAATTTTCTCCAATGCTACTTTTATTTCTTCCATTGTGATATTATCGTTCCCCTCCATGACTTTCTTCTCTGAGATTGGGACTGTTACTTCCAGAGCTTGGTTTTCCTCCACTTCAATCCACAACTCTGCTGACGCGCCTAGTAGAAGGTAGGTTTCTCAACTAAATTCTATTTTTTTAAATGTTTTAAAATTATAATTGTTTTTTTCATTTGTATGTCATATACCTTAAAGTTAAAGGTGTTCAACGTGACCGCCACTGGAACAATACATCGTCTGCAACGCTGTAGAACAGATCGATAACAAATCAAACATAGTTTCAATGGGAAACCACTCACACAATTCAAGACGGCTTTCTGTGCGTCTTCATTCCTTGAGTGAAGCAATATGGGAACGTATGGCTTAAACTGCGATGGACACTTAATTTGCTTACACCTGACTCACGCAAATTTTGGCTTAGGGACTTCAGTAAGGATCGTACGAAAGTCTGCGACATCCACTCTACATTTCTTTCGTCCGTTTTCGTTATCTTCCTGCTGCACCATCCCTACGTCACATCACACACAGTTCCTTCCCTCTCAAACTTGTCGCATAATCTTGTAATTGCCATACGGGACGATGCCGCAGTATCAAATTCTGTTCCTCCGTCGTTTTTGATCTCAATACCATTCTCACCATTTCCAAAAACACTTAAAAATCCACTTAAGATGCTTGAAAAAAAGCTTGTTTAACTTAAATTAACGTCATTAATTTGGTTTAGAAGGCTCTAAAGAGTATGTATACAACCAGTTTATTCCAATACACCGATACTAACAATTATTGTGATCATTACATCTATTTTTAATGCGTTAACTGACCCTGCCTCCGTCACAACTTGTGGCAAAGCATTCCAAGCATTCACCACTCTCTGACTAAAAAAGGTTTTCTTATATCTAATCTGAACCTGTCTTTAAATAATTTGAAGCTACGCTCTCTAGTTCTTGTAGTCGGATGAACTTTGAAAAACTTGTTATAGTCTAATTTAGCCTTTCCTTGGATTAATTTATGAGCCTGCATTAAGTTCTCTCGAATTCTTCTTTGCTCTAAACACTGCAGACCAGTTTTTCTAAGTCTCTCCTCATAACTATAATTCTGGAATCCAAAAATAATGTTCGTAGCTTTTCTTTGTATCTTTTCTATCATGGGTATATCTACTCTATGATAAAGACACCACATCTGAATACAGTACTCAAATTTAGGTCTTACCAATGATTGATATAGTTTGAATAACACTTCCTTGCATCGATGTGTAATGTTTCTTTTAATCATACACAGCCTTTTTCACAGCCGCCTTGACTTGTTCCCGCACCTTACATGTATGGTCTCTTATAAAACATAGGTCCCTCTGCCATTCTGTCTAGTACACTTATGCCCTTCTTCTGGAAACTAAAAATAACAGAACAACTACATGCGATCGCACACACTCAACGTAGTCATTACAGTTGCAGAGGTAGACTAAGCTTCACGTTGAAGAAAACATGTGAATGATTGCATATTCTTAGAAACAGACTTTCTTTGAAAGAGTCCAGTTGCAGAGATGGACTAAGCTTCACATTAGGGTTAACAGGTGAATAAAATGATTGAATAGGCTGCTAACTCCATGAAAAACTATCTTTTGTCGCCGTTTACTACATGCCTGGAAAGTTATACTGGTCATATTCATTTCAACCAGGGTACTCTTCGTGCATGCTGGCATTGATAGTTTGTCCATCACAAGTGATGAAGGCCACTCTCTTTGTTCAGCCGAGTGGACAGTCGTATCACTTGCTGTGTCCGCTGAAATGGGTGACTTGCGCGGAGATTTGGATTAAAGTGAGAAAGAAACTGCGCCTTTTGTCAACCTCTCACAGAGCCTAAACTACCTTTTGCCAGTGGCAAGACATTCATCGAGACGACTGGAGATAGCATAAGATGCAGATTTTGCCTCAGGGTTACCACCGAAGCCTTTCCGTAAACATGTAACCCGCAGGGTAGAAAGGTGGGAAGGCATCTAACGCAGTTTGTCGTGCCTTTTCGATAACCACAAGAGGTCGTATGGACAACACTCAGCGTGTGAGTGAGTCTGGCATCTCTCCCCAGCTGTATTCAGTTCATCATAGTAGCATCTAATATTCCCACACGCCATATTCGTGAAGGTGAACCGGCAGAACTAACCCGTGAACTACGACACAGGTATAACTAGTTTAAGCGTAGTGCCATTCAGCCGGCGTCCAGACCAGGATAAACGGATGGAAGAAATCACAAAAAAAGAACGAAATAACAAGTCCAGACGGAAAACAACTCCACGTATCCGTGAACACAAGTGTAAGTCGTCGACTAGTGTGAATTCCAGGCAAATCCATGGTCTGGCGGCATCCATAATGATCCAAAACAGTAGAGAAATGTAGACTCGCAGCCAGTTACGGCGCCATCTTTGCCAGATGGCATACTGACCCACTAATTAGCATCGCCGGGTCTGTAGCATTGTTGATAGTTCGTGAGCTATAAATATATACGGATCGTCATACAGAATAAAAATATGACAGAAAGGGTAAGGTGCTTAGCTTATCTGACTGCTTCCCCGATGGGGGGCCTGGTGTATCGTGGAGGTTTGGAGGAGTCAAACATGTTGGTCAGAGCATAAATAGTTGAAAGGTTGGGTGGGTTGAGGATTAGGACAAAGACGATGGTTTGTAAAAATGAGGTTGCGGGAGATAGAGAGATTGGTGTGGAGGTTGAATGTATGGTCGGATAAAATTATGGGGAAACGGAAAGGAAGAGGTGGATGAGTAAAGTTGAAGAGGAGATGTTGTTAGAGGATCAACAAGAGAATAGAGAGATGGAAATTAGGATTGGGTATATGGGGTGGGGGAGTGGTGGTGAGTGGTAGTAGGATGGATATAGTGAGAGAATCGAAATGAGAGTATGTGAGAGGGAGAGAGAGAGAGAGAGAGAGAGAGAGAGAGAGAAAGTGAAAAATTAAGAGAAGTAGCGAGATAAAGAGAAAGAAGATAGATAGATAGAGAGAGAGAGAGAGAGAGAGAGAGAGAGATTCAGTGAGAACGAAATAGAAGCTAGAGAGCGAGATAAGGGAGTGGATCATAGAGAGCGAGAAAAAAAGTTAAATGTAATTAAAAGAGAAAGAGTCACGCAGCAAGGAGAAAAACAGAGAGAGAGAGAGAGAGAGAGAGAGAGAGAGATTTAAACATGAGAGAGAGAGAAATAATTTCAGCCAAGAAAGCGAAAGAGAAATAACTGGAAGAGAGATGGAGTGAGTGAGAGAGAGAGAGAGAGAGAGAGAGAGAGAGAGAGAGAGAGATTTAAACAAAAGAACGAGAGAGAAAAAAGAAATTTTACCAAGAAAGAGAAAGAAATGGAGCCAAAAGAGCGATAAGAGAGAGAGAGAGAGAGAGAGAGAGAGAAAGAGAGAGAGAGAAGACACAGGTTCGAAACACCAGTAAGTCATAATGTGTTGTTTTCTATCCGAAAAAAATAAGATCCTCTACTGCGACTGTATAGGCAGACGGCCTTAACTCATCTACTATATTAAGGCCCACTAAGACTCTAGCAGACCCCTAACAAAGAAAATAACGACAATATCGTTACAAATGCTTCATGTAGAGAAAAACTGTAGCACATCTACAGATCGAAATGTATTTTATCAATGCACAAGTTTTTATGCCAATATGTCGACTATTTGTAATTACTCATGGGCTCTGATACGCACATCCGCCTTGGGGAATAGAGAAATAAGGTGAACGAAAAAAAAAGCGTACATTCGCAAAAGAATGTTAAAATGTAAATGCAAAAAGCAGTGGGAATGAACATCGTGAGTTATTATTTTTTAAAACGGACATTGTTAGGAATGTCCGAAAATAAAAACTTAACTCTTCTTTTTCAGAAGTTTAATAAACATTTTCTTAGCAACAAATCAAACAACATGGCGTTAGACACCATCATTTCTTGTACAACCAATTTGTAAATAACAGTGATGTTAACTATTTTGAAAAGCTTGTAAGTTCGTGGATATTTAGAATAACATCTTATATTGGAAATGTTTGCCATGTTTTAAGTAGAGTTTTCTTGCGTTCAGTTAACTGAAAGAACTTTCGGTTAAAAAATGAAGCGACGGAATAAAGACAAAACTCCGTAACACGACACTAACAACACTAACGACATTGAAAAATGAATTATAAAAATATCGTCAGGGTATAAAAGTCCTGTAGCGCAGTGGTTAGCTTGCTGGCTTTGCATCTGAATGGTCCTGGGCTCATTCCCCAGTTGAAGCGGAAATGTTTTTTCAGACCGCAATGGATCCCGGGTCGACCAAGTCTTAAATGGGTACCGGTTCAGTCCGGGAAGTAAAAGCGGCGAGGGAGGGGAGATGGCTATCGCCCTCATATAGCCGAGCCTTTGAAATATGAGATCGCTAACACCTCACACTTCTACTGTAGTAATGATATTGGTTACTTCGCTTTACCTTTAAAAGTCAATGAGCCACAATGCCTTTGTGATGGGGTTGAGTTGTTAACTGTTCTTGTCTAAATTTCATACCTTATGAAGCATAGAGCCACCACTGTAGTTAGCACTTAAAAGCATGCACAAAAGAAATGTTAATCCTGCAATGCTATGGTTTCTGTATGATGTCATCATCATGTAGCATATCCTTTGTAGAACGTCACTTAACTTAACTTAATATTGGTAAACTGGTTTAGAAGACTTTGCATAGTCTGTATACAACCAGTTTTATTTACATTACCTTGATCTAAAAGTTATGGGCATCCAATATATTCTGCAATGCAATTATTTTCTGTCTCCACTACTTCATGTGGCAATGCATTCCAAGCATTCACCACTCTCTAACTAAAAAAAGATTTCATAATATCTAATCTGGACCTTTCTTTAGTTAATTTGTAGCTATGCCCACTTGTTCTTGTTGATGTTTTGTACTTTGAAAAACATTTTGTCTAATTTATCCCTTCCTTTGATTATCTTATAAACCTGTATTAAGTCACCTCGAATTCTTCTTTTTCTTGACACTGTAGGCCAGGTTTTCTGAGTCTTTTCTCATAACTAATTCTGGAATCCCACTATCCGCTTTGTCGCTCTTTTTTGTATCCTTTCCAGCATGTTTATATCCCCTCTATGATAAGGACTCTACACCTGTACACAGTACTCCAATCTAGAACTAACTAATGCTTTATACACTTTGAGTATCAATTCTTTGCTCCTATGTTTAATATTTCTTTTTATTATACCTAGTATTTCATTTGCCCTTTTCACTGCTACCTGGACTTGCACACTCACCTTACATGTATGATCTATTATAACCCCTAGGTCCCTTTCCTTTTCTATCTTTCTAATATTGTTCTCACCCATTCTGTGACTATGGTCCATATTGGATCTACCCATGTGAATGACTGTACATTTATCTACATTAAACTCCATTTGTCAGCTTACAGACCTTCCTCAAATTTTATCTGTCTGTCCTCAATATATCCACTTCTGCTTTAGATGAGACACTACTACATAGTTTTATGTCATCAGTAATATACAATCGTGGATCCCATATTAATGTCCAAATCATTTATATATATATATATATAAATATATATATATATATCAAGAACAAAATTGGTCCCAAAACCGAGCCCTGTGGCACTCCATGTTTTACTTCTATCACAGCCCGTCTGAACGAACTCGTTCACTAAGCCAAATCTTCAGCCTCCGCCAAAGTCATGCCCAGGGATATTCCTTGATATCTTGGTGTCATCGTCTTCTCTGTTTAACATTGGCTCTTTTGCCCAGTACCATACCTTCCATCACTGTCCTCTTAAGACATTTGTGTCTCTTGATGTGACCAAAGTATTTCAATTTTCTGGCCATGATGAAATTAATAAACCAGTTATCTTCTATGTTCAACTCTTGCAGAATGTCTATATTTGTCATACACTCAGTCCAGAGTATTTTGATGATCTTTCTGCAACATTTCTGTATGTAGCAATTTGTTTTATGTAATGCAGTTACTGTCTGCTGCCTTAGCTTCTTAGTCTTTATCCGCCTTTTGTGGGATGATCAGTAGGTTGCACTAAAGCAGATGATCACTAGGTTGCACTGAAGCAGATGATCACTAGGTTACAGTGAAGCAGATGATCACTAGGTTACAGTGAAGCAGATGATCAGTAGAGTGCACCGAAGCAGATGATCAGTAGGGTGCACCGAAGCAGATGATCACTAGGTTACAGTGAAGCAGATGATCAGTAGGGTGCACCGAAGCAGATGATCAGTAGGGTGCACTGAAGCAGATGATCAGTAGATTGCACTGAAGCAGATGATCACTAGGTTACAGTGAAGCAGATGATCAGTAGGGTGCACCGAAGCAGATGATCAGTAGGGTGCACTGAAGAAGATGATCAGTAGGTTGCACTGAAGCAGATGATCAGTAGGGTGCACTGAAGAAGATGATCAGTAGGTTGCACTGAAGCAGATGATCAGTAGGGTGCACTGAAGCAGATTATCAGTAGGATGCACTGAAGCAGTTCTTTGCTGCTCGGAATTCACATGTGTTACTTCTTTGATTTTCTGTTGCAATTATTAATTTTATTATTCGAATTGTCTTTCAAGTACAAAAATGTATGTTTAAATGTAGGTAAATAATTACAGTTGTATGTATGTATATTATCACATGGTTGTATCACTGTTCTATCCCATAATACATTGTAACGATTATTTCAAAACTTCTATGATGCAGCCTATGTTTCTATTACATATCCAAATACAGATATAAAATTTACAGCAATGTCGTGTTTCAGGACACGTTTCATTTTCGAGCATTCAGCTTTAATGTGAATAGTCACAAAACAAATCAATTTCATAAAGTCATTAAATGAGATAAATTCCTGATTTGATCCGCTGCCCTGGTTATCAGAAAGCAGACATTAAAACCATTCAATCACGCCCATATTGTTGCAAGATTACTCATATTTCAAATATTCATGTGCCACACAGCCTCCTTTTTGCTTTGTAGCCAGATTGTTTTGTGTTGTAAACAACTAGAGGGAATTAATTAGGCCATTTTCTCATGTAGTGACTGAAACATTTTATTTTCTGTCTAGAAATATTACTTAACACAGGGACAATGTTCCACTATATTTTTAATGCCCTCATTCCTCACTTTACTTTTCCTGTTGACACCAGTGACAATTTCAAAGCTATTTCATTTTACACGTTGACATTTTTCTCTCCTGCATCTTGGATAAGGGCCAGATTTGACAATGGTAGCAAAATGTTGACATACACCGGGTTCGATTCTCACCGTGTCCAGTTTGGCAGACACTGAGTTTTTTTCTCAGGCGATTGCTCCTCCACATACGGAAAGTAATAACAACCTACCATGCTGCACACTTGCCAAGAAACTTATAACAGCTAAATAGGTGACGGTTGTAAGAAGCCACGTTCTGTAAAACACATGCTGCTTACTTTTTAAATTCTAATTTGTTCAACCTTTGATAATGTCTTGACTTATCGTTGAACATTTGTTGTTGTTCTCACATATAATTGATTTTTAATCTTTTCTTGTATTTCAGTGCTACATATCTATACAATTTATATTCAATTCAAGTTATTTTTGTGCAAATTTGTATTTATGCAATTGTATCCATTCATATGGATGTGAAAGTGGAAAATGACAAAGTAGCTTGATAATAAGTTGAATGTATTTGAAAATAAATGCTTTAGATGTCTACTGGGTATTAACTGGGAAAAAAATGTGAACTGAGAGCAAATATGATTACTTGTCATCAGGAAAAAAATGGACATACACTGCACATGTTCTTCTGATGAACAATAACAAGCTCCTATTACAGGTGATTTTGTGGAAACCACCTGGAAAAAAAGAAGTTAGACAAATCCAGAGAGAAGAAATGCAGAACAATCATCAGGTAGTGTGCAACCATGTGGCTATGACGAATACAAAAACTATGGAGAATGACAGTGGACCAATTGAACTGGGCAATATTGTGTTCTGTCTAGTGTGTTGTTTTTGGTACTGGAAGACCATTAACTCATTCACTCCCATGAGCCGATACATCGGCTTCCGGCTTTTTCTAGAAAACCCAGAAACTGATATATCGGATTTTGCGATTGTGTTCACACAATCACATGTTTTCCATTTCCTAGTTCTCCTAAATGTTTTATTTTGGTAATTGGCGGAAGTCCAGATTTTGTACTTTTCATTTTCCCTGAAGAGTTATCGGGAGTTTAGTTGAAAAAATGTTTTGTTTCGTAACTTGGAAACCATAATTTTTTTTACTGAGGGTAGCTTTGAAGCTATCCCATGCACTTTCAGCCACACCAAATAGAGTTTTTTTCAGTACAAGGTCGGAATAGTTAGATTATATTATTGCTAGTGGTAGTGATGATGAAAATATCAATTGTTCTGATAGCGCTGTTTCAATTTCTTTATCTATTCTTAGTTTTAAGTCGGGCGATAAAAGTGAAACTAAATCTACTAAGGATGGGGCGGTGCCTCTTTTTTCCTCAAACAGCGGTAATAAAAGTTCAGAAATTCGGTAAAGGTTCAAGACCCTCCACAGCCATGCTAGTGCACCAAATTAGGTGTAACTTTCAGAACACCTTCCCTTGCGATTACCGTCAATAAAAAGTTGTTATGTTAGTTGTGAATTGGTTTAGAGCTGAATAATGTGTTGATCAGGGTAAAAAAAATGTCATAATTACAAAAACTACAACATACAATTATGCAACTATAAAACCTCAAACACAAATGTTCACCTCCATTTGTGAAATATTCATTCCATTGTGTTCTGGCCTCAATGTATTATTTCAGGGAACTTTTATTGAAAATACATAAATCATAACTAAGTGATGGTGTGTTTGAGTGTTACATTTTAAAAAAAATTGTGCCCAGAGGTCCCAAATATTTTGGGAGTGAATGAGTTAAGAGATTCATCCATTCTTTCACCTTTTTACTCCAATGTCAGATACATCCACCACTACAGCTGACCCCCTTTAAAGTAAACCTGTTGTCCAAACATTTGCAATCATTCACCATTTCACTTCAGTGTGCAGCACTGATTTGAGCTGTTGCTGATTTTTTTACTGAAAGCGTGTATTCTAGTTTTATGTAATATCTTATTTAGAGCAAGAGCAGAAGTTAGTTAATTAATAACTGATTATGTTTAACTTATAATAACTCATCAATAATGACAGAAGTAAATCAAAAACTTTAATATATTTTGAAAAGAAAGTTTAAATTAGGGAGAATGCTTAATTTGTCTAAAATGTATAATAGAATTGACAAAAATGACAACTGCTCGAAAGAAATCAGAGGAAGGGGTAGACCAAGAAGACGAGGGCAGCAAGATATCCAGGAATGCCTGGGTATGACTATGGCAGAGGCTGAATTTTTGGCGAGGGAACGAGTTTCTTTCAGGCAGACTGTGATGGGAGCGACGTTCTATAACGGACATGCTACATGATATATATATATCACTCTCACTCACTTTGTGTTGCACAATTCACCAACTTAAAAAATTAAAACAAATATTAGTACATAAAATATGTGGTACATAAAAACTCAATTCTGAAATTGAGAAATCAAATTAATTTTATTAAAGCAAATAAAAAAACTAACATATTTAGAAAATATTTTAAAGTTAATTTAAAAGCTCTTTGATGACAACATTGGCAGACAAAGATCTTCAGACTCAGAACGGGACATTGCAGACTCAAGGCCCACCTCCACAGAATTGGTCTTAGAGACACCACCACGTTGGATTGTGGAACACCCAAGCAAACACCAGAACATGTCCTGCAGGACTGCCCCACTTATGCAGACCACAGAGAGGCAGTCTGGCCTAGGGGAGCGACAATGTTTGAAAAGCTGTGGGGGACCAGCGAAGACCTGAAACGCACAGTCTCCTTCGTGAACCTCACCGGGCTAGAAGCACAGCATCAGTTGATCATGAACCTCACCGGGCTAGAAGCACAGCATCAGTTGATCATGAACCTCACCAGGCTAGAAGCACAGCATCAGTTGATCATGAACCTCACCGGGCTAGAAGCACAGCATCAGTTGATCATGAACCTCACCAGGCTAGAAGCACAGCATCAGTTGATCATGAACCTCACCGGGCTAGAAGCACAGCATCAGTTGATCAAAGACGATGATGACGACATTTTTTTGGAAAATGTGTGGATTTGTTTGAGTATTTTTGGTCTACAAATAACTGCAAGCAAAGATCAACCTATGTAACAACACAAACAGGAGTTTCTGTATTAACAATCTTCAGTTTAATAAATCAGGTGCTCAAATTTGCATTAAAATATGTAATATAAGCAGAGGTCAAAAGGTAATCTTAATATTTGTCCTTTGTATACACACTCTGTTTAACAAAAAATATTAAGGTTAGCCTACTTTTTATACTTTTCAAATATTAAAACTGCCATTGTTTTGCTGTGCTAAAAGCATATTAAGTGTGTATGTTATCCAATATATCATTTTTAATGATACATTTTTGTTTCTGCAGTTAGAACAATAGGAAATATTTATGATTTTACAGTCAAGAACAACATGAAATATTTATGTTTCTACACGTGAGAACAACATGAAAAATGTATGTATCCACATGAAATATTTCTGTTAATTTGAACTTGGTTTTCAATTTTTTTGTTTCAGAATAATACCAAAAGAATAACAGAAGTGAATGGGGAAAGGAAAGAAGAGTGGAAAGGGAAAAGGGAAGGGTAAAGGAAAAGAGAAGGGAAAAACAAAAGGAAAGAAGACAGTAGGGAAAGCAGAAGATGGAGAGACTAAAATGCTGTTGAGAGCATATGAGAAAAACTGCATTCTGACCAATTCAAAAATGTGTCCAGGTATTAGAAAATTGCTGAAAAGTGCAGTGGAAGAAGGCAAACTTATCACAAAGGTAAGTTTACATGTTTGAAGAATGTCAGTTGAAAGAAAGATACTTTAAAATAACTTCTTCTTCTTTTTTCATTCTCAATCTCCCGCTACCAATCCCTGAAAAGAGCTTTGCAAGTGGATGTTGTCTGGAGAACAGAATGTGTTGTGTCGGAGTTTGCAGCTTGACTGCGATATTTGCATCTTTCAGTCCAACTTCAGCACGCATTTTTGAGTACCGTGTTATAGCCTTCCGTCTTTGATCCCTTCTTCTTAGCCAGTCTGCTCTGTTGCAGCCTGTTATCCAGGATCACTGTGTGCAGCTTTGGTTCGCTGGTCCTGACGTTAGTAATCAGCTATGGGTAGCTGACGACTGCAGCTTATGCACTACTCAACATCTTGATCCCAGAATAACTTTAATTTCTTCTGCTTTTTCTTAATCTAACATTCTAAAATAATCATATTTATTTCCCTGATAAACTTGGTCTATCTGAGGCTTTTGTTGTCCCATACATTCTTAAATAGCAACATCAATTTCACTAACAAACTTGTCACCATACATTTATTTGTCATCTGGGTTGGAAAGGGTCATGCTGTCAGTTTGCTCTGCTCATAGAGTCCATAGATTTAGAGAACATATTCTACAGCTGATCTGTCCTCCCAACATGGACTCTATCTATGTTTCTGATTGTGTTAAACAGATTCTATTTGCTGGACAGTTTGCAATCTGTTTGAGATTTTAGTATGGGATAAGTTGCATGGTATTAGAATAAAACGTAACTTCAAATTGCAACAAACATAAAGTGTATGATTAATCAAGCAAATATGAACATTTCAGGCAATAAGACAGGAATTTAAAGAATTATGTGTGGTGTCTGCATTTCCTTCCTTCTTGAGAAAAACGGAAATATTTGTTTGATATTTAGTGTTCAGCAATGTGGAGCTCTACATCAGGTTCATTACCTTAAAATGATGAGGGAGCTTGCATCTCTCAATTATCCCAGGAGCTAAGCCAGCGAAAGTGAAAACTTCCAGAAGGTTCATCCAAGCTGGATAGAAAATGGGGGAGGAATAGACTAAACATGGACAACTCACCTAGAGTACAATAGGTCACAGCTCACAGCTAAAGGGATTAGATTTTCATCATCACATTGGAGCGAAAAGTTAAATGAAAAGTGATGCTCCTCACACTTCCTGTGAGATTTCTTCATTTCTCACTTTAACTTTATTGGTGAAAGTGGCAGCTTTTTGCAAGCTTTCCTTCTTCTTGTTCTTCTTCTTCTATTACTACTACTACTCCTACTACTATTACTAATACTACTGCTTCTTCTTCTTATGCTTCTCATTTTCTTCATTGTCTACTTCTGCTTTATCATCATCTTCTTCATTTTCTCTAGATCAAAGTCAAACTAGATGTCTCCATGCAGATGAAATAAATACAAAATTTACTGTTGGCAGTTGCAGTGGTAGTTTCTGCAGAAGTTTGTTTTACATAATGAGGCTGCTAAGTTCCATGCACTGCCCTCTTTAGATACCATTTGCAACAAGCAAGGCGATTCAGTGGTACTTCTCTTTACTCCTCATTGAGTGAAGCTTGTAACTACTCAAGGATCATGATTGTATTACATCACAAAAATAACTAGCACATGTTTGCGTTACAGTTTATTCTAGAATCTGTGCCTGTGGAAAAAGCTGGAGATGTGCCTGTGTTATTTGAACCTTTAATTGTGTCACTGAGACAACAGCGTTACAAACACGTACAAGACATTCACATCTGGGACTATGCAATGACATTTGAGAACATCGCTACATTGGTAAGTTAATAACTCGCAACAAGAAGCAATAAGGAACAATACTGTTTTTTTACTCTTTCAGATTTGATTTTATGTATTCATCCCTTCCTCAATGAGTTAATAGTTCATATTTTTGTTGTTCATTGTCACTGATCGAGGCCTTTTGGTTGTAACGTTCAACAGAAACCACCACTAAAAAAAAAAAATGCAAAGTACTTTGGCGCATGCTTCCTAAAGGAGGCCAAATGTAGTTGTGGTCTTATGTTCCAGCTAGAGTAAACCAATTGGATTAGAGGGAACCACAACAGAACTTAGAACAAGGGCTGCACAGGCAGTAACAATTATAATGTTCCTGAGGCCACTATGAAAGAATAAAAACATATAGTTTGAAACCATGATCACATTAATGCCAATATTGATTTTTTCCTTTAACCTCTATGTGTTTGGGCATTGGATAGTTAGTTAGAGCATAAGAACCAAGGAAATGCTTCGTACAGATCCTGTGAATAATGTACAGCGATTGTGTCACAAATGTCAGCATCTGCAGTACAGTCTGAAAGATAAGGATCAAGACGTTCTGTAGGTTGTTAAAGTGTGCAAGCTCCAATAATACTTCTTCTTTAGCGTTGATCCTAAAAAGGACGTTGTGTTGCAGTCTACAGATATGCTTCAATAATATCTGCACCTTTTGGTCCAACACATCTGATTTTAGCTGGCTTGGTCAACTGTGGTTTGCTAACCTTGATGCAAGCATCCAGCTTTGAGTCTCTGACTGCTTTCAGCATATTCACTGCTGCATCTTCGACCTCACAAATAAAATCCAATGATTCGATCATGTGATATAATCAAATGAGCTATCTAATATAATACTCGGGGACACGGTTCCTGACATAAGAAAGAGTTTGCCATAAGATGAGTTGGACAGATGATGTTCAGAAATGGGCTTGCAAAACGTTGAAAGTGGCCACCAAGATATTAGTGATGGACAGAATGAGGTGGTGATAGATGGCTCATGATATAGTGATATGCGATATCCTTTACAACCTCTTAGGTTGTGGGAAAGATGCGACAAGACAAATGCTTTAGTAGGGGAGGAAGACTAACGCCTGGTCAGGCAAAATATACTGATCAAACATGTTAGTCAGGTGTAGCAGAGTTACAGTGGTCCAACTAGCCAACGCCAGGGAAGCCCTGAAAATACCGCTCGTGGTACCCACACATAACTTGATAGCCCTGCTCGAGAGGTTCAGTTCATTAAACGGGACATTGTCCTTAATTCTCAAATAATACAGTTTAGGACTGTCCAGCCAAAATAGTTACCTTCCCACGATTACTACTGAGAATTTCATGACCTCGAGGTCACATAGTATATTGAAAAACAAGGTAGCCTTTCTCTGGGGCACGCCAGTTCAAATAAAGTTTGAGGGAATTGAACTCAAGAAAGTAGAAGTCATTGACTAAAGCGAGGAGCTTAGCATATAAGCTGGGAAAGACAGATCAGGGGACATAAGAAAGAGCAGAGAAGAGAGGTCTACCGTGCAGTTAGTAGGTAGGATATAGACTAGGCTAGAAGCAAGGTAGACTATAGAACATATCCAGTGAATAACTAGATTAGAAGTCACCAAAGCAGACCAACTCTGAAAGGCAACGAGAGACCACACAGTGTAAGAATCTGTCTGTGTGTGATGTTCTGTTCGAGTCATCGCTAACACCTGTCACTCATGACCCGACTTCCAGGTCCCTGAGTGGCATTCGTCTGTATTCTCGTCAGAGGGAGACGTGTTGCTTCAACACGAAGCTGTTGTCCTGGACAACACGTCGTGACACATGTGTTAACTTGGCCTGACAACCACAGTAACAGAACCACTGTCCTTTGTTATAGGCATGAGCACAGCTGCAGTCGCTGAGTTCCTGACGTTGAGATGAGACAGGAGACCCAGAAGATATCTTCCTGACTTTGAGACGAGACAAGATGGCTCAGAAGACATCCACGTTGTGTAAGCTGAGAGGTGGAACATAAGGCCACCAGATGAGCGAGGACAGAGAGATTAGGACTGAGAACAAGTAGCTAGACAGCATTATATCAATGCACAGGGATATAGACAATGAATAGAACAATTGCTAGATTTCGACCACGTGATAAGAACTCTGGGAAAATGTTAGTACAAAAGAAAGAACTATGCTCATTGCACACACCTCTTGAAAGACTTTATAATTAGTTAGAGAAGTGTCGATGACGAAATTCTTAATGATTCTCATGCTTAGTATATTTATTATAATGTGTATAATGTTCAACAAATAAACATTCATTGTTTTGCTGTTGTTAAAAGAATTGTTAGTGGTTTAATTAAAGTGTGAGTTAAGGAGTGATAGTGGTAAGTTAGTAATAAAGTGGTGATAGAATAACGTTAACTCTGTCATATATATATACATGTAAATAGTACCATGATCTAGGATAGCAATAACGTTAGAACCTGTTATACAGGGTCAGGCAAAATATGCTGGCCAAGACCCTCACCTTGGCTTTCTCGTAGCCCTCCCTGGAAACGGGCTGTTTTCATGGCAAACTGGTTAACATGGTGAGGAATCAAAAGTGATCATCGTAGTAGTGAGCAATACATAGATGAAGCCAAGCATAGCCCAATCGCCTGGAGAACCCTGATCCACCTTCATTGGCACGCTCAAGACATGAGGAAAGCTACTTCAACCCATCACTTAATGTCCTTTTTTATGGCGCACAAAAGAGTAGACCTACTTATTGTGGGCATTTGAAACAACAACAACAATGCTTTAGCAACAAAATAACAAACAAATGAATGTGTTTATGGCAGCATTTTCAATTTTGGAGTTGGGCCAACATACGAGGGACAGTCATTGAGAAACAGCAATTTTATTAATAACATTTTTACAAGAGTGTGACCCAGGTATTTTGTGTGTCTTATTTGTTGACATTGTCTCCGTGCCTGGCAACACAGTTTATCCGCCTATCCACAGGTTTGTGGATGCCCTCTAGAAAAATAGTCTTTTGGTTGGACCTTTAACAAATTTTGCACTGTCTTCATTACCTTGTATGCTGCCTTAGTGCCATCTTTTACACACTTTCCTGTAAACGAGGTCATCGTGGACAATTTTTGGCACAGCGTCATGACTCCTGTTGAAATCTACAGCTATTTCATCAATAGTGACTCGCCTATTGTCACGGGCTAGCTGGTTGATCTGCTGTTTCAATGTGTCAGTTGCCAGGCTTGCTGGTCTTCCATGCAGCAGCTCAACAATGACGTTTTGTTTTCTGTTTTGAAATCTTTCTACCCATTCATACACTCTCCTCTCTTCTTCTTCTTCTTCTTCATCGTACGCAGTCAGACAGTAACCATTATTTTTTCGAAAAAAGCGGCGGTCATCCTGAGGCTGTCGACACTGCCATAAAGCTTGTTGTGTGTTGCCACTGGTGATGGCCACATCTGCTCTCTCTGATCTTCGTATGTCGGGCAGTTCTGCAGCAGATGTTCAGCGGTCATTTTCCCGGTACCACACGGGCATTCGTCGGTACCACCTATCTTAAATTTGTTGAATAGGTGGTACCTCAGTCTATTGTGGCCAGTGCGAAGTCTGAAGACAACGACCTGCTCTCTTCTGTTCAACTGGTAATAGGCATCGTTTTTGGTGTAGCCGGTATGTTCAGTTTCCCATTTGGTCATGTATCTGGCTTTAAAAAGCCGTTTTGACTCTTCGTACGTCATATTAGCATCTGTTTGTGGTAGTCTTGCACCTTCTTTTGCCAGTCTGTCTGCCTCCTCGTTGCCTTGGATGTTGCAGTGTGATGGGACCCACTGTACCACTACCCTTTTTGGTGCGGACTGCTGGCATAGTTGACAGAGTACTTCTCTTAAGTCAGTGTTTTTCTGGCTTTTTAGCGCTGTGACTTCGGCGAGAGCATCTGTAAGCAGGACTGTATGGCTTTCATTTTCTTTATGTGTCACCATTTCTTCTACTGCCGCCCTCAGTGCCTCTGCCTCCGCTCTGAAATTGCTTGTGTACTTACCAGTAGCGAATGACAGTGTTATTTTTCTGCCATTTGGTAGGTTCAGGAATGCTCCTGCCCCTCCGTTCTGTGTAGTGTTTGTTACAGAACCGTCGGTGTATGCATGGGTCCAGTCCATGCTTGGGTAGTTTTTCGATATAAAGCTTAGGGTAGTATCTCTCCTTTCTTTTTCAGTCTGGCAGTTTTTGTTTCCAATACCTGGTATATTTTCTACCACCTCTGGAAATATATCCTGCCTCCAGGTAGGTTTTCGTACAGTAGTGATGGGCTTTGGTGTTGTTAGTGCGTTTATGGGATCTTCGTGCATCTTTGCTTTGGCTATTTCTGCAAAGTTTCTCCGCTTTAGTTTCCCATTTCCCAAATTGTTTAGTCTCTGGTGCATTGGATGGTCAGTCAGTCTTCGGAGTTTCTCTGACTGCAGCTGGGCTCTGCAGTCTCTTCTATCAGTCATGGATTGCAGTTTTGTAATCTTTTCAAGTTCTACAATTGGCGTTGACTTCATGCCTCCTGTTATAACTCTCATGGCTTGGTTTTGAAGTTTGTTAACTTTTTCGAAGTTCGCCTTTGCTGCTGTTGTCCATTCTGCAATGCCATACTCGAGAACTGGTCTCACTCTTCCAGTGTACAGTTTCTTTAGTATGCTTTTGTCTGCTCCCCAGCTTGTGCCAGCAAGTTTCCTCATGATTGCCATTCTTGCTCTGGCTCTCATTCGGTTTCTCTTGATCTGACTTTTCCATGTCATGCGCCGATCAAATGTGACTCCCAGATAGTTTGGGTTGTCGTTTGGCTGCAGGAATTTGCCATTTAAACTTAATTTGGAATTTTGGGGTTTGATTGAAAGCGAGAATATTGTACATGTGGTCACTCTTCTCTCAAACAGCTGTCTCCATACTGAACGTTATTTTTTCCTGTAGATTTTGTTTCACACTCTCTGGCTACATAAAAATGAATCACTCCTCGTTGTTCTTTCACGGTGCAAGTTGACAGTGGGGCGGCCATATTGTACGCTATATTGCACATGCAAATGCTGCTCGATCATCACAATCTCTACATGCATTATTGCTATATATCAATTTTATGTGTCGTGTAATACAGTTTCCATTGTTCATACTTTTCTATGCACTTAATTATAAAATTACTGTTACTTAATGACTGCTGCTCGTATATTCTCAGAGGTAATGGAATTAGATCAACCATTTCCAGAAAAGTTTTTGAATTAGATCAATCATATCTCCAGAAATATTGAAATTTGTTAATCATATTCTCAGAAGAATTGTAATTAGATTAACTATATCCTAAGAGATGTTGAAATTGGATTAACCATATCATCAGAGATGGAATTGGAACAAGCATATCCTTCCTCACAAATGTTGAAATTAGATCAACAATATCCTCACAGATGTTGGAATTGGATCAGTCATAACCTCAGTTATGTTGGAATTGGATCAGCTATAACCTCAGTTATGTTAGAATTGGATCAGCCATATCCCCAGAGGAGACCATGATACATTCTCATTGCATCGACACCAAGAAGAGGTGTGACCAAGAACTATAGTAGCCAAGTGTCAATCATGAGCCAGAGTTGGAGCATTCTATGCAGGATTGTGCCCCACAGAATAAAGTTGAGGGAGTGTTTTGCTGTGCTAAAGGATACCATTAAACCTGCAGGTCACTAAAAAGTCTAAAGGCCACTGACTATTTCATCAGTTATCATTCACGGATCTAATGATGAAAACTGATAATATTTTGGAATAACTGATAAATTATATACAAATCATAATGAATATCAATGATTAATAATTTTGTTTTTTGTTTTTGTGTTTGCCTTATTTCTCTATTCCCCAAGGCAGTTTGCGTTGCTCTATGTTTTTATTTTGTGCCTGTTGGCCTAGTGTAAGTATTTTTTTATAAGGGTCTGCTTCCTCATGGTTTTTCTAAGGATTCACCTCCTCGGGGTAATGGGGTTGGTGCTGTGATTGGAGAGCAAACCCAGTACCTCCGGCTTGTGAGCCATGTCACTTAACCACTAGCCCACGCCGTCCCCTATAATGATTAATTGATTCATTAATTAATTATTATTGAAATATTTATTGGAACTGTTTTTTCTTCTCATAAAGGCCCTGTTTTTAGAGAAACCTTTTTACCCAATCAGAGTACTTGAGCTGCTTGATTGCCTGATTGATGCACCGTCTGTGTCACGTCTCATCAGACCATTCAACGATTGTGATTTTTTGACAACACTCATCCTTGACTATAATGAGTAAGATCGGTTGTTTCCATGCTGATTTTGTTGTTGCTTAAAGATCATCGTGAACAGTTTTTTTTTATAGTTTTATCCAGTCTGTTGGTAGCTTGCCTTCTCTCCATGTTTTGTTAATGAGGTCAAGGATGGTATGGAGCTCATCATTTGAGAGATTTAAGAGCATCTTGTTAGTGAGCTGGTCAGGTCCAGTGGCTTTACCTTTCTTACATTTTCTTAAGCCCATCTTAAGTTCTGGAAGTGTGAAATTCTTGTCAAAGATCTCACAGTTAGGTGTAGGTTGTTTTCCCATCATTTTGGTGAATGTTTTGATAGCCTTGTCCAGATTCTTTTTTTTTCTTTTTTGTTATATTAGCAAAGTACCTATTAAGGACTTCTGATTTCTGAGAATCTCCTGTTATTAATTCTGTGTCTGTTCTAATGGGTTTGGGATTTTTCTTTCTTTTAACTCCTGAAAGGTTGGATATGACGCACCATGCTTTCTTTCCATCTTTCTGCAAGTTCAACTCTCCCCATTTCTTAGCCCATGCTTTTCTTTTTGCTTGTCTGCTCGGCAATTTGACTTTAGCAGTGAGTCTGTTATAACTGGTTTTGTTTGCAGGGGTAGGCTGTTTTTCGTCTTGCCGTCTTGCTTTCTTTGTTCTGGCAGTTTAAAACCGAAAATAAATTAATGAAATTCCTACAAAAGTCATGTGGCCATGAGTAAACATGAGAAAATAAAGCATCTGCATCATGTACTATCTCTAGTCATCTTGACTAACACATCTTGCCACTGAATCAAGGTAGCTCAGGGGTAAGTGCTGTTGATAATGACACAGATCTTCCTCACTTAAAACTAATTAATGTGCAGGTCATAGTGTCAGCCCTTAGATAATTGCATAAATTTATCTAAATTGATGCTAACAATAACATTGCTTGCAATCGACCATTTAAGATGATTTCTTTCCACTTTGGATTCAACTCGAGTTTCATTTACTTACAATGTTTCCAGATTTGGGGATGAAGGCTGCAAAAAACTGTGTACTGGCCTGGAAGGTAACAAGACATTGCTGTCACTGAGCCTATGTTACTGTGACCTAAATGTGGACAGTGGTAGATATCTTGGCCACACTGTGTCCACCACAGCTATCAGGTAATGGTCAAGATAGTTCCATAATTTCTTCTTCTTCTCATCCTTTGGAAAAAGAGTTGCTAATTTTTGTATTTCTATTGGGTTTTCCTTACTTTTATTGAGATGCACCCAATTCTTCTATACATCCACATTTTAAAGGTTGCATGAGAACTGAAAATGATTTCTACGGTTCCCTGAGAACTGAGAATCATTTCAATGGTTTGATTAGAACTAAATATTATTTGAATGGTTCCATGAAAACTGAAAATTATTTCTATGGTTTCCTGATAACTGAAAATTATTTCTGTGGTTCCCTAACAACTG
The DNA here is from genome assembly GCA_036924085.1 of Ariolimax columbianus. Classification (NCBI taxonomy): domain Eukaryota; kingdom Metazoa; phylum Mollusca; class Gastropoda; order Stylommatophora; family Arionidae; genus Ariolimax; species Ariolimax columbianus. The sequence continues at coordinate 100,746,133 of JAVGWX010000002.1, forward strand.
AAAATTATTTATTGATTCTTTGAGAACTGAAAATAATTTAAAGAGTTCTCTGAGAACTTAAAATTACTGAAAAGGTTCCTTGAAAAATGAAAATTATTTAGGGGTTCTCTGATAACTGCACATTATTTCCGAGGTTCTCAGTGAACTGAAATATATTACAAGCGTTCCCTGGAAACTGAAAATTATTTAAGGGATTCCTTGAAGACTGAAAATTATTTCTTGCTTTCTCTGAAGACGGAAAACTATTTCTTGCTTTCCCTGAAGACTGAAAACTATTTCTTATTTTCTCTGAAAATTATTTCTTACTTTCTCTTAAATCTGTCAATTATTTCTTGCTTTCCCTAAAGACTGAAAATAATTTCTTGCTTTCCCTGATAACTGAAAATTATTTAAGGGATTCATTGAGGACTGAACATTATTTCTTGCTTTCCCTGAGAACTGAAAATTATTTCTTGCTTTCCCTGTAAACTGAAAATTATTTCTTCTTTCCCTGAAAACTGAAAATTATTGAAGGGGTTACTTGAGGACTGAAAATCATTTCTTGCATTCCCTGAAAACCTAAAATTATTTCAATGGTACCTTCATGGTAAAAAGGCTGAGCAAAGCTGGTTTAGAATTGTAATTGTGTCCTGATTTTGTGACACAGAGAACTTTATCTGGATGGAAATGAGCTACAGTGTGAAGGTGCTCTGGAGCTTATAAAACTGTGTGTGGATCAGGCAGATATTGAAGCATATCAGAGGGAAGAGGAAGCCAGGAAGAAAGAAGAGGCAGCAGCTCTTAAAGCAGAAGAAGGTAAGTGGGCACATTTCACGTGGTGGTTAGTTTCACATCCTCATCATCATGTCCTTCTCCACTCCAGTTGGAGCATAGTGACATCAATATAGTTGCCCTCCTTGTAGAAAGTCTTTGAAAAGAAAAAAAACAAATATGTTTTAATAATAGTAAACCCATTCCTCAAACTGGTGGAGCATAAACCAAAAAACCAAATTTGGATTTAAACTATCCATCTAATAATAAATCCAGGATCCATTTATTTGTGATGTGGTTTTAACGCCAATGGTTTTTACGCAAGGGAGGTTGCCAACCCCATCACAACATTTCCACATCATCTGTGTCTGTCTTCCAGGAGGGGAACCACTGGGACCTGCAGGCGAGACAGCTGAGAGGTGAGCAGCAGTGCCCGCAGACCAGTGGAGATATTGAACTGTTTTATGAACATGTTTCGAAGTCCCTGCTGATTCTCAACCTCAGGCATTGACTTCCCAACTGTAGAAAAGTAGTTACTGCCCAAATTTCTGCTGACTAGCATTGGCCCTTTGATTCTCTTGTTATTGTCAACAACACCTTGCTGCTTTCCAGTCATACGTGTCACTAATTAGATGTTGAGGCATTTGGCTACCTTAAGAGAGTCATAGTTACTCTTCACTTTGGCATTCAGAGTACTGGACAGAAATCACATTCCATCAAGACTGGGTGATGGCTGCCACAATGCTTTATTTAAATTAGACAATATAGATTCTATTGGCTCGTACCACCTCTAAGTTGGCCGTTGAACGCTAGATGACGCAAACGACTGCAATAGAAGGCAATCACCACATAGATGGGGTGGTCCATAGAAAAGTTGAAAGCACATTCCAACAGCATTAGAGATATTGAGAATATACATCAAATTAATGAATGAAATTACAGTCAAGCTGTAAAGACATTTTGATCAGATACAAAAAACACAGCTTACTGAAAATCAACCTGAAGGGAAAGCAGTGGGCAGATATGCCAGACGAATGCAACATTGAAAGTGAAAGAATAACATTATTATGTGGACAGAGAAAAGCCTGGCAGATTGTATCTTCAAGGATTAGATGTAGAGATGGTAGATGAACTGAACTGATTGTATCTTCAAGGATTAGATGTAGAGATGGTAGATGAACTGAACTGATTGTATCTTCAAGGATTAGATGTAGAGATGGTAGATGAACTGAACTGAATGTATCTTCAAGGATTAGATGTAGAGATGGTAGATGAACTGAACTGATTGTATCTTCAAGGATTAGATGTAGAGATGGTAGATGAACTGAACTGATTGTATCTTCAAGGATTAGATGTAGAGATGGTAGATGAACTGAACTGATTGTATCTTCAAGGATTAGATGTAGAGATGGTAGATGAACTGAACTGATTGTATCTTCAAGGATTAGATGTAGAGATGGTAGATGAACTGAACTGATTGTATCTTCAAGGATTAGATGTAGAGATGGTAGATGAACTGAACTGATTGTATCTTCAAGGATTAGATGTAGAGATGGTAGATGAACTGAACTGAATGTTTTAGATCAGTGGTCGTCAAATTCAATAAGTATGTGAGCTACTTCTAAATTTAAAATTCTTTGACGTGCTACGTACCAACACAACATGTAGCATTTTTATTATTCCACATATTGACAAGTATTAGAAGTTGTACAAATGCATAATATACACAAAGGAAAGATATTAGAACAATGATAACATAACATACTGAAATAAATTAATCACACACAAAAACCATAACGTTATTTTAAGTTCTAGAACTATAAAAGCGTTCATAAGTGAAAGAACATTTATGTAACAAAAATAACTTGAAATGTAATGTAGTGAGAAAAATAACATTCATTTTCCTACACAAATTTGTTTACATTTTGATGAAAGGTCATTCAACATTACATTTTTTTCCCCTGCAGCCACACTTGTTTGGCACAACAAACAAACACTTTCCCTTAACTTCTATAAGAAAATATTTCACTTCCTATTCCAAATGGAAATGATATGTTTTTGGTTTTTCTCATTTGTATTTGTTATTTTGGTTATTAGGCCAACAAAGGAACAATTTAAAATCTCAAACACTCAGAAGATTACCACCAGATATTCTTATAAACAAATCACTGTGCGAAGGAACTTCATAGCAATAATTAGAAAGGAAGCAGATCTTGTATCATCAAACCATAACCACAATTGTCAACTTCACAATCGATTTAGTTCATGCAGTTTTGCCAGCTTGAATTTGTTGTTCAGTAATGTGAGGAAAATTTCCAAGAACTGGCTACTTTGACGTGCACAAATCTTAAACCACAAAAACAAAATGGACAAGTCAACTTTAAAAAAAATACAAGTCAACCATCCAAGACAAAAGGAGGTAGAAAGTAATAGTGGATAAATCAGGAAAGGATAACTTGACATGCAGCTATTGAGACTTGCTGTGCGTTTGTTGAACCTCTGCTCTACATTGGAGCTGTTTTGATGTAGGTTGATTGATAGCAGAGAGCAATGATCTTATTTTGTATCCTTCCTTCCAAGGTGTACTAAGATCCATATGAGAACATATTTTGTTTGATATATAAAAAAAAAAATATTAACTCATGTTAATTCTAGAAGAGTGAGGTTGAAGATGCAGTGGATCAAAGATAAAGCAGTCAGTGACTCATAGCTGACTGTTAGCGTCAGGATCAACGGACAAGAACTGTTCAAGATTATATTCCACCTCCAATTGGGGCCTCTTAAAAAAGGCTACATCCATGTACTGTGACTGAGAGATTAGGGATCGAAGTAGGGAGACATATCAGGTCCAAAAAATGAAGTGCTGAAATGGATGTGTTGGGCCAAAAGGCACATGTATAGCAGCCGCGATTTAAAACTACAACGTAACCAAATACTCTTTTCATGAAGAGAAAAGAGGAAGCAGAAGAATTCCAGAGCATGTTGTTGGGATAAAAGAATAGAATCAGTGTACCACGCTATATAAAAAGGTAACTAAGAAGGTTGTCAATTGGACTTGCAACTTCATCATACAAAACAAAGTGTTACAGAATCTACCACTACATTAACACAAAAGAACAGGCTTTCCTGTAAGAAGAATAACTGCTGTGGTAGGTCCATGACTCTATGGAAACCATCAGATGTGATGATAATATTATCATCATCTGAGTTGGACTCAGGTTTACAAGAACGGAACCACTGTAAACTTCCAAATGTGTCACAAGAAGTAACTAAAGAGGGTTATGCATGGGATTAGCAACCTCATTATGTAAAGTCATAGTTCTGAAATCGTCGTTGCAAAGGAGCAAGCAATAGTAGTGGCACGATGTTTCTCTTGTAGTGAAAATGTAAATCGTTCTGCGTCTTTTCTTTTTCTTCAATCAACTGATACCATGCTTCTAGCTGGGATAGGATTACGAAGGAGACTGTGGGTTTCAGTTATTCATCAGTCCGCCACAGCTTTTTGAGCATGGTCGCTCCGTTGAGTCAGACTGCCTCTCTTTGGTCTGTATAAGGAGGGCATTTCTAATGTATGCTTGGCTGTTCTGCAATTGCACGTTGCTGTGTTTCTAAGACCCATTCTGTGGAGGTGGGCCTTGAGTCTGCAGTGTCTTGTTCTGAGTCTGAAGCTCTTTGTTTACCTCTGCCAAGTTTGTTTATACTGTCATTTTATGGCTTGTATTCTTTGTGCTGGTCTCTTTATTCCATCCTCATAGATCTTTTGATGTCTTTTTTTCTTTCTAGCTCTGTGGATGGCAAGTCTGCCTACTGCCACTTCTGGCTTTTGTGAGTTCATTTGCTTTCTCATTTCAATCCACTGTAGAATTAGATCTGTTTTTTGGGACAGGAATCTGATGCTATATTTGATTTTTAACGTGAGAGTATCTTGTTTGAGGCTTAAGATGGCTTGGAGTACGCTCCCTGTAGTCTGTTAGAATAACCGTTTTTCTTGTAGTTGTATTTTGGCTGATAAGAATCCTCATTGCTGCATGAAAAACTGTTGCTTTTACTCTGAAATAGGTACAGGTCTCTCCTGCTTGTATGGTGTGGTTTTCTATGTGGTAAATCAATCAAAATACCAAACATAATTACAACTTGTTGTGAGGAAGAAAAAAACAATACACTAATCCTTTTGTGATCTTTGTTGCTAGTTTGTTTGTTGTGAGGTAGACATGAAAAACATTCAGGTATGGCTCAGTAACTTACAAATACAAAAATAAAATAAAACCAACATTATTGTTACAAAGTCTTCATCAGGGATAATGAACAAATTAAAACAACTCATGAATCAAAACAATCAAGATAATGGACATGACAATGATACAATATGGCTTGAGTTGGGAGTTATTGTACAGGAAATACTCAAGAACATATGAAACTCTTTCATAATAGGCATACCATGTCTCACACATTCCTGGCCACTTTCTTGGTAATGGCTGCCAACTCAAGCCATATTGTATCACAGTTTTGTCCGTTTTGTCAATTGTCATTTTTGTTTTTATTGTGATTTGTTAATTGCTTTAATATGTTCTGTGTCCCTGAGAAAATCCTTGTAGCCATAATGTGGGTTTGATTTTGTTTCAGTGCATTTACTGAGCCATATCTGAATATCGTTTTATTGACCATTGACCTTCAGTAATGCTCCAGCTTTGATTGATATTTCCTGGAAAGTATCCCTCGCTAGATAATTGCTGGCTCTGTGCTTTCTACTTTGTTGTACTTTTACTATTTCAGAGAAACAGCACAAGTTTGATGAGACAGTTAAAGGGTCTAGAAGTCCAAGCGAAATAAACGACTTAACTGACGACAAGCCTTCTTCTGAAAGTGGAACAAAGAAAAAGAAGAAGAAGAAAGGTTGGTTATATTGTTCAATTCAGTTGGTTCCAGAAGATATGTGTGTAATAGAGACAAGAGAAGGATCACTGCCACACTGAGTGCATGCTATAAGTGGCAACCTTCAGTTCAATCTAACCTCACTGGAGTAGAGGACTCACTATGTGTAATCATCTTCATTATCAGGTTGGTCAATCAGGAGACTGGTGTTATAGTCATCTGATCATGTCATGTTCATCACTGTTCTCTGTTAGATAATCTGAAGATGTGTTTGAGTTGTCTGATCATGTCACGCCACTATCCTCTGTTAGTCAGTCCGGAGACTGGTGTTGGAGTTGTCCGATCATGTCATGTTCATCACTGTTCTCTGTTAGTCAATCTGAAGATGTGTTTGAGTTGTCTGATCATGTCACGCCACTATCCTCTGTTAGTCAGTCCGGAGACTGGTGTTGGAGTTGTCGGATCATGTCATGTTCATCACTGTTCTCTGTTAGTCAATCTGAAGATGTGTTTGAGTTGTCTGATCATGTCACGCCACTATCCTCTGTTAGTCAGTCCGGAGACTGGTGTTGGAGTTGTCTGATCATGTCATACAACTGCCCTCTGTTCTTGGCAGATCTCTTTCTCTCAATAAATCTGAATAATGAATTTCTAGCACGTTGTATGATGTAATTCTTTCTTGGACATCCTTTTTGCCTGACTCTTGCCTGCCATTATTTGTAATAGTAGACCTTCGTGTCTCATATTGTGATCAAGCCAAGACAATCTACCGCTTTATCAACTTTTAATAGTAGACCTTCGTGTCTCATATTGTGATCAAGCCAAGACAATCTACCGCTTTGTCAACTTTTAATAGTAGACCTTCGTGTCTCATATTGTGATCAAGCCAAGACAATCTACCGCTTTATCAACTTTTAATAGTAGACCTTCGTGTCTCATATTGTGATCAAGCCAAGACAATCTACCGCTTTATCAACTTTTAATAGTAGACCTTCGTGTCTCATATTGTGATCAAGCCAAGACAATCTACCGCTTTGTCAACTTTTAATAGTAGACCTTCGTGTCTCATATTGTGATCAAGCCAAGACAATCTACCGCTTTGTCAACTTTTAATAGTAGACCTTCGTGTCTCATATTGTGATCAAGCCAAGACAATCTACCGCTTTATCAACTTTTCATTAGTTATCCCTGTGCTCTTGTATTTCTAAAAAAATGCTCATTTGACCTTTTTCTGTCCAGCTCACTCTTTGCTTCCTAGAATGTACAATGTTGGAGAAAAGAATTGATGCCTTTGAAATAAATGCAGGCACACAGACGATGGGACGTATATTATGGAAAGAAAAGATTACAAATAAGGAAGTCTTGGAGAAATTATGGATGCAAAGAGAATTCATGAACAAAATCTCTTCTAAGATGTCAAAGCCATTTTCACTAAAATAGGTCAAATAAATATGCAAATAAATAATTCATAATTTAAAAGTGACACCGGTCAGATGTTATGAATCGTCATCAAGTGAAAGGAAAATTAAGTAAGTTGAGTGAGTGAGTAAGTGAGTGAGTGGGTGGGTGGGTCGGTGGGCGGGTTGGATAGGTAGGTAGATAGGTAGGAAGGTAAGTAAGTAAGTAAGTAAATTAGTTCAGTTCAGGTGCCATCTCTGCATTGAAGGTTGGCTGCAATGGATCTCCAGTGTACTCTATCTTTTGCCATAATTGTGCAATCTGAGAGACTTTTTCCAGTCCATCTCCTGATGTTTTCCACCCACTTAAAACATTGTCTGCCGCTTGAACGACTGCCTTCCACCCAACCATCCAGTATTGTCTTCAACAAGGAAGTATGTCTTGCTAAATGACTAAAATAATGTAACTGTCTAACCCTCATTTCGGTCATTAGTTCTTTTTTCACCCTCAATTTTTCCAATACCTCCATAAAGTAGTGACGAGTATACATAACACCTGACAATTCTCATTTTCAAATTCTGATTTATCTGTTTGGATGTCAGTATATGTTGTAAATTTAAATATAAATATATAAATATAATTTTTTTTTTAAATTAAACTTGAAATACCATACTATGAAAATAAAATATATTAAAGTTAATTTTTGGCTTCCCTCCGTACTTGGTATTTTACTGCCAATGTTTAAAAAATCAAGGAAAAGGCAAAGGAAAGAAAAAGAAAAAGCAATCAAGAAGTCCCCCACCTGTTGGCCCATGGATACACAAGCTACATCTGGCAGATAATGGAATTGATGGCTATGGAGATGGTGGTAGCTTTGCCCCTGTAATCTGCATGAGGCTGTTTAAGAAGTGAGTAATCTTGTTGTTATTATTTACCTAATTACAGATGTGTACAAGTTCCCCCAGTCGGGCTGGGACAACTTTCTTATGAGAAAAGAATAGGACCATTGCACCTTAATAAATAAATAAATATGTATATATATATATATATATATATATATATATATATATATATATATATATATATATATATATATATATATATGTTTGGAAAGACAACTGAAGAGAGTTGTAAATGGGGTTTGTTCGAAGCTGCTCATGCTGAGTTAACTCTTGATGTTTCTTTGGAAGCAGGTCACAGTGGCTCTACTGACATCCAAGGGTTACTTGAGTAAGCTCACCACTATTGGATTACATAGTTGATCTCTAACTCATTGACAAAGCCTGTTTCCAGAAGCACAAATGATGATGTGGGGGAGGGGGGTGGGGTGGTGTGTCTTGATAGTATGTTTCACCTGACCCTAATTGCTCTTCACTGCCTGATCATGATCTTGTTGTTACAGATCCAGCAGAATCCAGGCTTTTGCCCTTCAGCCCAATGCCATGTAATGGTAGCTCCATGTGTCTGCTAGTTCTTGCTTAATGCTATACAAAGTGTTCCGTTTATCTGGTCTCTGAGGAAGAAGAATTTTCTAACATCATTGAGCGTCAAGCTCTCAAAGAGATGTGGGGGAGTGCACAACTGGCACTCTGGAGTGTGTTGTAGTTGGATTCTGTTCAGGTGCTTGCTCAGTAGGATGTGGTGAATTCTCAGCTGGAAAATGCCACACTGATCCTTATTTGTGAATTGATTTATACATTCATTTGGATTTAGGCTTGCCCTATGTCTGTTCTGGATTAATTGGTCTTATTTGTGAGTTGATTTATACATTCATTTGGATTTAGGCTTGCCCTATGTCTGTTCTGGATTAATTGGTCTTATTTGTGAGTTGATTAATACATTCATTTGGATTTAGGCTTGCCCTATGTCTGTTCTGGATTAATTGGTCTTATTTGTGAGTTGATTTATACATTCATTTGGATTTAGGCTTGCCCTATGTCTGTTCTGGATTAATTGGTCTTATTTGTGAGTTGATTTATACATTCATTTGGATTTAGGCTTGCCCTATGTCTGTTCTGGATTAATTGGTCTTATTTGTGAGTTGATTTATACATTCATTTGGATTTAGGCTTGCCCTATGTCTGTTCTGGATTAATTGGTCTTATTTGTGAGTTGATTTATACATTCATTTGGATTTAGGCTTGCCCTATGTCTGTTCTGGATTAATTGGTTAATTCATCTCTATGAAAATCAAGAGGTGATTATTTAAATCACAGAACGTCTCACTAATCCAGTCTCCATAAGACAGGGAGTACGACGGGACTGTGTGCTTTCCCCGAGTCCCAAAATGCATAATTCTGAGTTGATGATGGACAAGGTTATGCGGATTTGTAATAGGGGTGTCAAAGTTATTGGTATAAAAGTTAATGCCATCAAATTTGTGAGACCAAATGATAGTGGGTGGGTCAGTAGCAATGTTGCTAATGCTGCTTGAAAAAATTTATAGCATAGCCAAAAAGTTTGGCATGAAAATAAACACATCAAAAATAAAGACTTTGGGAATATCCAAGCAGCATAGGCAAATAAATATGATCATCAATGGAGAAATAATCGAATAAGTACAGAAGTTTACATATTTAGGGCAAACCGTAACAGAAGATGCCCCCAATGAGACAGAAATAAAGACAAGGACAGTAATGGCAAAGAACAGCTTCAGTGAAAAACAAAAATTATTAACCTCAAAGAATATCAGGATAGAACTGAGGACAAGAATAATCGCCACTCAAAATAGCCAATTGCATGGGGCTGAAACATGGACTCTAGCAAAGAAAGTTTAAAAAGCTTGGAAGCGTTTGAAATGTGCTACTGTATAATGGAAAGAGTGAATTGGACAGAAGAAGATCCAATGACAATTTACTCACTGAAGTGGGCACACAAAGACAAATACTGCGTATGATTATAAAACGTTGGTTGAGTTGGCTGGGTCACAATATGAGACATGAAAGTCTTCTACAGAGGATACTATAGGGCAAGATTCAAGGGAAGAGAGGACCTGGGCGACCAAGTCTCACCTTTGCCTCTCAGGCATGCAGGGACATTAAAGTACAAACTTATGCTGCAATGAAGAGAATTGCAGAGGATATGATCAAATGAGACATACTCAGACAACCTTACAACCAGTCTCAGGACTGATCAACCAGAAGATACAGTCAAGCGGAGAGACATACTTAGACAACCTTACAACCATTCTCAGGACTGATCAACCAGATGGGGTGATAAGTCTGCAGATCTCACTTCCTGTGTTTCCCATGGCACATATGTTCAGTCAAGTTTCTTTGCTTTCCTTCTTCGACCACGTTGCTTTCTCAAGACGTTCCGGCTTGACAGCTTCTACACATGTCCTTGAAAATCAGGAAAAGACCACACCCATCATGAAGTTGTCCTCGAGGCCACCTTCACATCATCTGGCTGAGACACATCACCTCCACTTCATCTGTCTTGCATGCTGTCACGGACAGTGTGACATCAGCCATGATCATGGACTATCAGAGCAATAAGCCCTGGTTACCTTGGCGGATTACTTAACTTGATTTGAGTTTGGAGTAGAAGTGATAACAAAGCTATTACATTATTTCTATAATAGCAAATGTATGTCAGACGATCTCCTAAAATCCTTTTTCATGATTTGCAACTGGTCACATAATTATTTGATGAGTAAGCAGTCTTGGCATCACATTTTATTGTACTTGTGGTCATTTCTCAGACTCATTATGAACTCTAAATGTCTGGAAGAGCTTGACCTAGAAGACAATTCCATAGGGGAGCTTGGAGCACGAGAGATCATAGAAGGCTTAAAATACAGAAAAGAACGTAAGTATTAAAAAGAAATGAGAATAGAAAAGTCTTAATGATCAGTGTATATAAACATATATTATTTCTATGGTAGAAATATTTGTTTTTCTTGTTTTGTTTTTGAGTTTGCCTTCTTTTTTCTATTTGGGAAGTAACATTGAAAGCGATCGAAGAACAAACCAAGATGTTGACACCAGGATTAACGAGGCCTGCTTTCAACTCTCATCGCTCAATATGGAACTCTGCAGCATTCTCCATGGAGAATAAGATTCGGCTGTTTAACATGAATGTAAAGTCGGTTCTACTATATGGGTTGAAGACATGACATGTGACTAAGGGTATCACATCCAGACTGCAGATCTTTATCAACAAGTGTCTTTGTCTCATACTTTGTGCTTGATGTTAATTAGTTTGTTTTACTTATGCCGTTAAGCGGCATGGGGAGCTTAAGTCGTCTGTCCTGCGCCAAGTGCGTTGCGTCGGTCAATGTGAGTCTGTGTCACTGCACAATCACTCTAATGTCCTCTATCCGACTACCTTCTTGCCCTGTAGCCAGATCTACCAGCGTTGTAAGCCATCAGTGGAAGTTGATGAAGGTGCATTCTCATGAGTATTATGTGCCTGGAAATGTATTCTGCGTAAGACATAGTGCTGACCATGATGCAAATAAATTTGTTTCACATTCTGTCTTTCCTGGTAATACTGATGTGTTTAATGTTTAGAGGTAATGGCAAACACAAGTATATGTGAAAGAACATGACCACTACAGCATGAAATTAGGGATAGAAAGGGGAGATGGATAGGACATTTTTAGAAAGAAATAGACTTGGTCATTGACTGACTAAAATACCCTCTCTTGATTCGTTGGGTCTAATAGGGAACAGGTGCTGGTATTAGACCCTCGGAAGACAGGTCAGTTTTACCCTACTAATGACAGAGCGTTGCTACGGTAATCCTGCTTAATTCGAGAGGAATCGCAGGTTGCAGACATTTGGTCCAAGTGCTTGGCCGAAAAGCAAATGGTGCAAGGCTACCATCTGAGGGATTACGGCCGAACGCCTCTAAGCCAGAATCCCGCCCTAAATCTCAGCACCACTGCGATGGGAGGCTACGATATGGTTGGGACCTGGGGCTCGCACCTCAGCCCGACCCGGTCGAGCCGCAGAAAGAGGTCTCTGCCATCCCGCCGATCAAAGCGGGCGGGAAGCTCCTCGATATTCACCCCATACGGCGTTGAGGGGTGAAACCACTAGTAGAAGACTTAGTTCTCGTTCGGGGTGTCGTAAGCAGTAGAGCAACCACCTCACTGCGAACTGTTGAGACTCAGCCCTTGATCATGAGATATGTCCGCACACCAGGCGAACAACATCTCGGTGCCATGACCAGGCTTGTCCCCTTGTTAAATGCACTCCTGCCTCGCTCTTTACCTCTGTGCTATCAGTCATCCCAATGGACGCAGAAGAGACGCAGGCCAGTGGACATTGCACCTCTGCCCTATTGTGACAACCTCCCAGGTGGCGGGGAATGCTAGGCGTACCATCACTGCAGATGAGCCGAGAAAATAAAAGGAGCAAGAAGATACCTTACTGACATGCATATGCTACGTTTCTGGCAGGACGTGACGATCCTGGGACACAGACACACTGGACTGCCTCTCTTCCGAGATACTTGAAAAACTAGTACATACAGTCTATTATATCATGTTACATTATTGCCACACCCTATAGACACGAGTGGGGAAGACTCGATAGTCCTGCAAGACAACTTCCCTAAGAGAGACAACTCTGACCAAAAACAACTGCTCCCTTGCAGATAGGCTGGGGACAGCCAAAGGCTGAGGAGGGCATCCCTACAGAAACGCCTGTTGAAATCAGATGCACTGGGCCACAGGCTTAACAAAGTAACACAGTGCAACGTATATCGCTGTAACCAGCGTTCGAAGAAGAAGAAGAAGAAAGAAATAGGACAGTATAACCAAACATGCACTGAATTAGAATCCATAGGAAAAAGAATGAGTGGAGAGGAAAAGAAAGACTTGTGTAAAAAGGTTGAAGAGGACGTTAGTTCAGTCAGGGTCTCATGGTCACAGCTCAGAAAGATGGCACAGAATAGGAACAGATAGAGATAATATGTTGGACCCTATGTTCCATGGAAACCAAATGGATAAATTATGATACATATTTCTTCTGTGTTTTGTGCCTAATGCTCAGTACATTCGACTTGGGCACCCATTTTTTTTCATTAGGTGTACTTGAAGAATCTGAATCCAGTAAGTTTTGGCTGTGAGGTGTGTCAATAAGTTATTGTCTTCAATCAATCAAAACCTTTAGTGCCCCATGTGGAGCATAATCTTCAACTTCTTCTTCGATCAAATGATGCTATGCTTCTAGCCCTGTGAGGTTCATGAAGGAGACTGCGTGTCAGGTATCAGCCGGTCCCCCACAGCTTTTCGAGCATGATCGTTGGGCCAGACTGCCTCTGTTTGGTCTGTATAAGTAGAGCAGTCCTGCAGGATATGTTATAGTGTTTGCTTGGGTGCTATGCAATCGCACAATGTGGAGTCTCTGAGACTTATTTTGTGGAGGTGGGCCTTGAGTCTGCAATGTCCCGTTCTGAGTCAGAAATTCTTTGTTTGCCCATCTCTGCCAAGTTTGTATATGCTGTCATTCTCTGGCTTGAATTCTTTGTGCTGGTCTCTCCATTTTGTTATCATGAATCATTTGATTAGTGTATTTGCTTCTTTATAACTCTATGGATAGGGAGTCTCGGGGCCCCACTTCCTGCTTATGCGAGCTCATCTGCTTTATCATTACCAAAGATCCTACAGTGACAGTGGGTCTGAATGGTTCTGAAATGAGTGCTTCACACTTTTCTATTTCAGCTTCAAGGATGTCTACATGTTTTCTGTGGATATCTCTGGCCAGATGGTTAGGGCTTTTCCTGTAGTATGTTTTTAGTATATATTTTTATATGGGTGTACTTGAAGAATCTGAACACAGTAAGTTTGGGCTGTGAGCTGTGTCACTAAGTTATTGTTTTCAATTAGTCAATCAATCACTAAGTTACTGTCTTCAATCAGTTAATCAATCAAAACCTATAGAGTCCTATGTGAAGCACATTCTTCAACAAATACATACCAAATCTTCCTGCCGTGGGCCATCAGCCAGCTCAATCCATTTCTTCACTATCTCTTTGATATTTGCCAAAAGCTCTCTCCACCATGAATGAGTTAGCCTGATTCTAATACAGGTTTATAAAATAATCAATGGAAAGGATAAATTAAACTATAACAAGTTTTTTCCAAAATAGAGCCGCCTATAAGAACAAGAGGGCACACCTACAAATTAATTAAAGATAGGTTCAGATTAGATACCAGGAATTATTTTTTTAGTCAGAGTGGTGAATGCTTGGAATGCATTGCCACATGAAATATTGGAGATAGGGTCAATTAATGCATTCAAGAATAGGTATTTTTAGATCAAGTGACGGTACAAGTAACTGGTTGAATACAAACTCTGCAGTCTTCTAAACTAGTATAAAGATAAGATAAAGTCTACTTTCTCTTTTGCTGCCTTCGGAGTCTCAGAACAGCTTCCTTAATGTATGACCTATCCAATGCTAGCACCTGAACATGCCCTGTTCCTCTGACATCAAACATCAGAACACGTCACAGTCTCCTCGCCTGTGGATACGCCAGAAGCCAGATAACTTGTTATCCAGCAAAGCACCTTCATGTACGTGTTCATATCTCTCTTTAATCTATTCACCCCTTCCTATATGATTTGTTAGTTCATATTTTTGCTGTTTGTTGTTCCTGATGAAGGGCATTTGGTCGAAACGTAGGTCTCATTTCTGTTTTCATCTTAGCACAGTATCTTATGATACATAAGCACGGGGATTACCGTGGCAAAGTGGTCAAGCCGTTTGCCTTGTGATCAGATGAGTTGGGGTTCGAATTCGAACTGCGTTGATAGGTTCATGATCGCAAGTTTTTTCCAGAGATCCCTAGGTTCATCACTGGAGCTATGGAGTTCGTGCTTTTTGTGATGTTCTCAGCAAGCGGCATACCGTTTTGTGGAGAAAGACCAAGCCTAAGGGGTAGACCGGCAGCACTGAAGTCGAGCCCTCACCTTTAACCTTAATCTTGAACACATATACCATTTTTGTACGGCGCCAAAACTTAGACTCTGCTGAAAAAGGACATTTCTAGACCCAAGTCCTTTCATATGCGCAATCAGCGGCGTATTCTTGGAATTCCTTGGTACGGTCTCGTACATAATGTCAAGGTCTCTACTATGACTAACCTCCCAACTGTATCAGAAGTCCTGGACAGTCATCACTTTTCCCTGTTTGGACATGATGTCCGACTTGATCAGGAAGTTACAGCTCACCAGATCCTTCTCAAGGCAGTTCAAAGTGCTAATGCAGGAGAGGCCGTCCCCCAAAACACGTGGCTTCAACAGATAGCAACTTCCCCCCCTGCTATAGACGAGGTCTGACAGAGTGCCGTTTTGACTAGTCATGGTGGCATTCAACCAACGCAACGAGCCTTAGATGCCTAGGCGAACATTATTATTATTTTTTACACAGCTAGGATAGGAAATGTAGCAAGAAAGGAAATTGGCAAGCCCTCGTCATAAAAATCTGAAGCCTTGTACAAGAATATCTCTCACACTTCATCCCTGACAGCAATGTCTGATACGGGCACTACATTTCCATACAAGTTTACATATATGGTGTAGCAATTTGTAAAAAAAATGTAAAATTCAGTTAATACTGCACTATTCTATCCTCTATACAGTAAAACTTGGTGGATGTAAGGTTCGCAGTACACACACAATTACAACAGACAGCTTTAATTCTATTGTAAAACTTGGCAACCGGGTGGCGAGAAAGGGAAAGAGGGGTAAAAAGAAAGGGAAGAAAAAAAAGGTAAGGGTGTGTAAAAAGTAGCAATTTTTTAGTGGCACAAATCTAAAAAGTGATACTAATGATATGAAGTGTATATTCCTGGACAAAGTTTACTTTATAGGATGAAAGTTTACTTTTCTAGACAAATGTTTATATAAACAAAGATGCAGAAAACAATCGCAAAGGCAGGTATATTTTAAACACTTAGAAAACATATACACTAAACAACAGAAAACATATACTCCAGACAACAGGAAACATATACACCAGACAACAGGAGACATACACACCAGACAACATAAAACATATACACAAGACAACAGAAAACATTTATACAAGACTACAGAAAACATACACTCGAGACAACAGAAAAGATATACACAAGACACAGAAAACATACATAAGACAACAGATGTTAGGCATAGGGTCAACGATATTAATCAATCTGAGTGTTTTCAGTTTTATGTCATGCATTACATCTGAGCGAAAAATATATACTTTGTGGCATAGTTCATTAATACACTTTTGTCTATTTCAGTAAACATATTTTTGGGGAATATTTTAATAAATATACTTTTCAGCATATTTCAGTAAATAATCTTTTTAGCATATATCAATATTTATATACTTTTTTTGTTGTCTGTTTTAATAAATATACTTTTTTTTAAAATATCTGTTTCTGTTTCTAAGAATTGACGTCACTGCACTCTGGGCATCCGCATAGGTGCTCAGTCTCTCTCAGAAAATGGCATTGGTTATGGATGCTGATGGTCCCTGTAGCTCGCTAGTTGTACACTCTTCTGCTCCGTCCTCTCATGTACCCTACTCCGCTCGAACCTCATTTAATGTCGAAAACTTATAGCCTGTGAATTGCTGCTTCATTTATTGTGGTGTACTCATCTAACAGGTGGTCATTGATTGATTTCAGAATGTCACTTCTATCCATCACTAATGTGTCCATGATGGGAGCTTGTGAAGCCAAGATGTCAGCTCTTTCATTGCCCTGAACCCCGGCATGAGCTAGACAGTAGATCCATGTCAACCCCTGGAGGTTTAGGCCTCAACAGTTGCTATCCACTTGTACCTAAGCCATCCCTTCTATACCTTCTGAAGTATGACTTGCGCATCTGTCACGATGACTGCCCTTGTTATAGAAGTCTCAGATATCCATTTCAGTGTTGAGGTCACTGCTTTCGTCTCCATTCTTAAACTGTGAGGTTGTTGATATGTATGCCCTACTGCGCTCAGCAACGACCTCTCCTCTCACTCTAGCCGAGAAACCCCAACCTGATATCCCACTGCGCACGACTGATCCACCGTTGTATATGACGGCATCACTCTCCTGGGTGTTCTCAGTTATCAGCTGATTTACCTCGTGCTCTGCACTCTCGTTGTTCCGTTCTCTGCATTCCTTGCCTAAGGTTATGATGACTCTCTGGTACTCTATCATTCTATCACCAGTGTAGACCCATTCTTCCCTGTTGGTTATTGTCTCAGATGGAGTGACATGTCCAATTGCTGTCTCTGCCTGTGCTATCCATGACGTCCCTCTTGATTCTTGATCTCTTGATGTCTGAGAAACTACTGTACAGAGGGTATCATGTGTCTGTGGTGAGCACGCATATAGGCTTTGACTTGGGCCAGTTTATGTCTGGATGTCACCGATAACAATCCTAGCATGTACCACATCATCACAATCGGGGTATCTCTAGTGCAGCCCAGAACTAGTCGCATACCTTAATTCTGGATTCGTTCCAATCTTTCACACTGATAGAAAGGGATGAACAGGAGGCGTTGTTCCAAGTCTGCAGCAGCCATGGTTTTGTGTGCTCCTAAGCCTCCCTTACATCATTGTATGATATGATCAACATGGCAATTATAGAAGAGACTGTGATCAAATGTCATTCCGAGGTATTTCAACCTGTCACGCTTGTCAATGGAGCAGCTATCAAAAGTGATGCCTGGGAGGTCAGCCTTTATTTTGGAATTATTCAAAGAGCACCACATCATGCAGGCCTTCTTTGGATTGATCTTGAAGCTTGAGTCGCTGCACCACTGTGAGATTGCTTGCAATGTTCTCTGGATGTCTTTGACCAACTCATGCATGTCTGAGCCAGTCCTGTACGTTAAGATGTCATCTGCAAATGTCAATGTTCGCCCTGTCCCTGTGAGTTGAATATTGGTCACTTTTACTGTGTAGATATTGAACAGCACCGGTGAGAGCAGAGACCCTTGAGGCAGTTCTGAACATATTCACCTCAGTTCTGATGTGCACGATCCCAGGCGTAGCACAACTGTTCTTTCCACCAGGGCAGCTGATAACCAACTAACCAGCCACGGGTTTAAACCACATTGCTTTAGACATGTCATTAAAGTCAGAAAATCGACACGGTTGTATGCATCTTCCAGGTCAAGTTTTGCAAAAGCTCCAGTGTTACTCCAGGTCTCTTTCACTGTTCTATAGCTGCCCAGCATATATGGTAGGATGTGCTCCCGTTCAAGGTAGTACATTATTTTCCTGGCCACTATCTACTTGATCAATTTTCCATATACATTCTGTATGGTGATTATTCGATAGCTGCTGAGAAGTGTGGAGTTCTTACCAGGTTTAGGCAGTTTGCACAGATATCTATGAAGCCAGTTATCAGGCACGGATGACTTCTCTATACTGTGATTGAACTCCTTCACCATATTTCTTATCTCTGTCTCACCCAACTGCTTGATGTGGCAATACTGTACTCCATCAGGACCTGGGGCAGTGTTTTTGCTGGTACGTAGGCAATTAGCGACCTCCGTCTTGGTGACAAGGTCTACATAATTTCCTGATGGGCATCTCTGTTGCCCTTGTCAGTCTGGGCAACATATTGACTAAAAAAAACTCAGACCCTTCCCTTTGTCTGTCTTCAGGGAAATTCCTGAGGTGTCTTGAATGTTAGGGATAAGCTGGCTTCTAGTCTTTCCATTCATCTTTCAATGCATGTGCCAGAACTTCTGGAGGATATTATCATTCCCACACCTGTAATAAACTCTTCACATCGCTCATTTTTGGACTCCCTAGCTAACATTTTAAAGGAATTGGTAGCTTTGCATTTTACTTCCTTCTTCTCATTCAACGTTCGGCATTAGTACCAGATCTCTTTCTGGCTTTATGCCAATCCTTTGTTGCCACCTCCTTTTATCTCCAGGATGTATCAACTGCTTGATTTGAAATATTTAAGTAAATATAATTTTTTGGCATGTTATACTTTTTAGCATATTTCAGTATTTATATACTTTTTTTTTGTCTATTTCAATATATATACTTTTTGGCATATTTCAATATTTAATTACATTTTTGTCTATTTCAATAAATATACTTTTTGACATATATAAGTATTTACATACATTTTTTTAGTTTATTTTAATAAATGTACTTTTTGGGAAATTTCAATAAAAATACTTGTTGGCATATAACAGTAAATATACTTTTTGTCTATTTCAGTAAACATGATATCTCACTCAAGATATGTCACTGGGATGTTACTGTATAGTATTGTATACATTGACAACTGAGTAATACTTGTCACATTATTTTACATGCTGTATATAGTGGTTGAACTAGAGCTGTATAGCCGTTTGATCTTTCCCAGCCTGTAAAAGGTTTACTTAGTGGCAATCAGTAGACAACTTCACTTACCTTGGCAGTACTCTCACCAGAGAAACTACAAGACTAATGCTGCTTTTGGGAGACTGTGTGGGATCAGAGGAGTCTTAGTCTTGATTTGAAACTCAAAGTATACCATGCCATAGTGATCACAACTTTTCTGTATGCCAGTTAGACATGGGTAGTGTACAGCAAACATGCTAGAAAAATAAACCACTTCCACACAAGGTACCTCCATAGATTCTTGAGAATACAATGGCAGGATAGGGTACCAGACACTAAGATTCTCACAAAGACCAAAATGTAAAGTATCCACACACTATTACAGAAGATCCAGAGCAGGTCGGCCAGCCATACCATACCAGACAATTACATCCCCAAACAACTAATGTATGGCGAGCTGAAAGAGGGCTTGCATCTAGTCGGTGGGAAAAAGAAGTGCTTCTAAGATTCTCTCTATGACACGCTTCAACATCAATGTAAACTCATGGGAGCACCTGAGACAGGAACACCAGGCTTGGTGTAGAATGACCACCAGGCTTGGTGTAGAATGACACCAGGCTTGGTGTAGAATGACCACCAGACTTGGTGTAGAATGACCACCAGGCTTGGTGTAGAATGACACCAGGCTTGGTGTAGAATAACCACCAGACTGGTGTAGAATGACCACCAGACTTGGTGTAGAATGACCACCAGGCTTGGTGTAGAATGACCACCAGACTTGGTGTAGAATGACCACCAGACTTGGTGTAGAATTACCACCAGACTTGGTGTAGAATGACCACCAGACTTGGTGTAGAATGACCACTAGACTTGGTGTAGAATGACCACCAGACTTGGTGTAGAATGACCACCAGACTTGGTGTAGAATTACCACCAGACTTGGTGTAGAATGACCACCAGACTGGTGTAGAATGACCACCAGACTTGGTGTAGAATGACCACCAGACTTGGTGTAGAATGACCACCAGGCTTGGTGTAGAATGGCCACCAGACTGGTGTAGAATGACCACCAGAGACGCCTCCATTGCTGAGGAACACAGAATCTTCGAGGTGCTGAGAAAACGTACTGTGCGGAAAGACAAAACAGCTGATACTCACATGTCCAACCCTGGCCTTAAATGCTGCATATGTGGAAGGGGATTATATGCTTAAATTGGACTATGCTCATACAGGACTCACCAGTGAGGTGCAACACAACATGTCTGACTCATGTTGCCATCATCACTTGCGATGGACAACTATTATTATTATTATTAGTGTCACAGATTTAGTTTCCTTGTGGCTTTTCTGCAACTTGTTGAGCTTGAGTCATGAGCCCTACCCAACCCTTCTCTGCCAACTCAGAATGAAACCACAAGGTCCTATTTTGCTTTAGGCTCACATGTGAAAATAATAATAATGTTTGCCTAGGCATCTAAGGTCGTTGTGTTGGTCGAATGCTACCATGTCTAGCTGTTGAGGCTTGTAGCCAAACCGCATGCAGTCTTAAGGAGAGACTGTTATCTGCCAGAGCCATCTAGAATGGGGGTGGCCCCTCCCACAATTCCAGCCGGCCGGTGAAGACCATTGTTACATATAACTGATTTAAGCATGATCTGGTGAGCCGGAACTTCCTGGTCCAGTTGAGCTACATGTCTGAACACAGACAGGCGGCAGTGGAACAGAATGTCCGAGATGAAAGGAAGACTTGTCATTGCAGAGAACTCAACATTGGAGACAAGATCAAACCCCCAGATAATGAGGATGTGTCGCTGGTTGCGCACGTGAAAGACATAGTTTCTTGTTATATGTTGCTTAAGTAGAGTCCACGTCTCTGAACCATACAGGAGGACAGAAATCACACTTGTATGGTAAATAAGAAAAGGGTATGACAATTAATGGTGGCCAAGGGGTTGTGAGCTTATATTACAAACCCAACATACCAGGTTCAGATCTTGGTGCACTTGGTTATCAGTGACTCGACATGTGGAATTTTATAAAGTTTGACAACTTCTGCAAGTCAACCCAGCTGTAAATAGTTATCTGACAAAGTAGAGGGAATATTTTGAACCCCCCACAGGAGCTACGCAGTTTGTGCTCTGTCATCTGCACTTTCAGTAATGATAAGGTCTGAGCGCATATGGGGTGCTAAGTGCAATAAAGTCAGTTCTAAGAGCTATTTTCCTGCCATCCAGCAGCTATAAAATTCGCAGAGAAAATTACTATGTTCTTGTTCTGGGTTCTCCATAGCCACCTCCCAACCATCCAACAACATTCTACTACAGAAACATTCCCACCCAACTATCTAATCCCATTACTGGGACCTTCCAAATATCTAATCCCATTACTGGGACCTTCCAAATATCTAATCCCATTACTGGGACCTTCCAAATATCTAATCATTACTGGGACCTTCCAACTATCTAACCATTACTGGGACCTTCCAACTATCTAACCATTACTGGGACCTTCCAACTATCTAACCATTACTGGGACCTTCCAACTATCTAATCCCATTACTGGGACCTTCCAAATATCTAATCATTACTGGGACCTTCCAAATATCCAACCATTACTGGGACCTTCCAACTATCTAACCATTACTGGGACCTTCCAACTATCTAACCATTACTGGGACCTTCCAAATATCTAATCCCATTACTGGAACCTTCCAAATATCTAATCATTACTGGGACCTTCCAACTATCTAATCATGACTGGGACCTTCCAACTATCTAATCCCATTACTGGGACCTTCCAAATATCTAATCATTACTGGGACCTTCCAAATATCTAATCATTACTCGGACCTTCCAACTATCTAATCCCATTATTGGAACCTTCCAAATATCTAATCCGATTACTGGAATCTTCCAACTATCTAACCATTACTGGGACCTTCCAAATATCTAATCATTACTGGGACCTTCCAACTATCTAACCATTACTGGGACCTTCCAAATATCTAATCATTAATGGGACCTTCCAATTATCTAACCATTACTGGGACCTTCCAAATATCTAATCATTACTGGGACCTTCCAACTATCTAACCATTACTGGGACCTTCCAAATATCTAACCATTACTGGGACCTTCCAAATATCTAACCATTACTGGGACCTTCCAAATACATTCTGCTACAGAACCATTCTGGCTAAGTCAGGTTCTATTTTATTCCTGAAAACTACATTGCAATTCTAGGTACTCAACAAATAGCATAACATGGAGAATCGTCATGTTGGACTGGTCTGACTTGAACACACCATCCCTGTCCATTAGCCAGACATGTCTAATACTGGAAATTACATCTTTTCTGGAAACATCCCTCCCCACTCTCACTGAAAGTACTCTAGGGCCTAAGTTAATGTCTAACACTGGAACTCATTCATGAACATCCCATATATATGATGTAATTATATGTGTTTCATTAATCTTGTCACAAGTTTTTATGTCCTTTGTTACTTGACAGAAAAGGCAATAGCATGTTGTTGTTGTTTGAAGCTACTCTTGTTGACTTGAGTTATGTTAACTTGACAAAGTTTCTTTGGTATCAGGTTATAGTGGCTCTTCTTACATCCCATAGTGTACTTGAGAAGGTGGGCAGAAGTCCTTCTGGCTGTAGTGCAATGTGAGATTCCTCAGTAAGTTTACTAATATGAGGATGACAACCTTGTTGACCAGACTTGTGACACCTTCTGTTATGAGAAGCATGAAAGGGTTGAGATGCGGGGGTCTTGATCAGAATGTTTTTACCTGCGTTCGATTACTCTTCCACATTAAATGACAAAGAATATAGGTACTGGTTGCATATACTCTTGCTCTATCCTCTCAGGCTCCTCTCCCTGCTTTATCCATGATTAATTTTAAAATTCAGCAGCCTGTGGATTACCAATGCATCGATTGCAGTGTCAATAACCAAGAAGCAGTCTCTGATCAACCTGAACTTGTCACAGATACAGGTGTTTGAAGTAACGACACCAGCTCGTTCATTACCCTTACCAAAGACAGATATTGGCTTAAAAAACAGCCAGCCTGGTTAAAATGCACATTTACATTAGATTATGTTTGGAAGCCTCGTATTCAAACAAGTATGTTGTAAATGTCTGTTGCCAGGTAGCCGAAGGTTATCTTTTATAGGTATTTTAAACTTCCTGCTTCTTACTAGGACTGGGGGGAGATACAATTTATTATGGGTAGATCTTTAACTAGAATTTTTGAATAATTGAGAGTGATCCAGGCCTCTCTTGAGAGACGCTTGGTCGGAATCATCTTCACAACCAACGTATGCAAGATATCCACAATTTTGACATATGACGATTGTCCTTGGTGAATGATGTGGTAATCTATCCAGACAAGTCAAAACATAAATGGGCAGGTGGCGATGAAACGATGGTCGATGAAGAACAGCGACAGCAGGCTGGTCCCACCTGAGGCCAAAAGTGACAGCGGGGAAGACCTCCAATGCGATGATTCCCTTGCTGTCGGCAACAACCTACAAGATGCCTCTGGAGGAGTGTTTACCACCCACTGGACTTCCCTGGTCAAAGACAGGGTCCACTGGAGATGAAATTGAGACCTGCAGCTACGTTGAGATACGGGTCATCAAGATCAATATCATCATAATGCTGACCAAGTATTATCTGCTAGAAATTCACAAAACTCATCTTGCAGCTCAAGGATAAAGCAGTTAGCATCTCATCCATCAGTTCAAATATGCGAGACAAACTTGTCTTCTTGATAACCATCTTGCTTCATGTAGAAGATTCACATGATTTGCTCTAGGTTATCAACATAATAATAATAATAAATTCGTCCATCATCGTTGTTAAAGACAACCAGCACCATCCCATGTCATACTCCATCCTTGAATATGTGGCTGATCAAGAAGGTGCCAGACTATTTTGTGCCTTAGGCAACGTTAAGCACCTTACCTCCTCCCCCAATAAAAACAAAACAAATTTCAACTTGCTTGTGGAAAAAAACAATGAAAATCACAACATTTTTATTAAACAAACAAGAAAAGGTCATACATCAATTACTTCTTAACTTTCTCGAATACAAAAGAAAATATTTGAGCACACAAATCAATTTGAACTTGAATGCCACTCGGTAGAGTGTATACCTCCGACACGGGCAACACAACCCTCAAAACCACATCGAAATCTCACTTTACGTGCCTTTTTCTTTGTACATTTTGTCAGCAAATCAGTTAAGTGCTGATGTCTGTTCATGTTCAATTGATATAGGTGCCAAGCCAACCAGGATCTTTTCACCATGTTGAGTGTATGTAGGACTAGGTTTTAGTTTTAAGAAACAATGATACTTGAAGTGTGAGAAGGATCCCCAAAGCAACATAAATACTACCCACAGGCGCATTATCCATGAGCTTTTGTTGTAGTATGAAGAGAAGTACCCATCTTTGTAGTAGCATAGATACTAGTCGCCCTTCAATTATAGTATTTTCATAAAACGGGGATCCGAACATTTTGCCACTCCACCATGTGATCCCAGTGGGAGGAAGTGACAAGCAGATGAAGCCAAGCATAGCACAGCCACCTGGAGGAGCCTGGTCCACCTTCATCAGCACGATCAGGATGTAAAGAAAGCTACCTGCAACCTGCCACTTAGCTTCCTTTTAAAACGCACAAAAAAGAGTAACTTTATTCATTCTGGGCATTCAAAAAGAACAAAATGGGCTTCCTATGTACAATAGCTTTATGTCACAGTTGATACTGCCTTTCTCAGAGTCACCAGCTTTCTTGAGCAGTGATTTGAGTTATCCAGTTGCTATTAGCATCTGCTGCCCATCCAACGAAGGTGGTTCATTTACTTCCCATATTAATCCACGCACTCACATGCAAACCAGATATGCAACAGCATGTTTTTCTCAGACTAGCTATGTTTCGTCATCTCGTCTGTCCACTGATTTTGTTATATAAACGCGCGTAGATGCAATTTTCTGTCTCGTGTCATCTGTATGCTTATTGTCATCTCAATTCAATCTGTAGTGCTCATTTAAAGTAATATTTTAAAAACTATTATTATAGTGTTTTTGTCCTGTTGTCAGAAGAATTTATAGGGCTCAGATTTAAGGCTGCTGGCCCATTAAAAAAAACCTATGTTTTACTGAATTTGGAACCCGCACCGACTTGGTCACTGGAATCCTGGTATTCAATCAGGCAGATCAGTGTCTGATGCCAAGTAGCCAAAAGCTATCCTTTTGTCCTGTAAATCTATCTTGTTGGTCATTAGATGGTGCCATTGTGTGTCTACCATGGTTTGCCTTTTGGACTTTAATTTTGCTATAATAGCAAGTCTGTAGGTAGTATCCATCCTGCGGCTTACTAGGTCATTGTTCAAAAGACCAGTATGAAAATCGCCTGGCCACCCACTGCTTAACACTCAATAACCAGCACTGCAAATGCGTCAGATGCAGGCTTCCAGTAAGGGGGCCAACTTAATTTAACATCTTTATACTGGTTTAGAAGACTCTGCAGAGTCTGTATACAACCAGTTTCATTTACATTACCTTGCTCTAAAAGCTACACGGATTTAATTTATTCTTAAATGCATTAACTGTCCCTTGCCTCCACTACCTCCCGTGGCAATGCATTCCAAGTATTCACCACTCTCTGACTAAAAAATTATTTCCTAATATCTAATCTGGACCTCTCTTTAGTTAATTTGTAGCAAAGCCCTTTTGTTCTTGTGGATGGCTGTATTTTGAAAAACTTGTTATAGTCTAATTTATCCATTCCTCTGATCAACTGTAGTGATTAGGGCTATCCTTTACATAAAGCAAAAACAAGAAATGAAACATTCATCAAATAACCTCCACAATTCCCCCAAAACATCAAAATCTCCACAAAAAACTTGACTTCATTCCCCATAAAGAAGCATTCGAAGAGTTTCTATGCTCATGGTCTGGAAATAGTCAAGACATCCTGGTGTGCATGCTCGGAACAGAATCGGCACATTTTTTACAGAAAACAGCCGGGACATGGGCCTGATAGCTCGCAAACCAGGTCCAAATAATGGGCCTTTGCAGATGTCACACACCTCCTGCCTGTTGCATAAACAAATGAATATTTTTTTAACAATGTTCAGGTCAATATTACTTCAACATTTAATGGGGTTTAGCTCATTCTTTCTGGTTCCCTTTGGAACAAAGGACTCCAGTAACTTTCTCACAGATTTCTATTTAGGTTGTCTTTAATCTCCACCTGTCCAACTACAATTTCTTTCCCTTCCTGTTCTTCACCAGGTATTTTCCAGTTGTCTTTTCAAATCCAAACTTTCAAGTCCTTATTTTTAATTCTTACTTAAGTCTCAAGTCATCTTTAGGAACTCCAAAGGAAAACAGCAGTATGTGACATGATGAAAGAACTATATCCAAGAGCTCTCCATACTTAAGGCTATCTTGCCAAGGTTGGAAAGCTTGCGTGCCTCAATGATCCAAGGAGCTTTTCAAGCAGGAGTTTTACTCCTGGGAGAGTCACCCAAGCCGGACAGGTCCTTGGAGAGAGACCAGATAAAAGGGCTGAGGAGTAGGTGGAGTCTTATAGGTGTAGCTGAAGAACCCACCGGCAAGTGGTACATGCTCTGGGTTGCACCAATCCATCCCCACTTCATGGATGAAATGCATTCTTGTCTCGTTCTTTACTTTCTGTCCTCTATCATTTATCCCCATGGATGACGAAGAGATGCAGACCAGCGGACATTACAGCTCTGCCCCTTTGTGACAATCTGCGAGGAATGCCACACATACCTTCACTGCAGATGGACTGACAAAACTGAGATATTCGACCCAGATGAATATGATATGTCCCTGGCAGGACGTGCCCACACTGGACTGCCTCCCTTCGGGGATACTTGAAAGATGCGTCCATAACCCACCTTCTCAATCATAATGCCTCTAAGACAAAAGACTTTATATGAGATAGGAAGTCGCCTCAACAATTGAGGAGGACATGTGCTTTTATTTGGGAGGTATGGGATATTTGGTACCTCATATGGAGTAGAGAGAATCAGGGAAGCTGCACGGAGACATAAAATAGACGAGCTCCAGTTTATTGAATAGATGGTATCTCAGTCTGTTGTGGCCTGTGCAGAGTCTGAAGACCACCACCTGCTCTCTTCTGTTCAACTAGTAATAAGCATCATTTTGTATGTAGCCATATGCTCTGTTTCCAATTTGTCCATCTATCTGGCTCCTAATAAACCTTCTGGACTCCATAAGTCATACTAGAATCACTACCTTGATTGAGTGGAGCAGGTGATCCTACAAGATTTAAATGCTAGGGCAACTGTGTACTGAGCACTACCAATGGAGATGAATTTCTATACAAAACTGTTTGGGAGCCTTGACATCACAGTAACATTTGTCCAGAGAGCTGGACTTCACATGTAGATATCATTTTAAAAGACATGATGGAAGAGAAAAAGGAGAAGAAGAAGAAAAAGAAGGAGGCGGAGAATGAAAAAGAAGAAGGAAGAGAGAAGAAGGAGGAGGAAGAAAAAGAAGAAGGAGGACGGGAAAGAAGTAGATGAAAAAACAGGAGGAGGAGGAGGAGAAGACGAGAAAGGAGGAAGAAGAGGAAAAAGAAAGAGAAAAAAAGGAGGAATGGAAGAATAGGCGGAGAAAGAAGTAGAAAAAAAAGAAGAAGGAGGAGGAGAAGACAAATGACGCGCAAGTCAAATTCCAAATCTTCAGTTATCATGTCAAGCCTCAAGTGAAGTCCCTCTAAGTCTCATGTCGGCAGGTCAGCGAAAGAGGTCAATGATCCAATGATATAGTCTCATTCAGTAACAAATGAACAAAAATGAATTGCATAAATCTAGGTTGCCTATTTCTGACAACCAATGAACCATTAACGTATAAATGTATTTCACATGTGTCGGTGGTTAGCACTTCTACTTCAGCAAGTCAGTGCAAGTCACCTCATAATATTTTTGTGCAGGTCGCAAGTCGATTCAAGCTTTTGTTAGGAAGTACATGAGTCACGTTTAAAGTCAATACTTGTGAGTGATTTAAGCGCTATTCAAGTCCAAGTCTATCGACTCAAGTCAACAGGTTTGGTACTGACAGAAAGTGTTTTATTTGATAGACGGAAAAAAAACATGCCTTTCCGGGGGGTTTCTAAACCCGTATTCTCTTCGCCAAGGGACAGCGGCTAAACCACTCTGCCACTTCTTCCTTTTTATTTACATATACAACAACAGGAATACTGAAACAATGTTGTTGTTACTTAAAGGTACTCATACTGTGTGAACTCTTAATGCCGTTTCTTTGATAATAACTCTTCAAGGTGCACTTGAGGCGGCGGAGCATAGTCCTTCTGGCTGCAGTGAAAAACGAGAGACTTCAATAAGTACACCACTATGGAGATTACATTGTCTGTCCTCACCTCGTTGACCTGACTGCAGCGACATACCTCTTTATTTACTCAATCATATATAGATATGGCAGGTAGATTAAAAAAAGGATCTGGATTGACATCATAATTCCAGAACTTTGGACTAGAGCTAAAAGTTGCTTTGCATAGGCAGACCTCTGAGCCTAATACACATGTAGCCTGAGTCACGTCTGCTCTGCTACTCTAGTTTGTTTGCTGTAGTGCATCAGCTTACCTGCGTGAATCACATTCGTAGAATTGTCATGACAAAAAAAATAGATAAGGAAAATTTACTTCAGAATTTGTCAAAAACTTGGTGAAAGTTATAGACAGTCTGCAGGGCGATTGGATGACTTGTAGATTGTGCAAGAAACTGCTGCACAAGTTGCTATATATTGGTAAGCACATTGTCATGATGAAGTTGTCACTCACCACTCACATGCAATGCTGGCCTTTTCGACGAAATGTGTCCCTCAGATGCTGCAAAACTTAACTGAACTGAATCTAAACCAATGCGTAAGTCTTCGGACAAATCATGAATTGTAATTTGGCGATTTTACAGCACAGCTGTGTGCACAAGTTCAACATTGTTTTCACTTTTGCTGGTTGCATGCCTTTATCATTCTCTCAATACTTTCACAACTATCTTAAAAATGTCTATACCAGTTTTAAACTTTGGTACGAGTCATACAATCTTCTCTCTAGACTGTCTGTGCCTTTATGTGTCTTCACATGTTTCACAAGATTTTCATAAAATCTGTTGCAAATTCGTTGATCAGTTTTTTTCAGCTCTGACAATGCAACAAATGCAGTTCACACACGTAACGACAATGTACTACTGCAAACAAACCAGAAGTAGAGGGCAGGCATGACTCAGAATACATAGAAATTAGGCTCAGAGGTCAACCTTTGCCTAGCAACTTCCAACTGCATTTCAGGGTTCTGGAATTATGATGCCAATCCAGATACTTTTTGAGATCATACCTCGTACAACAGTTCAGTTCAGGTGCCATCTCTACAGTGAAGATCAGCTACAGTGGATCTCAAATATTATCTGCCTCTGGCATTGATGGTACAATCTGCCAAACTTTTTTGCTGTTCATCTTCTGATGTTATCTTGTCACTTATAGCATTGTTTAACTCTGACATATTTATTCTAGTACAACAAATGGAATACAGAAATGATAGAAAGTGCCAAATAAGATAAATAATTTGAGATAAACAACGACGTGGCAAGATTTCATAATACCCAAATAATTAAACTGACCTCGCTAAGATCTTCATCACCTCACTTGGCAAATTCTGGAGGTCACTAGGGAGTCTGGTTCTGCACACTCTAACAGAGGCCAAGTCACAAAGACTCTGTTAAGAATAAACAGATTTGATATTACAACAGCTTTATAACTTATTTTCAATCAAAAACCTGTCAGCTCCCTGTGGAGTATAGGTCCTCAACAAATACCAAGTCTTCCTGTCATGAGCCATTTCTGTCCTTACTTTGCTTTTCTTTATTCTTCCACTAATGCCGTGGAACATAGTGAGGAGCTGTAGGTTGAGCCAGATGTGTTGCTCTGGTTGTTGTGAGCCCATGCTGCTGACATAGGATGTCTTTGATCTTGTCTATCCATTTGCCTCGGAATCTTCCCTTGGTTCGAAACCCCAATTTCCTACTGTTGTATGTTTTTAATGGCAGCCGATCCGGATTCATTCTCATGAGATGGCCAAACCACTTAACCTTCTTGGGAGGATGTTGTTCCCACATTTTTCTGATGTCTGTATTTTTAATTTCGTCTCTTCTTGTTACGTTGATAACTTTTCTCAGGCATGTCATTTCACAGGTTCCAATTTTCTTTTCCTGTGCCTTGGACAGAGGCCAGGTTTGGCACTGATAGCACAGAGTTGGTAAGAAAATAGTGTTTATCAGTTGCCTTTTAGTTTATATACTGATGTTTGAGAAGTAGTGACAGTTGAAAGGTCACTGCAATTGCTTTTTGACATCTGGTTTTGATTTCTCTGTCCAATGGTCCATCCTCAGTGAAAATGCTTCGCAGGTACTTGACCTCTTGCACCTTTTTGAGCTTGTTGTCATTGACGTGAATGGTTAGAGGACCTGGTGGCTTGTTAATTGTCATGGTTTCTGTCTTTGATGTACTACTCTTCATAACACTTACTGAATTTATCAATGTTGCTACCTTTGGATTATAGGCCTGCAGCAGATGCTAAATACCAATTTGGGGGTATTCTGAGGACCCTTCTATAACATTTAGACTCAAAAGACTCAATTCTCTTCCTTGAGGTTTGGGTAACTGTCCATGTTTCATAGACATATGTGGATATGTGCCACAATTGTCAAGCTTGGTTCCTGAGGAAAATTACATCATGTGAAATGAAATGCCTAAGAAAAGTAAATGGTGTTAACCGGGACAGAAGACATGAGAAATGACGTCATCAGAAACTACCCTTGTGTTGAATACATATCAAGACAGAAGATGCAATGGTTTGATCATCTCATACAGATGCATCTTGAACAGTTACCATTGCACTTACAACTCAAGAAAAGCTGGCTACAAGGCATGAGGAAGACAGCAAACCAGATGGATAGATGACATACAAGAAATCCCACACCACAGGTTTTTTTGAGATTTTGCAACAAGAGTTTCTTCTTCTTCTTACGCTGTCAGACGTCGACTTTATTTTTTCAAAAAAAGCAGCGGTCATCCTGAGGCTGTCGACACTGCCATAGAGCTTGTCTAGTGTTGCCACTGGTGATGGCCACATCTGCTCTCTCTGGTCCTCATATGTCAGGCAGTTTTGCAGCAAATGCTCAGCGGTCATTTTCCCTGTACCACATGAGCATTCGTCAGTGTCACCTATCTTC
Organism: Ariolimax columbianus; assembly: GCA_036924085.1. NCBI lineage: Eukaryota > Metazoa > Mollusca > Gastropoda > Stylommatophora > Arionidae > Ariolimax > Ariolimax columbianus. The sequence continues at coordinate 100,777,756 of JAVGWX010000002.1, forward strand.
AATTTGTTGAATATGTCGGGCAGTTTTGCAGCAAATGTTCAGCGGGGCGATGGGAACAACAGGTCGCAGTGTATTTAGCGAAATGTCACAGCCAAAAAGTTATGACATAAACAAACTACATAGTAGAAATCACAGTTTCATCATTGAGTTCCAAACAGGACACACCAGAGTCAATAGCCACTTGAACAGTATCAATCCCCAGCAGCTGCCCTTGTGCAGACATTGCTCTCACCCTGATGAAACAGACACCTACACATTGAGTGCAATGGCGCTTGTGGACAAGATTCTTACAAGCACTGCCGACAATTGCCATCAGACTGTACGGAGCAGCGAAACAACTGAAGAAGACCTGTATGTATATAAGAATTGCATTCTGCTGCCAAGGGCAGGCTTGCTCAGCAGCTATGGGATAACAACAACAACTACACCACAGGCTTACAAAAACTGACCAATGTAACACACTTGGCCCAGGAATAGCAACTAAATAGATCAAAGCTGCAGCAGTGATTCCTTTTCTTGTGGCTTGTAGTTCATACAGTATGGGATGGATGTCCGAATAACAAACCCTCCTTAGTTGCCTCTCATGACAGATAGGTCACAGTGTTGCAATTCTGTGCTCGTACTTTTAGAATAACTGAACTCCCAACAACATTAAACGGCACAAGTGGACTGAAAGGTAAGTAAGTGAGTCAAATTATTGCCCACCTGAGCTTTGTTTCTGGTGCTCTCATGCCAGAAGAGAGGATGCATGAATGTATTCCTGACATTAAGCTGAGTCAGCGTTTCCATGGTTACACAGGTAGCAGGCAGAGCTGGAATCTGGTTGCCTTCAATATCTAGAATCTGTAAAGATCTGAGTGGAGAAAGAAGACCCATATCAAATATTATATAATTGATGTCAGATGTGGTAAAGGCTTGCGTACTGTCTAAGTGTTCCTCTCGCAACAATCTCTGAGTGAGACTTGACTTATTCATCTCATACAACAATCTCTGAGTGAGACTTGGCTTATTCACCTCATACAACAATCTCTGAGTGAGACTTGGCTTATTCACCTCATACAACAATCTCTGAGTGAGACTTGGCTTATTCACCTCATACAACAATCTCTGAGTGAGACTTGGCTTATTCACCTCATACAACAATCTGAGTGAGACTTGACTTATTCACCTCATACAACAATCTCTGAGTGAGACTTGGCTTATTCACCTCATACAACAATCTCTGAGTGAGACTTGACTTATTCACCTCATACAACAATCTCTGAGTGAGACTTGACTTATTCACCTCATACAACAATCTCTGAGTGAGACTTGACTTATTCACCTCCTACAAAATGCTCTGAGTGTGACTTGGCTTAATCACCTCATGCAACATGCTCTGAGTGTGACTTATTCGCCTCAAACAACATGCTCTGAGTGTGACTTATTCACCTCATACAACATGCTCTGAGTATGACTTATTCACCTCATACAACATGCTCTGAGTTTGACTTATTCACCTCATACAACATGCTCTGAGTGTGACTTTGACTTATTCACCTCATTCAATATTCTCTGAAGGTGAATTTGACTTATTCACCTCATACAACATGCTTTTAGTGTGACTTGACTTAGTCTCTTCATACAACATGTCCTGACTATGACTTGACTTAGTCACCTCTTACAATATGCTCCGAATGTGACTTGACTTAGTCTTCTCTTACGACGTACAAATTCTTATCCAATTATGGTCTGCATGAAGTCAAAAACAAGACTGCCCCTCCATCATGCTAAGCCATAAAGATCAATTACCAGTTTGTCATCACACTGGATTGTAGAAATACACAAAAAGACCTGTATCCACCAACAGAGGTATACAAAGAGTTACTAAGTGAAGTGATGTATATGACGGTAACGTATAGAACATACGAAAAGCAGATCCAAAGAAGCTTTAAGTACATCAACGTGCAATTAAGCAAAGAACATTGACAGTATTTCTATGAGGTGGAATTCACAAACACAGCAATCAGGTGCCAAGCCTCCTTCAATGGTGTCATGGATACAGCTTTGTTATAAAAATACAGAAATGTATGCATGTCTGACAACAAATGGATACGAAAAGTGACATGCTGTTGGCCCTATCGGATTAAGCGCCCACTCAGACATCCACTACTGAGATCGAGAGATGGCGTTAGTTGTTGTTGAAAACCCACGATGAGTAAGACTACTCTTTTGTGCGCTCTTAAAAGGTGTTAATTGGTGGGCTGCAGTAACTTTCCTCACATCATGAGCGTGATGAAGATGCTCCAGGCAGTGGCACTATGCTTGGCTACATCTGCATGTCGCTCACTACAACGAGTATCACGCCGATCACAAACCTCATTAGCCAGGATGTCATGAAAACAGTCCATTTCCAGGGAGAACTGCAAGGAAGTAAGGTGGGGGTTAGTATATTTTACCTGACCCTGACTAACATTGTTTGACCAGTATATTTTACCTGACCCTCACTAACATTGTCTGACCAGTATATTTTACCTGACCCTGACTAACATTGTCTGATCAGTATAATTTACCTGACCCTAACATTGTCTGATCAATATATTTTACCTGACCCTGACTCTAACATTGTCTGACCAGTATATTTTACCTGACCCTGACTAACATTGTCTGATCAGTATATTTTACCTGACCCTGACTAACATTGTCTGACCAGTATATTTTACCTGACCCTGACTAACATTGTCTGACCAGTATATTTTACCTGACCCTCACTAACATTGTCTGACCAGTATATTTTACCTGACCCTGACTAACATTGTCTGATCAGTATATTTTACCTGACCCTAACATTGTCTGATCAGTATATTTTACCTGACCCTGACTAACATTGTCTGATCAGTACGTTCTGCCTGACCAGATGTTAGTCTCCTATCCCCTATATGGCTGAAGTAAAGCCCTTGGTTGAAAATGGGTACTCCAAGACAAAAGACCAAAATGAGATCAAACAACTTTTGACTACCTGGTATCAGAAACTTTTTTATGCCAGATTGAATACCAGGATTACATATTACAGCACACTGTGTGGAAATTGCTAGAATAAATGGCATTTATTCCTCAACCTTATAATCTTCCTGAGAACTCCCAGTATTGAAGGCCAAATATGATAGTTTTTATTCTGTGTATTTTGTAAACCCTTAACAAGTATATGAGCCAAATATCTTACTTAAGTCTGCATATGTCACTTGGTATAAATGTCAATCTGTTGTAAGCCACGCTCAGATCATCCAGGCAAGGCAAGTCAAATAGTCTGTGACATAATCAAGATTACAATCAGTTTCAGGCAAGGCTAGTTAAATAGTATGTGACATAATCAAGATTACAATCAGTTCCAGGCAAGACTAGTTAAATAGTCTGTGACATAATCAAGATTACAATCAGTTTCAGGCAAAGCTAGTTAAATAGTATGTGACATAATCAAGATTACAATCAGTGTCAGGCAAGACTAGTTAAATAGTCTGTGACATAATCAAGATTACAATCAGTTCCAGGCAAGGCAAGTCAAACAATCTGTGACATAATCAAGATTACAATCAGTTTCAGGCAAGACTAGTTAAATAGTCTGTGACATAATCAAGATTACAATCAGTTCCAGGCAAGGCAAGTCAAACAATCTGTGACATAATCAAGATTACAATCAGTTTCAGGCAAGACTAGTTAAATAGTCTGTGACATAATCAAGATTACAATCAGTTTCAGGCAAAGCTAGTTAAATAGTATGTGACATAATCAAGATTACAATCAGTGTCAGGCAAGACTAGTTAAATAGTCTGTGACATAATCAAGAATGCAATCAAATACAGGCAAGGCAAGTCAAACAGACTGTGACAATCAAGATTACAATCAGTTCCAGGCAAGGCTAGTTAAATAGTATATGACATAATCAAGATTACAATCAAGTAAGGCAAGTCAAACAGTCTATGACATAATCTAGATTACAATCAGTTCCAGGCAAGGCTAGTCAAATAGTCTGTAACATAATCAAGATTACAGTCAGTTCCAGGCAAGGCTAGTCAAACAGTCTGTGACATAATCAAGATAACAATCAGTTCTAGGCAAAGCTAGTAAAACAGTTTATGACAAAATCGAGATTGCAACCAGGTTAATCAAATGGTAGTTCAAATAAAATCAGTTGAGAGCATGATAAACAGCGTAATTGTTGTTGCACATGTGTCATACCTTTCAAAGTAAAGTAGTCTCACAGCAGACAGTGCTGGCAGGAAATGGTATACGAGGGTGCTTGAAGTGAAAACTTTCAATTTGTTTTTCTTCCAAATTTATTAAGAGAAATTGGCACATAACTATTATTTTGCGTTCGATATAAGTCCCTCAGCGACTATGAAGTGAATGCATTCCTCTTGAAAAAGTCTTTTGGTCGTGTGTGTAGCCATTCTTGCACAACGTCGTTTCAATTCTGAGGTTAGCTGCTGTATCATCCATCTGGCAAAGACTTTTTGGAAATATAGAACATCATGGATGATGTGACGTGCTGAGCCGTGACTGATATCCAGAAGTATGGCTATTTCATTCGTAGTCACTCTGCAGCATTTCATCATGATGCATTCCTCTCTTTTTCTTCTTCTTTTTCCTCAAATCAAGGTCCCGGTTTCTCTTAAAAAGGCCACCATTGTTTATAAGGCTATTTTATCTCCATACATCTTTTGTCTCATTACTCTCTCACAGGGCCAGTCCAGTATTGTTCTCTCTTTTCCTGTGTGAGTATGCAGCTTTGTAGGATGTGTTCCACAGTCATGATATTCTCCCTACATGGACACCTGTTCCAATCTTTATTTTGTTGACCCCTTAGTCTGTTATGCCCAGTTTTAAATCATAGTAGCTGTCTTATTTTCAGAAGTGGAGGTGTTGATCTTCTTCTTCTTCTTCTTCTGCGTACGCAGTCAGACAGTAACCATTATTTTTTCGAAAAAAGCGGCGGTCATCCTGAGGCTGTCGCCACTGCCATAGAGCTTGTCTTGCAGTTCCACTGGTGATGGCCACATCTGCTCTCTCTGATCCTCGTATGTCGGGCAGTTCTGCAGCAGATGTTCAGCAGTCATTTTACCAGTACCGCACGGGCATTCGTCGGTACCACCTATCTTCAATTTGTTGAATAAGTGGTACCTCAGTCTATTGTGGCCAGTGCGAAGTCTGAAGACGACGACCTGCTCTCTTCGGTTCAACTGGTAATAGGCATCGTTTTTGGTGTAACCGGTATGTTCGGTTTCCCATTTGGTCATGTATCTGGCTTTGATAAGCCGTTTTGACTCTTCGTACGTCATACTAGTATCTGTTTGTGGTAGTCTTGCACCTGAGGTGTTGATCAATCCATTTATCTCTAAAATTGACTTTAACTCTGGCATTGGCCTTGTTATACATTATGCTCAGGTCTGTTTGTGAGAATGCTCCTACACACTTTGCAAGTTTGTCTGCAGCTTCATTGCTTTCATTTTGCAGTGGGATGAGATCCTCTGTATGGCCAGTTTTGTGTGTTCTGCTGAGAGCTGTATCAAGGAGTACAATATATTGCTCAAGACCTTCATTTTTGTATTGTGTGATGTATTCAACTGCTGCAATCTACTTTGGTGTAACTACCCGGTGCGCCTGATCTGGTTGAGAAATCTGTCACAGAACTCATGTTATTTCAGAAATTCCTACCTAATTTGTACACTTGCTGGAGTGACATGCATGCATCATGTACTACACATTCATTCGCTGATAAATCTAAGTTTAACCCTTGAACAAATGGATAACAGAATGTTGCTCATCTTTGGTGCACGTCACTAGTAGGGCTGGCATTTTTAATCAGCTACTATGACACTATGTGGCTCATCTATCCTGCGATACCATCTGCAGGACACTCTTGAAGTCCTTAGCAATGAGACTGTCAACTTAAATGACAATGGCACTGTGTTTTGAATTTCTGTCACAATTTTAAAAGCTTTTTTAGAGACCCCCTCACCCACAAACACACTACTAATGCTGAGTTTCCATGGCTTAGATAGAAAATTTCTTAGTAAAAGAGAAATAGTTAAGACAACTAAGATGGTTTTTTTGCTACTCTACCTATGTAACAATATTGACATGGAAGTGAGTCATGGGCAATGACCACAACCAAGAAAAGCCAGCTCCAAGCCTCTGAAACGAGATATCTAAGTAATGTGGTCAAGCAACACGATAAGACAAGGTCAACAATCAAATGAAACAATACCATCTCAAAGCCCAATCCTTGCATACTCAAGTAGAGCAATCTTAACTTAGATGAACTGGCCATGTCTGCAGAATGAAAGCGACCCAGCCCTTGCAGACTCAAGTAGAGCAATCTTAACTTAGATGGATTGGCCATGTCTGCAGAATGAAAGCGACCCAGCCCTTGCAGACTCAAGTAGAGCAATCTTAACTTAGATGGATTGGCCATGTCTGCAGAATGAAAGCGACCCAGCCCTTGCAGACTCAAGTAGAGCAATCTTAACTTAGATGGATTGGCCATGTCTGCAGAATGAAAGCGACCCAGCCCTTGCAGACTCAAGTAGAGCAATCTTAACTTAGATGGATTGGCCATGTCTGCAGAATCAAAAAAGATCAGATACTATGATAGGCATGGGAAGCAAAGAACCAAGGATTCAGATTTCCAGGATGACTGGAATCCCAATATAAGACAATCTATATGAGACCGAGGACTAGACCGGAATCAGGCTGAGAGAAGACAGCAGACATAATAGTGTGATGTTCTTTCTGACACACCTCTACACATCAGGGCAAAATAAAAGTGGCCAAGCAAGTAAGGTAAAAGACTCTACACCCCAGGGAAGAAAGATGGCTACAAAGTCAATTTTATATTAGCTCTACCACTCTGATAACTTACGATTTGGGAAGGGCAGTGATGAGACAGAATGGAGCATGGAACACACGCAGCTTCTGAAGCCTGTTTATATCTGAAGAAATCTCAACAAGAGGGTTGTTTCTCATCTTCAAAACTTCCAAGTTACTTAAGTCCAGGATTTCTGTAGGAAAATTCTGAAAGTTGGGAAGATACATTTGATAAATTCAAATCTTTCTGACAAGTTTACATAATTTTATAAACGTTCATTCATTCATTGGCACTTTTCGCCTTGTCAGACGATAGTAATTGTGCTTTTAGCATAAAGCCCGGGCAGAAGTATAGAGACCATGTGTTGCCCATGCAGTATTGTCCCTCTCTCAGTCTGCCTTGTTTGCTCCAATGGAAAGGTGATACCAATACATTTGGAACAGGGCAAGTTGCAGAAGATGTCGGATCAGCAGAGCAATGCTCTATTTGTTCGCCCATCGGAGCTTCACTCCAACACCTGCCGCCAACTAAGGCTAAGGGCCTGGTCTGCCCTGCCACAACACTCAGCTGAGGTTGCCTTTCCTCGCTCTAGAATAAAGCATTGTTTCCTCTTCCATCTGCTCCTTCGCACATCATCGGTTGTCAGGTTTGGTAGAGGCTGACCAACTTTCAGAGTTATCAGAAAACAGATTGCACAACCATATCTGACAAAACCACAAGATACGCCAGTATCTTATCTACAAGGCTTCAGATGAATTGAAATCAGAGTTTTTCTTCTCCTAGATGAGCTGTCTTCCTTGGCTTTTGAGCCCCATCTGCCTGAAAACTACAACAATTATTATTAATTACAGTTTATAAACATTACATACATTTTTATTATGGCTTTACCTTCTTTTAAGGTAACTAAGTGAAGTCACACTGAGAGCAGGTTGTAAGAAATGACTAAGTCAAGTCACACTGAGAGCAGATTGTAAGAGGTGACTAAGTCACACTGAGAGCATGTTGTAAGAGGTGACTAAGTCAAGTCACACTGAGAGCATGTTGTAAGAGGTGACCAAGTCATACTGAGAGCATGTTGTAAGAGGTGACTAAGTCATGTCACATAAAGAACAGGGGATGGCGTGGCCTGGTGGTTAAGTGGCACGGCTCACAACCCAAAGGTGCTGGGTTCGATCTCCATCACAGCACTGGTCGTTACCCCGGGGAAGCAACACTTAGAAAATGCAGGAGAAAGCAGACCCTTACATAAAATGCATGCTGAAGTCGGATGCACTGGGCTGACAGGCGCAAAATAAAAACCACAGTGCAACGCACACCGCCTTGGGGAATAGAGAAATAAGGCGAATGCAAAAAACAAAAAAATATATAAAGGACATGCTTGTAGAGGTGACTAAATCAAGTCACACAGAGAGCATGTTGTAAAAGGTGAGTAAGTCAAGTCACAGAAAGAGAATGTTGTTAAAGGGGACTAAGTCAAATTACACTGAGAGTAGGTGAGGGTAGCCCTGAGATAGCTCAGACAGTGACACAGTTTGGATCTGTCTGCCAAAGCAAATGATAAACAGCAGGTCTTGTAAGTTACGAGCACACCATGACATGGAAGAAGCCCAAGTCATCTGCAGCATGTGGCCCCTTCACTAGTTATCCTAGTTATCTTGACATTGTTGTGCCACTAGACCATGTCGGCCTGCACAAATATCACTCATTATAATCCAATTCATACACAACTCACGACAGCATCCAATGCTCATTGGCTAATGTCTTCCGCAGGGTGTAGGTCTTCCGTAGCCAGACAGAACACTAAACTGTGCTTTCTGACGTCTCTCATCTGATCTAATGTCCTTCAGAGATTGTTCTATGCTTTCATTCCATCAAACTTAGATCATTCTGGGGTCTTGATCTGTGGTATTTTACCCCATAATTGATGTTGTTGCAGGTCTTCTTCCATTCTGCAAACGTGACCAACCACCATAGTTGAGTCTGATCCCAATAGTTGAGTCTGATCCCAATAGTTGAGTCTGATCCCAATAGTTGAGTCTGATCCCAATAGTTGAGTCTGATCCCAATAGTTGAGTCTGATCCCAATAGTTGAGTCTGATCCCAATAGTTGAGTCTGAAAAAGTGGATTTCAAGTTTGCTTTGTCTGATTGTGAGCCTTATCTCTTCTTGATAATTGGATTACAGATCTTATACCTTCTTCTTACTTAGATTATGGGCCTTGTCCTTTTTTGTTACTTGGATTGTGGAATTTGTCCTCCTTTGTACTTGGATTGTGGAATTTGTCCTCCTTTGTACTTGGATTGTGAAATTTGTTCTCCTTTGTACTTGGATTGTGGAATTTGTTCTCCTTTGTACTTGGATTGTGGAATTTGTTCTCCTTTGTACTTGGATTGTGGAATTTGTCCTCCTTTGTACTTGGATTGTGGAATTTGTTCTCCTTTGTACTTGGATTGTGGAATTTGTCCTTTTTTGTACTTGAATTGTGGATTGTGGACCTGTGTTTCTTTGATAGCAGGTTACAGTTGCCCTTCTTGCCTCCTGATATGCACTCGAGGTGGAGCAAAGTCCTCATGATCGTAGTGCAATTCAAGGCTCCTCAGTAAGGTCACCAGTACGGGGATTAGAGTGTTGATCTCCACCTTGTAGGCCAGACTCCTGTTTCCAGGTACATGAGGTGGGAGTCTCAAACAGTATGTTTTACCTGACCCTGATTAATCTTCTTTGCTCCCACCACAAGAATTATAAACCATAAAAGACCAACAGGTATACTACATAAGCAACATACATACTGAGGCTTTATTAGAGCTTGAGTTGCGCCCACCAGCCCACACAATGGTTTGTTTATACATCCTATATAATGAAAAAGACTGCCTGTGGTTGAAAGGACATTAAGACAGTGGTTCCTAAGTTTTTTCGGCCCACAGCACCCTTAGTGTATCAGAATTGTTCTATAGTATCCCAAGTTAGAAAATAAGCCTACTTAACAGTTGTAATGCGCAGTTGATGAAAATGTTGGAATGTTTTGCGGCACCCCTGTAAACCAGTAACGGCACTTCACTGCTTTAAGGTGGAGATAGATCAACATAAGACCCTGCTGTTGGGGATGAAGTATTGCTCGTTGTACTAAGTCATGACTTGTGTATGAGGTCGGAGAGACTAGTTCACATTCTCACTGTCTTTCCTTTGTTAACAGTAAGCTAGGTACCCATTTACAGCTAGGTAAATGAGAGCATGCCCATCATTTTATTAAACCACAGCTTGTTAATTGAGGTTGGAATAGACCATTTCCCTTCCTCACTGCCTTTCTTTCTCTAACAGTAATCCAGGTACCCATTTACAGCTGGATTACTAATAAGGGCAAACTTTGATGAAAAGAAAGGTCAGCTTTTGAAACAAACAAACACATAAGAATGGCAAAGTTGGCACAGTTACCTTAAAGTTATTGAAGCAAAGATTCAGGTAGGTCAGTGTACTCTGTAGTGTGGAGATGTCCGGTAATGCATCTATGAAGTGAGCCTGAAGAGAACATGGCATAAACAGATATTGTTCTTCACAACTGCTCAGAAGGTGGTATGGTGTGTCCGGCATAGCCTAGAGCAGGGTTTCTCAAATTTTGTTCATCTACAACCCCATAGGATCAGAAACATTTGTTCACAACCCTTCACTCAATGTAATAAATTCAATTGGAGCTATACTTACACTGTGTATATATACCAAAATGCTATACTTACACTGTGTATATATACCAAAATGCTATACTTACACTGTGTATATATACCAAAATGCTATACTTACACTGTGTATATATACCAAAATGCTATACTTACACTGTGTATATATACCAAAATGCTATACTTACACTGTGTATATATACCAAAATGCTATACTTACACTGTGTATATATACCAAAATGCTATACTTACACTGTGTATATACACCAAAATGCTATACTTACACTGTGTATATACACCAAAATGCTATACTTACACTGTGTATATATACCAAAATGCTACACTTACACTGTGTATATACCAAAAACAATTATTTCAAAGGCTGAAAAACGATAGGATTAAGTTTACCTTTAATGGGATAGATGTGACTGCTTATTCTGACACAATAACACAAATTGTGGCTTAATATTCATGACCAATGGTCTCATAGCGATCTCGATGTTCTTAAGACTTGAGTAGTATTCTTTTGTTTAAGTGCTGTCAATGTTGAAAATGCTGCTTCTCACAAATAGATGGTAACAAATGGCAGAACTTACTGAGAGAGGCCTATATTTTAAGAGTTTTAAAATCTTTGTGGAAGAGTTCAGACAACAGTGCCACCAAAAGCCACAACAAGCAATGGTGTCGCTGTTGCTAAAAATGAAGGATAAGATTCGTTACCTAATTATTTATGAAAATTAAATTTTCAAATGTTACAGCGACCCGCAATAATATTTTTCAAACCCCAAGAAGAGTTGCAACCCCTAGTTTGAAGAGCACTGATCTAGAGTATAGTGGCACAGATTGAGTAAGTGAGTTTTAAACAAAGTATGTTTATTATTGATAATGATCACAAAGACACATATTTTTTCTGCATTAAAAAAACATATACAACAGAAAAGGCAGTGAAGTTATAGGCAGTCCGCAGATTCAAACCATGGATCTACTTCTGCTCATTGTTATCGACCTGTTCTACCAAAGAAATGTCACCTATAATTCTTCTTCTTCTTCTTCTTCTTCTTCTGCGTACGCAGTCAGACAGTAACCATTATTTTTTCGAAAAAAGCGGCGGTCATCCTGAGGCTCTCGCCACTGCCATAGAGCTTATCTTGCAGTTCCACTGGTAATGGCCACATCTGCTCTCTCTGATCCTCGTATGTCGGGCAGTTCTGCAGCAGATGTTCAGCGGTCATTTTACCAGTACCGCACGGGCATTCGTCGGTACACCCTATCTTCAATTTGTTGAATAGGTGGTACCTCAGTCTGTTGTGTCACCTATAATTAACTCCTCAAAACAAGTTGCCTTGAAAAACAGCAACATCACAAGACATTCATGAAAGGTCAAGATTAGATACCAGAAAATATTTTTTTAGTTAGAAAGTGGTGAACTCTAGAAATGCATTGCCACAAGAAACAGTGGAGGCAGGACCAATTAATGCATTCAAGAATAGATCAGATGCGCATAGGTCTTTTTATATTAAATGAATATAAAAGAAACTGGTTGTATACAGACTCTGTAGTGTTATAAACCAGAATAAAAACGTTGAGTTAAGTCCATAGATTATTTTTTTTTTAAATCGTCTAAGATGCTGAGTAGCTCCACTGTCATTTTGAGGCTGGCTCGTTTTTGATGATGATGATGTCAAATGCCATCTCTGCATTGAAGGATGGCTACAATGGATCTCCAGCTCCTCAGTCTCTTGCCTTGATGATATACTTCAACAGACTGTTATTATAAGTCCATCTCTTGATGTTGCTCTCCCCCTTAATAGCTTTGTCTTCTAATTACCCCCCTTCCTTACAATATTTCTCTCCAATATTATTTTCGGCAGTGTATCATGTCTGTTTACATTTCCAAAATATTTGATTTGCTAAATTTGTATGTCTTTCCGTATTTCTCTTTCCATTCCTGGTTGGTTGGTTAGCTGGTTATTGATCCGGCAGCCTGTATGCTCCTGCTCTTTGCTAATTAGTGGTATCTGCAAGTGTTTATGAGCTGTTATTTGGTTCCAAATAAAAAGCTCTGGATTCCGTGGCGAAGTGGTTAAGCCGCCGGCCTCATCAGGGGGTGTGGGTTCGACTCCGGACTCTGCCGTCTTTTTCATGGGTGCTTGATGCAGAGTCCCCTGCATCTCATAGTCGCCCCCTATTCGTCTTATCCTTGACTTGCCACTGGGGTCGGGCGGTTCAAGACGAGAGAGTGAGGATAAAAAGTAACGCAGTTAATCCTTACTAAAAATAGCGCTAGCAAAATTAATTATGCCATCATCGTCTACGATGGACGGCGGCCTTTGCCTATTTGGTTCCATACAAAGTGTACCATCTGTCTGGCCTCAGAGGAAGAAGCTCTTGCCTAACACCATCAAGTGCTGGACACTCAAAGGTAGTGTAACAGATTCACAGAAATGTGTGCACAGCTGGCACTCTGGAGTATGTCGTGGTTGGATTCAGTTCAAGTGACAGTAAAGTTGTATGTGTTGAGTGCAAAGTTAGAGAATGGAATGATGGATTCTCCTTTTCAAGAGGTTGATATTGTCTTGGGGATGGCCATATGTTTGTAGATTTATCTCCCAGTATTCCCTATTGCCCGTCTATACTTCTGTAGTTGGGTGACTGTCTCTAGGGTTGCTGGTGTATATTGTTGTTCTTGACTTGATCCCTTTTTAGCCAGTCTGCCTGCCTTGTTATTGCCAGGTGAGAGTGGCTATACATCATTGCATAACTATTCTGACTTCATGGAATGTGATAAGCTACTTGTTATCTTGACTCCATTTAGCCCTTGGTCCATTAACTTGACTTCGCACAGTCTTTGGTTCATTAATTTGACTCCATGCAACCCTTGACCCATTAACTTGACTTTATGCAGCCCTTGGTCCATTAATTTGATTCCATGCAGCCCTTGATCCATTAATTTGACTCTATTCATCCCTTGGTCCACTAACTTGACTTCACACAGCCCTCGGTCCATTAACTTAACTTCAAATGTACATTTTCCTTTTTTAACGTGCCTTTCCTTAAATCATTTGACATCTCTCAAAACATCACCCGCACTACTAACACTGAAGCTGAGAGCAGTCCCTCCAGTGATGAGAGAGTCCAGGACCGCCATTTCTGATGGGGAAATGGTCTCATCTTCAGCAACACCTGTAGTTGAAGATAAAATGGAGAAGATATATCAACGCTGTCACATATATACACACTTACACACACACATTTATATATATATATATGTTCTGTCCCTGTTTTAAGTTTTAATGGTAGCATAAAGGGAGAGTAGAGAATAGTAACACTGTATCCTGCCATTCATGTTGTAAACGACGACTGAGAAGGGTTGAGTATGGGCTCAGTTATCCCATTCTGTAGAAATGAGACAAATGAAAGAAAACCTTTAGACCCCATGGTAGAAGTAGAGCAACTAAGGCAACTCAAATTATAAGACTATAGCAAAGAGAGAATAAAGAAACAGTATTTGCAAAACACCATTGAAAGCTGAGCAGCATAAACATAAAACTCTATGCCAATAAAGAGAATGCTGATTCCCAGTCAAGTTTTGTAAGTCAAGAAAGTGAAATGCGTAGGAAATATCAATGTAAAGGTGGGTCCCACTGCAACAATTGCTGTCAGGGATGAATATAAATCTTCATGGACTAAACTGAAGCATATGTGAGGTTGGGAGGCCAGTTCCCTTCCTTGCTGTTTATACCTTCCCCAACTCATACGTCAGGTACTAATTTACAGTTGGGTTGACTGGAGTAGCAATTATACCAGGAATGAACCAAACCCTGATTTTTGTCTGTCTGTCCGTGATTTCAAACTCTGGTGTGCTTTAATCCCAGTCTTAGCAAGCCAGCTTCCCATATGTTAGCATTGTCAGGCTGGTGAGTCTGTGGATTTACTTCCCACCCCAAGCAGAAGCCAGACATATACTGTCCTGACATTAAGTAATTGAAAGGGTGCATTAGCAACGCCCCAAGGTACCGAAGCCACGGTAGGGTTCACTGTGCTCATTCCCCGCCACTAATTGTCTACTGGCTAGGCCGAGTTCTCCTAGGCTCTAGACCTGTGACCAAAGTTCTAGACAATTGGATTGTCACGTCCTGAGCCACTTTGCCTTTACGATTGGCCTCGAGTGTCATGGTGTGGCGAATGCATGTTCTCTTTTCCCAGGTCTGTTTAACATCATGCTGGTTCCTTCCTAACCACAGAGGGTGCATGCATATTGTCCAATAGGCTACACACTTCCCCAGAAACTATAACAAGACGGCAAATCCAATAGCGTGAATGCAGACTGTTACCAGGGCCACTACTTGGAGCAAAAATCAGGTCTGGTTCACTGACTATGATGCAAGCAGTTAGATTTGATTCACTTTCTGCTGTCATCTCATTCACCATGTATTCAACCTCATCACGAAAGTAAGACTTCAATAAAGCAGACCTAGCATTAGGAAGCTAAGAAGTGCCTAAATGAGCTCACCAACACAAGCGTGTTAGCTAGCTTACAAAAAACAGACAAAAGACGCAATACATATTGAACACTTTCTGCTCAAACAAAGAATTGCAACTTGGAATTAATCCTGTCAAAAACCTGCCTTTATACATTTACCTGGTCCAAGAAATTACAAACTTTGGCAGAATACATCGAGATATCTCATGAAGAATAGCAGCAGAATGGTTCAGCTTCAATCACATTAAGGCTACACTTTAACAGCAGAATGGTTCAGCTTAAATCACATTAGGGCTACACTTTAACAGCAGGATGGTTCAGCTTCAATCACATTAGGGCTACACTTTAACAGCATAATGATTCAGCTTCAATCACATTAGGGCTTCACTTTAACAGCATGATGGTTCAGCTTCAATCACATTAGGGCTATACTTTAACAGCAGGATGGTTCAGCTTCAATCACATTAGGGCTACATTTTAACAGCACGATGGTTCAGCTTCAATCACATTAGGGCTTCACTTTAACAGATGAGAAACAGTGAAGTGGGAGCTCACATCTTTAATAGCATGATCATTTTGATTGTGATGTGTGGCTGCAAGGTGTGGAACCTACAAAAAAAATGGAGATAGAGCAGCTCTGAGTTACTCAATGGACAATAGAGCAGAGGTAGGTAGTTCGCTTAGGCAACAAGGGCTCATCGCATCAACTGTCCAAGACCATGATGAGTGGCTGAGTACCAGACCACATGCTATGAGGATGATCTCTTTCCATTTTGACCTAACCAGGTGTTGTGCGGATGGCCGCAGGTCACTTCCATCAAGATTTTTAACATAATTTTGAATTTTGACAGTGCAGTGGCTATTAAGCCTACTCTTTTCGATTTCCAACTGCAGAGGCATTTTTTAACGTGCGTGAAACTGCACACGGGTGTCTGATCTCTACTACCCAGAGATCAAGGGAAATACCAGATAGTCCACGTGAAACAATTTCGGTCTCCACCATGATTTGAATCCACAACCTCCAGCACCCGAGGTCGATGTCTTACCTCAAGACCACTCAGTCCCCTAGGGATGGTCTGATATGGCTATGTTAGTAAATATACATTTAAGATTCCGAGTCACTGCATGAGGGTCAGATGAAACATGTGACCAAGACCCTACCTCAGATAAATTCAAGATTGACACTAAGGGCTTTTGTACATGTGGCACAGATTCCATGACAGCAGAACACCTATTGCAGTCCTGCCCATCATTCACTTGTTAAAGGAGTATAGCGTTGTAACAACCGATGCGTTTTTATGAAAAACTGTATGGCAGTGCAAAGAGTCTCGAGCTGACTGTTACCTTTGTTAGAGTCACTGAGGTCGAAGTATGGAGACGAATGAAGAAGAAGTAGACACAGTGCACCTGGAAACAGGCTATGTTACAGCAATCTGACCAGTGAAGTTTGGATGAAACCTGTGATCCCTGTAATGGTGAGCCTGCCTATAGGTCTAGCATTACGCTATAGAAAGAAGAGCCCCTGTTTATCTTCATCCTAATGTCTCAAGATATAAAAAGAGCTACTAACCGAGCTACCAGAGAAAATCCTTAACAGTAAATAACTCAGTACACGCAGCTACAACAACAACACCAAATACAACAACCAATACAACAACAACAACACCAAATACAACAACCAATACAACAACAACACCAAATACAACAACCAATACAACAACAACAACACCAAATACAACAACCAATACAACAAAAACAACAACCAATACAACAACAACAACACCAAATACAACAACCAATACAACAACACCAAATACAACAACAACACCAAATACAACAACCAATACAACAACAACAACCCCAAATACAACAACCAATACAACAACAACAACAACCAATACAACAACAACAACACCAAATACAACAACACCAAATACAACAACCAATACAACAACAACAACACCAAATACAACAACCAATACAACAACAACAACACCAAATACAACAACCAATACAACAACAACACCAAATACTACAACAACAACAACACCAAATACAACAACCAATACAACAACAACAACACCAAATACAACAACCAATACAACAACAACACCAAATACAACAACCAATACAACAACAACACCAAATACAACAACCAATACAACAACAACAAATACATACATAAAGGAGACTTGCTGCGCTGTAATCCTTGGAAAAAACGAGAACAAGCAGCACGAACAATTGCATCTGCTCCAGGCATCTCTGTCTCTCTGTAAACAAGCAAAATGCACTGAAAATATGTTTGTTCACACAAGGTTTCACATGTATTACATGGTCATAAATGCTGTCATGGCTGGAAGTGGAGCGGAAGACAAGCTCGCTATCTCCAATCAACTGCGCCGAATACGTGTGTCTCAGATAGCCTCTGACAGCAATGTCCAACTCTTGGCCTTCCTGAGGCACAATTATTTATACTAATAGGAGAAAGACTGATGAGCAAGCATCTTTTGCCTTAGAAAACTAGATAGATGCTTCAGGTAGATGAGACTCATTAGTCTTGGATGACAACTCATCTAGGAAAAGGAAAACTCTTTATTTCAAAACCCTCTGCTGCCTGGCAGTTGAGATATCTGGTACATCAAAGGCTACTGGAGGACAGCAAACACAACCTGAATAGATGACACCCACATGTTTGGTAGGCAGTTCATCTAGGAATAGAAACTCTAACTCCAAACCACCCACTGCTTTGTACTAACAGTGGGGACAGCCTCACTAGAGTCCTAAAAGCACCTAAAAAAAAGATTATGCTGAAAGTTGATGTGCCAAGCTGATAGGCGCAGATGTTACATCACAACTGTAAAATGTGCCACAATATAACTTGTATTCACATCAACATTTATACATATATTACAAGAAACTATTAAATTTTTTGGTGCTCTAGGTATGTCATGTGAACAGAGTACTAGAACATAAGTAAAAATAGAAATGGACTGACTTAATTGATTAGCCTCTACCCATGTATGTTGAGGTCTTCTTGTCTTTTTCTTGTGACTTATAGTTAGTTATGAGGGAGCTTCAAATGAAAACCTTAAATATATTTTTTGGGGTAAATTATTCTAAAAATATGAAACACAACTGTATAATTTTTTAACGTAGTCACCACTGCATGTGATACAAGTCCCTCAGCATCTATAAAGTGCATGGATTCTTGTAAACAAAAATGATCTTGGTCGCGTGTGTAACCACTCATGCACCACCCGCTGGACTTCTTCATCAGATGTGAAAGTCTTTCTTCCCAACGCTTTTTTTAGTTGTCCAAAGATGTGAGAATCTGCTGAGTACGGCGGATGTGGAGGTCATCGATGGTTACAGTTGTTGCACGGGCAGTATGGGGTCAAGCATTGTCATATTGCAAAAGGACAACTTTACTCAGAAGTCCACTTTGTTTGGATTTTATTGCGAGTCGAAGATGATTCCTGAGAAGATCTGTATATGTGGCACTGGTGACAGTGTTTCCCCTGGGCATGTAATGCTTTAAAATAACTCTTCATTCATCCAAAAAGAAAGTCAGCATAACCTTCCCTGCAGATTGCTGTGTAAAATCTTCTTCGGTTTCGGTGAGGAGGGATGGCGCCACTCCTTGCTCGCTCTCTTCATTTCAGGCTCGTGGTAGTGAGCCCAGGTTTCATCTCCAGTAAAAATTCATGTTAGGAAACTATCCCTTTCTGCTACAAAGCACCGCAAAAGTTCCCGACAGGCATCAACACATTGTTGTTTCAATTCTGGAGTAGGCTGTCATGGCACCCACCTTGCAGACACACTTTAGTACTCTCATGGATGATGTAGTGTGCTGATCCTTGACTGATGTCCAGATTTGTAGCAATTTCATTCACAGTCAATCTACAATTTTCCTTTACGAGGCAGTTCACAGCTGCAATTCACTCTGGGTTCATTACTCAGTGCACCTGACCCGATCGTAAACAATCTGTCACAGAACTCACTCCGTTTTGAAACTTCCTACTCCACTCATTCACTTGCTGGAGTGAAAAGCATGCATTACCATACTGGACCATCATTTGTCTATGAATTTATATAGAATTCACCCCTTCGCTGCTCAAAAAATGGATAACAGAAAGCTCCTCCTCATTGGTGCATGTCAATTGTGGGACGGCCATCTTTTAACTGCAATTATGACGCCATGTTGTTCATTTGCACCATGATGACATGTGCAGGACACGCTTGACATCCTTAGCAACCATATTAACAAGTTGCAGTAGAAAGGCATGGTTTTTATCATTTCTATCCCTCTAGTATGGTTTTCATTTGAAGCTCACCTCGTACTTCAGGATGGAGTAACTAGTCCCATGTCCAACAATCTTTAGTCTTCTCATACTACATGCTCTCAGTGTGACTTGTCTAATTCACTATTCTTACAACCAACTTCTTACTGTGACACGACTTTGTCGCTCCTCTTCTACCCTATGTTGTAGAGATCTTTTTATCTCTTTTTTGTGGTTATCTACATGATAAGATAACCTGCCCCATGCCCAAACCTTCTTTATCCCTTATTACAACTTCTCAGGCAACTGACAGCATTATTATTCTTTTCTCCACATTCAGACCCTGATAACACACAGGCAGGAATAGTTAGAGAGTATTCGTTCCACGGAATGGAAAAAAGAATATAATCACTGCACTTCCATGCACATCATAAGAAAAGATGACTAAACAGAGTCGTGCATGAGGCTAGCAAAATAAGTGTCCAAAAAATGTCTACAGAAACCACCATTGCTACAAGTATAATAGGGTGACAGCTCTCTTCTGTAGATGTCTCCAGCTCTTGGGCAACCCATGTCCCCTAAACCTAGTTAAAACAACTGCTACAAGTATTACAATGCAACAGTTCTCCTCCATCGGGGTCTCCATCTTTTGGGCAGCCATGTCTCTCAGACCTGGAGTTTGAGCCATGGCTACAAGTATAACAATGCGACAGCTATCCTCCATAGGTGTGTCCAATCTTGGGCAGTCTGTATCCCCCAAACGTAAGGACAGACTATATGTTTCAAATGTTCAGATATAAGATCACATAAAAATAAGCAATTTTTTTAAAATGTAAAAATACTCCACTAACCGTTTCCTTCTCGATTCTGCACTTGCCCGTTCTGTGCTATCATCTTCATACAGAACGATCGCTGTGACTGGTCGAGTGCCAATGGAATACTCAGGACTGTATTTTGCTGATAATCTTAACCCAGATCTAACTTCCCTTCCTGTTTCTTCTTGGACATGGCTCTTCAGCAGTGCCACCATTTCATACAGCAGTTGTCTCTGGGGGATGCGATTTTCTTTAAGAGGAATGCTTGACGCTGATGAAAGAAAGCAGAAAATAATTGTGCCACTGTGCTTCCATTTCTTCTCCAATAGCAATAGTTTAAAATAATGTGGTTGCACACCCCTCAATAATTTCATTTTATAATATGTTTTTAACATTACAGTGGTCCTATTGTTTCAGCTCCTGCACCAATTTGGTGAATTAAATTCTTCATGGGGATCAAGATGCTGAGCAGCGCATGAGCTGCAGTGGTCAGCTACTCATAGCTGACTGCTAGCATCAGGGCCAGCGAACCAAAGCTGCAAAGACCCTTCTACACATCCACGCGGTGATCCTGGATAACAGGCTGCAGCAGGGCAGACTGGCTAAGGAGTAGGGATCGAAGAGGGAATGCTAACCCGGTACTCAAAAAATGCTTGCTGAAGTCAGATGTGTTGGACCGAAAGGTGCAAACATCGCAGTCAATCTGTAAACTATGACACAACGCATTCCGTTCTCTGGACTACATTCTGTTACTTAAGCCCTTTCAGGGTTTGGTAGCGGGCGATTGAGAACGAACGCAGAAGAAGAAGAAATTCTTCATGAAGATGTGATGATGAAAATAACTATTTTAAATGAATTCTTTATGAAGTTAGAAAGGTGAAAATAACTATATTTAAATGAATTTTTTATTAAGCTAGGAAGGTGAAAATAACTATATTTAAATGAATTCTTTACTAATCTAGGAAGGTGAAAATAACTATATTTAAATGAATTTGTTATTAAGCTAGGAAGGTGAAAATAACTATATTTAAATGAATTCTTTACTAATCTAGGAAGGTGAAAATAACTATATTTAAATGAATTTTTTATTAAGCTAGGAAGGTGAAAATAACTATATTTAAATGAATTCTTTACTAATCTAGGAAGGTGAAAATAACTATATTTAAATGAATTCTTTACTAATCTAGGAAGGTGAAAATAACTATATTTAAATGAATTTTTTATTAAGCTAGGAAGGTGAAAATAACTATATTTAATAGTTGATAGTAGGAGATTCAATGTTTTGGGAGGTTGGCAAACATCTGTCAAAACAACACAATATGTTTGAAAAACTTGAAATTGGTGGTGTTAAAAATTTAGGATAAAGAGGGAAAGATAAAGATGATAGGTGATAGAGCGAACAGTCATGTTGTGGTAGTGGTGGGTACAAATAATCTCAAGAGAGATGGTACAGAATTAATAAGGCACAGATACAAGAGTCTGTTGAGGACACTTGAAGAAAAAAGGTATAAGAAGGTCACCATGATGGATATGTAGACAGAGCAGCCTATCTATACAGTTAGAAAATAGGTCTCAACCTCAGGTTGTGGAAAATGTACACAGATATAGATATACATTTTATTGATGTGAAAATAGACAAATGTAAATGTTGGACAGAAAAGGTTTGCATCTAAATGAGATAGGGTAGCTTGTTATGTTGTAGCAAAGTATATGTTTAATCATTGTATTACAGATTTTAACTAGTTAGGTCTGTGAAGTATGAGATTAAAGATAGGCCTAAAACAGGGTGCTATAGAGGAGGCTATCAAAGGGGAGAGTTCGAATCAGGGAAGTGTAAAATTAGTAGTGGAAGAGGAAATATAAAAATGATGAAGCAACAGCAAATATTGGAAAATCCACAAAATAATAAACTAAAATGCTTTATGTAAATGTGAGAAGCATAGTAAGTAAAAGAGAAGAGTTGGAACTGTGTAGAAGAAAAAAAAACAGATATAATAGGGTTAACAGTCATGGACATATGAGGACGTTGCTGATAGTGAACTTGAAATAGAGGGATAGACTTTGCTGATAGTAAACTTGAAATAGAGGGACAGACATTGCTGATAGTGAACTTGAAATAGAGGGATATACAATGTTAAGGAAGGATAGGGTAGTTAGGGACAAGGCTAAGGGAGGGGGCATTTTTTAATACTGTGCGAATAGAGTAAATTTAACTATACAAGATGATCTTTCATCTGGCAACAAAAATGAATGTGTATGGGAAGTAATAGACAGTGGGGGTGAAAAAAACAGTGATTGGAGTATGCTAGAGATGTCCTTCAAGTACAAGAGAGGAAGATGAGGAAAAAATTAGTAATATAAAAAAAGGCTAGTGCAGGGAAATTATTATTAATGGGGAATTTCCATTTTCCTGAAATAAAATGGGATATGGCAGAAGCATTTGCAGAGTCAAATCCTTTTGTGAAGTGTATAACCGACAATTTTGTTATTCAGCATATAGAGGAAGCTGCCAGAGGCAAAAACATACTCGACCTAATATTTACTACAGAGAAAAATATGATTGAAAACGTTATGGTTGGGGAACTGTTTGGCTCAATCGACTATCAGAGCATCCGTTGAATTCTCATAGCAAGGAGAGATGTAAATGTAAACTCACGAGCATACGACTACTCTAAGACAGATGTTCAGAAGATGAAAGAGACAGCCAGCCACATAATCTGGAAACATATTGTCAGAGGTACAGATGTTGAACAAGAGTGGGAGAGTTTCTAAACAGTTTCAAAACAACTAAAAGTGGAATGTGTTCCATGTAGAGAGGTAAACACCAAGCGTAAAAAGTGGATAACAAGATTTGTAGTTAAATGTAGAAGAGCTAAAAATAAAGCATGTAAAAATATATAAAGGCAGGTAAATCGAAAGAAACATATTAAAAATATTTGGACAATCAAAACATAGTTCAGAAAGTGAATAAAGCAGCAAAAATAGACTTTGGAAAAAAACTTACTAAAAGTACAATACTGATAGTAAAAGCTTCTTTTTTTATGTTAGTAATAAACAAAAAACGAAAGACAAGGTAGGCTCTCTCATAGATAGCACAGGTAAAATAATAAGAGAAAATAGGGAGACAGCTAATCTACTCAACCATTCGCGATAGTAGACACTATATCAGACAAGTAGACCATTTTTTCCTTATATGTTAACATCCACCATACATGTATTTATCCCTTCTTCTATGATTTGCTAGTTCAGCTTTGTTGTTATTTGTTGTCCCTGATGAAGGCCTATTGATCGTAACATAGGTTTTGTTTGTGTTCTCTTCTCGGTGAAATATCTGACCATACCCATTTTAAAATTTTGATTAAACTTAGCTTTAATCAACTTTTAACATTTTTTTTCATATATTTGTTCCCATGTACTAAATCAATACTTTGGCACAGTTTACACAAAAAGAAGACTGCTCCAAGATCCCAGAGCCTACAGATATTATCAAACGTGAAATGAATATAGTAGGATTTAAATCAATCTGTATTATGGAGGAAATGGTTTTTTCTAAATTGGAGGGATTAAAAGTGAATAAATGTCCAGGTTCAGATGGTATCCATCCAAAAATGCTATTTGAAATTAGAGACCAACTAGCAAAACCATTGGCTATATTATGTTCTCAATCACTTGCAAAAGTGATTGTTCTAAGAGATTGGAAAGATGCAGTAATGATCCCCTTATTATTATTGTTTAATCTAATCAGATATTGTCAGCATCGGTTTACTAGAGGGAGATCGCGGTTAACAAATCTATTGGAATTCATGGAGGAGATTACTAAAAAGATAAAGGGGAACCAGTGGATGTTATTTATCTAGATTTTGCAAAGGGTTTTGATAGAGTACCTCATCAAAGATTATTTAAAAAGTTAAATTCACATGGAATAGGTGGGGAGGATTCTGAATGAATTGAAAGTTAGTTAACGGGAAGAAGGCAGTGAGTGAGCATAAATAAGGAGTACTCTGAGTGCTGTGAAGTGGAGTGCCACAGGGCTCGGTTTTGGGACCAATGTTGTTCTTGATATATATATAAACAATTTGGACATTGATATAGTATCCATGATTGAAAAACAAAACTATGTAGGAGTGTCTCATCTATAGCAGAGGTGGATATATTGAGGTCAGATTTAGATTAAATTCGAGACTGGTCTGTGAGATGGCAAATGGAGTTTAATATAGATAAATGTAGTCATCCACATGGGTAGATCCAATATGAAATATAATTACAGAATGGGCGAGAACAATATTAGAATGATAGATAAGGAAAGGTACCTAAGGGTTATAATAGAACATACAGGTAAAGTGAATGAGCAAGTTCAGGTAGCGGTGAATAAGGCAAATGCAATGTTAGGTATGATAAAAAGAAATATTAAACATAGGAGTAAGGAAGTGATTGTCAAACTATATAAAGCATTAGTTAGACCTAGATTACAGAACTGTGTACAGGTGTGGAGTCCTTATCGTAGAGGAGATATAAACATGCTGGAAAGGATACAAAGAAGAGCGACACAACTGATAGTGGGATTCCAGAATTACAGTTACGAGGAAAGACTCAGAAAAACCAGCCTACGGTGTCAAGAAAAGAGAAGAATTTGAGGTGACTTAATACAGGTTTACAAGATAAACACAGAAAAGGTTAAATTAGAATATAACAAGTCTTTCAAAATTCAACCACCAACGAGAACAAAAGGGCACAGATACAAATTAACTAAAGAAAGATCCAGATTGGATATTAGGAAATTTGTTTTTAGTCAGAGAGTGGTGAATGCTTGGAATGCATTGCTCCAGGAGGTAGTGAAGGCAGAGACAGTTAATGCATTTAAGAATAGATCGGATGCACATAGCTTTTAAAGCATGGTTATGCAAATGTAACTGGTTGTCTACAGACTCTGATGAGTCTTCTAAACCAGTATAAAAACGTTAAGTTAAATGAATTCTTTATGAAGTTAGGAAGGTGAAAATAACTATATTTAATTCTTCACGAAGATGTGAAGGTGCTAGGTAATGAAATGATAACATTCTGTTTCAAACTTCTTCTCCATATCATTCCCTATATAGCATAAGACCACCACTGCAAAAGGTTCCTTAAAAGAAGTCTGTGCTAATGCACTTTGTGTGCTCTTGCAGTGGCTGTCCATGTAGCAATTTATTTTATATAATTAAGTTGCTAGTTTCATGTAAAAGGAAATGGTCGGTCCCATGGCAACCATTGCCATCAGGGATGTAAATAACTCTTCAGGACTAAGCCGCAGCCTATGTGAATGCAGTGGCCAGTTCCCTTCCTTGCTGTTTATACATTCCCCAACTCATACATCAGGTACCCATTTACAGCTGGGTCGAATGGAGGAGCACACGCTGATTTTATTTCTGTCCTTCCTTGACTTTGAACCCTGGCACAGTGTAATCCCAGTTTTAGCAAGCCAGCTCAGTCGACTAGGTTACACGCTCCATGTAACCTTCTTTAGTCACCTTTTATGATATGCTTGAAATATAGCTGGCTTATTCTTTCATCTCATTACCACTCAGGTGAGGTTTGTGATCAATGCTTTACAGTCCCACTTGGTTGGAATTAGTGCATGCAAAACGTCAAAAACGTTACAGTTAAATTCGATTAAAATTGGTTTCTAACACTGGTGTTTCGTTGTGTCGATTAGGGAGTTTTAAAATAATATTAAGATGGTAGAATATCCAACACATGTACAGCTTTCATTTAATATAGAGTTCTCTGCAATCAATCAATATTTACTCATGGGTTGAATGTGTGTATTAAAAACATGATGTTGTGTGATGGAATTTGGACTTCAAGACTTGACAAAATATTTATTATTTGACCAAACCAATGATCACGTATCTGGATTACATGTTGATATACAATACAAGTCCAATTCAAATTCTGGCTGGGACACAGAAGCAAGTGACTGGGGTGGTGCTATTGTTTTAAATAAAGCAGAAACCCAAACACACGCTGTATTTTTGTTTTCAATGTTCACGGTATTTCCCCCTTCACATGAATGACACGAAATCCTTCATACAAATATATATTTTGTATTATATACATTTATGTCAAAGATCATTTAATAACATGTCTTTAGATCATAGCTTGAGTTCAATTTATATAATATTAACTTAATAAGTTCAACAACAAAAAATATTTGACAAACGGAGTTTCAACAATTGTTTCAGACGGTAATACACAAATCTGCCAAATTCGGTTGGACTGTAAAGAGTTAATTGGAGATATTTTTTTTCATGAAAGACAAATATTTGCTTACGATCAAGAGTTAATTGAACATATTTTTTTATGCGATACGAGGTGTGTTCAAATGAAACCAGACCTAACTGCACCAAGTGAACATACGTAAGATACGCATGATGAAGTCACTTCTAATGTAAACAGCACATACCAACCGTCAAGTTCGCAAAATTTCATTATCCTCTGACTCATAGTTTTCTCAGCAGACCGTTGAAAACATGGTGAGTGTTATTCGGAATCTGTCCAGAGTTGATCAGCAAGCGGTGATTTGGTTTCTAACAGTTAAAGGATGTCGACCAATTGACATTCATTGTATGGTGACAAAAGTGTGGCAAACGTAAGCTCCTGCGACGATCTACCTGAATTGCTGCATCAATTTTCGTGACAATGTGTGCCTGAACTAGTCTCTGAAGATCTTTTGTTAACTCACGTCCTTCTTTAAACATCGTTGTTCAGTTCTTCACTGTTGTCTTTGACACACTTTTGTCACCATACACTGCCTGCATTCTGCGATGAATGTCAACTGGTTGACATCCTTCAACTGTTAGAAACCGAATCACCGCTCGCTGATCAACTATGTACGGTTTCAGTATCACAACTGCCATGTTTTCAACAGTCTGCTGAGGAAACTATGTGTCGTATAATAATGAAATTTTGCAAACTTGATGGTTGGTATGTGCTGTTTACATCAGAAGTGATGTCATTACGTGCATCTTACCTATGTTCACTTAGTGCAGTTTCATTTGAACACGCCTTGTACATAACGTTTACTTACGATCAAGATTTTGAGTGTGAAGGCTTTCTTGTCCCCCACGGTTTAGTTCCTGGGAAAGAAGATCTGTCAGTTTCTTAACACAATGCTTGGAATAGACAGCAGTTTTCACCTGCGGCACAGAATAATGGCTACTCTCAGCAAGTTTACACACAAAATGTTCCAACATAAAAGCTGGTGGCTGATAATATCTGACATCATCAGTATCATACCAAATGAAGTTTTTAGGATTCTTCTTGCGGGTACGAACTGGTAGTGGATCTGGACCTCGAGGCTTATGATATCTGACCAGGCTTTTCCCAGTTATGTGTGTGTCTACACTTGTTCTCCCTTTGTATGCAGGATCAAGAATGTATTTCCTGTCCCCACAGCTAATAAAAAGGTCACCACTTCCGTCTGTTGGATATTTATAAAAGACATTATCTGGAAAAGATTTCTGACCTTCCTTGATCTGGGTATGGTAATGTCTTGATTCAGAACCTGAGGTTGGTGGAGGGCAAGCTAAAATTGGATCAGGACTTTCTCCCTCTGTAGTAATGTCTGTGTCAGCATCAGCATCTTTTAAGGCATCTAGATTAAAAGTTGATTGAAACATCTTCATGAGTGAGTCAGTCCTACTGTATTCCTTGCTAGATACATCTTGGTCTTCCTTATTTGTCAATGTCGGAAGAATTCTAGGAGCAAGTGGCCTTCTCAACAGCTTACCAGTTTGCTGTAGCTTTTTCGGTGCCGATAGGCCAGGAAGGAGAGTGACCTAAAATAAAGAGAATTTTTAATAAAATGTTAGTATTGATGAAATAATGAGGAGGTGGATGAGTGAATGAACATGTGGACCATCACTTTTGATCTCGGATGTCTGACTAACTGAACACGAATGCAAAGCCTCTGTACCGCATAAGTTTTTAGTCAGTGGTGAAATAATAACCTAGCCTGTACACTGCATGGTGACTGCAGGAGTAAATGTCTTTATTGTTGAGCCCTATAAATCCTTCTTGTAGACCACCAGCAATTGTTATAAAAGCTGTAATTATATTTTTTTATATTTGAAAGACAAAATAAACTCATTGGAATATGAACAAAGTATATAAAACAAAAGTTACTTGTTTTTGTGTTGCCAGAGTATGAAAGATAAACAAAGAATAGTAGCACTGCAACCTGCCAGGCATGTCATTACAGGTGATTCACCAGGATTTAGCATGGGACCTGCTATCCCATCCTATAGAAACTATAAGCCACAAGAAAAAGACAGGAAGACATTCCGTAGTAAAAAAGTAATGATTAAGTCAAGTCATATATAACAGAAATTTGAGTTAAGTTATCCCATGACAGTGCAGCTTGATCAACTAGCACTGCACACCTAAACTACAAAAGAATCTGGTTAAAGTAATGGAGGATGGCCTTGCTGTCAATGGATAGATAATATAACAGAAATCCTACAATACCATAGACTAACAAACATTCAATGCAGCACATTGTCCCAAGAGCAGAAATTTCAAATCCCAAAACAGTTTTTCTGCAAAATGGATGGACAAAGTAAATGTAGGTAAGCAGCTCAAAAGACAATTGACTTCAACTTCCAAGAGAAGTCATTGTCCATAGTTGCTTTTGCTTCACTTGTTTTGAGTCTGCAGTTAGTAGCAGCTTGATTTCCCATGCCTGCAGGTCATAGTGCGCCAGCTCTCTGAAGCGAATCTGATTTGAGCTATCTCTGATGTTTAGCTCAGCATGATGATATGGAGGACCTTTGTTACCCAGGCAGCAGATCCCCACCCCCCACCCCCCCCCTCTTCACATAGCTAGTGTATGCAAAGGAACAATAAGCTGATACTGCTTTGCACCAGTTGTCAGACTGGCTCTGAGAACAAAGTCAAACTGTCTAAGGGAATCTGGCTCCTGATTTAATCTCTGGGTTTACTGCTAAAGTGTTTCCTAATATTTGGATTTAACTGCAAGGAAGGCAGCAAAGATTTGAAATTAAAGTGATGGAACTGAAGATAACACAATTGATAGTTGGTGACCAGTGCAGCATACCCTGATTATGTAACTAATCCTACAAAGTTGCATGATCATACAGAAAAATGGAGAACCATACTGTCCTCGTTCGACAGATGAGAAACAAAAGCTGTACAGCTATAAAACAACTTTACAAACATTGCTGCACTTTGTAAGAAAAACTAGGACCTTGATCTGAGAATGAATGAAGAAGAAAATAAAAACACCAATGTCATGGTGCCTACAATAACATGAGAAAATGTTTTTTATTGAGAAATTTGAACTAACACTCCACAGCATGATAAAGCATTTAGGGCTAAACAATAACGTCCAAACCAATCAATCAAAACTTTGTCCAGGGACGGTGTGGGCTAGTGGTTAAGTGATACGGCTCACAAACTAAAGGTGCTTGGTTTTATCCCCATCACAGCACTGGCTGTTACCCCGGGGAAGCAAACCCTTAGAAAATATAGGAGGAAGCAGACCCTTACATAAAATTCATGCCGAAGTCGGATGCACTGGGCCGACAGGCACAAAATAAAAACCGCAGTGCAATGCACACTGCCTTGGGGAATAGTGAAATAAGGTGAATGCAACAAAAAAAAAATAATGTTATTCCTTATGGGCCACATGTCTTCAATACATACACATGTCCTCATCTTTTCTTCCTCTCGTTTGCTATACTTTTTCTTGTTTCGTCTACAAATGAAGCCCAGTTTTCTGAATAAAAGTTGCTGTACTGAAGAGTTCTTTAAGGTTTCCAAACAGCTTGTCAGGGAGGTCGTTTTGTTTAGTTGGCCAACATTTCCTCCCTTGTGCCTCCTGGCTTTACAAGGCATGCTACGGAGACCTCCAGTAGCTGAAGGTGGGTTCTGTCATGGCTCAGAACCCGGCCCTACTTCTGCCTTGAGGGACTTGAGAATGCGATTATTTTTTAACTTTTGTGTAGACCTACAAAAAAAAAGAAGGTTGAGTAGTTTGCATGATACCTTTGTTGCTGGTGTACCTCCTGGCCTGGGTCCTCTGCCTTTAGCACCTATTCTATGGCAGAGTGCGCTCCAACTCCTCGATCTGGCTGGGGACTTTGACTTAACATTGCTTGCTCTCTCATCTTACCTCCTGCTGGGGTTAAAACCTAACCTTTGGCAAGATTACTGGGTACAACAGGATCCACCAACGTGTAGGTGAGCTAGACTTGGACAGGAGAGGCTATGAGACATACGAGTCTTGTATTCCACAATCACAGCATTTGGATCCCCCCTCTCCTGAAACTCTGTCTGTGTTTTTCGTATTCCCTTTATCCTCATTATGCTTCTCTCAAGCTCTCTTCTCAGTGTTTCTTTTAGTTTGCCTCTAAATCTCTTTCCCTGATAATTTCAAAACAGAGACCACATTGTAATGGTATCACCTTGTATCAGCTGTTTTCCTTAATGTGAGTGCTATTCAAAACCAACCTTTTTTTTTTGTCGTATTTTCCACTGTATTATCTTGCTGAATTTTTCCTGTAGTACAGCCTCACAAAAGTTATTTTAAAATATCTATTCACATTTTGCGAAGCGCCGAAGGCAGCCCCAGACAAAAGACATTTATTATCTATTCAGCTATCATTAGTAATTTTAATTATAATAAATTAGATCTAATGAGTATTGGATATGAACGAAATGAATCAATGATTTATTATGATTTAATTAATAATAATTTATATAAAAGTATTAAAAGTGTATTGGCAGTATAGTATGAGTATTAGACTTAGTAATAGTATAGTAGAGTATAGGGATTAGTATAGATCCGACGATAGTCCATTATGTCATTAGGGTCTAGCTGTAACATTCTGGAATGATTTAAATAAAGCCACAAAGGACATCTGAGGTAGTCAGGTAGTCAAACCGAAGAAATAAAATGACTATTAAAGCAAAATTCTCAATTAAAATATCTTCAATTTTGAATGCAACCAAAGAACAAATATAGACATTTGCTTACAGGACTGGTACAGCCGCTGAGACTGGGAGCCATTTTAGAAGCCTTAACGTTGTTGGGCAACGGATCTCGCAATCTCTCACTGACTGGTGTGATCACCTCCTTCGTGGTTAATTTTTTTAGCAATGTATTAAATATTAATCATGAAGTTCATTGTCTCCTTTTTTGTGGATTAGAAAAGCAATTTCACTGGTCAGGAATTCCTTCTATTTCAAAGCATTGTTTAAATAGTTTAGCCAGTGGAAATATTATAATTTCGACTGCAAATGTTAGAACGTCAATGGCTACCCCATCTGTTCCTGCGCCTGTGCATGGTTTTGACTGCTTGGTGGCCTGGATAATCTCATCTGGTTCAATCATTGTAGCCTAAAAAGCAAAGTATACTCAGCAGCATTTGCCACTGAGAGACGCTGCAGCAACTTCAGTGCCGAAGCCAGTGCCATGAGGCAAGCATCTGAAACCCTTATAGACCATAAGGAGCAGGCAGAAGTGTAAGTTGTCATTTTCACAGACGCTCTCGCAGTGTTAATGGCGCTCAAGAACCAGCTCAAAAATGAACTTATTGCTCTGACAGACTCGCACAAACTCCTGTCCTAGTGCTTCAAAAAAGCACAGTCCAGTGGATACCAGCCCACTGTAGCATTCCAGGGAACGAGGAGGCAGATAGACTCGCCAGAGAGGGAGGAATACTGCAGCGGGGTGATACAGAAATCACATACAATGAGACTAGAGCATTCCTCAGGGCAACGTACAGTGCAAAATGGAAAAAAGACCACCCTGGCCACATAGAAAACGATGCCTACCATCAACTCTCCAGGCGAGACCGGGTGATCATTCTCCATTTGCGCACAGATCACAACAGACTTAGATGCCATCTGTACAACAAGTTCAAGATTGGCACTACAGACTTTTGTGCCTGCGGCACAGCCCCCATGAAGGCAGAACATATTTCGCAGTCCTGTCCACTGTATACCGACAAAAGAAGTAGCATTTGGCAACAGCCAGTGTCCTTCTACGAGAAGCTGTACGGATGCGTACAGAGCCTTGAGTCGACTGCTGCCTTTGTTAGAGTCATTGAAGTTGAGGTCTGAAGACGAACGAGGAAGAAGAAGAAGAAATCACTGTAACCGAATATTTATCTGTGGTTGCCAGTATCTTTGGGATTACAGCCTTAAATGAAAAGAGGTAAGTGTGGCATTGTTTGCATTCCGTTTCAATACTCTATCTGTTGTGATGATGCTATCAGTTCAGTTCAGTTCATCCCGTGACCTCTTGAGATCGTTGGGGCACCCCTGCTGACACCTCCACAAACCCTTGCCATGCCTCTCTGTCTGCGGTTGCTTTTTCTGTCTCCTCGAGTCGTGTTAGTCTATTTATAAATGGTGTCTTCCGATCTTTTCTCAGACGACCTCTCCTTCACTTGCCCTGTGTTGTGCCCTGTTGAATGGCAAGTTCATTGGACCTCGAATGTTACTGCTGATGTTATATATCTTCATTGTTGCCCATAGAGCATCATGCCAGACTCTATCCAATTCCTTTTTACAGTCAACAAACAGATGGTATAGGTGTTGTTGGTGTTCCAAATATTTATTGTTTAGTTTTCGGCGGTTAGGGCAAAAGTGTGTAAGGGATAGTACCTCACGGTGAGAGGCAGCCACATCCTTGATGGTCAGGATCCTATTTGGTTCCCACACTTCTATCTAGTATGGCTCCTAGAGTCTGCCTGTGTATGGCAGCGCCACTCCCCCTGCCCCCCCCCCCCCCCCGGGAACGGCTTCGGCTAAACTACGTGAGTGAAACGACAAGACGGGGAGTCCACCCCTGACTAGTACACACAGCTGCTGGTGGAAGAGGCGGAACATCGACCTGTCGACTCTGAAGGTTGGAGCTAGAAACGCCTGGTATCGGGCTAAGGGTGCACCATAGACCATGGTTGATAAGCGGCTGGAACAACGTTCAGAAAGCAATGGCAAACTACTGGACGTAAAATGCCAAGAAACCTATGACAGTCGATGTAAACGAAACGCAAGATGTGATGGTTAAACCCTCAGGTTAGGCAGATCATAGACGTCAACTGGGGAAGAGGCCGATTTAAGCGCCAGTACAAGTAATAGAGATGACGACCTATAGCCCAACTGCATAACAGTGGACAACTCTGTATTAGGACTAAAAACAAATCTAAAAATAGGCACCTGGAACGGCAGAAGCCTATTTTAGGGCAAGTTGATTATGATTGGAAAAGAGATGAAGAGAACCAGGATAGATGTTCTGAAAGTTTCTGAACACAGATGGGTTGGTCAAGGGCACTGTATCAGCACATCAGAAGAAACATTAATATACTCTGGGAAGGAAAACGGGGGAAAAAGCAGGGTTGGGTTCATCCTGTCAAAGAAGATGGCACTTTCTCTTCTCGGCTACAATCCAGTTAACGACCGAATAATTGCAATCAGACTTAAGAGGAAGACAAGAAATTTAACAATATTTCAAGTTTATTCATCAACATCAGCAGCCGATGATTGCGAAATGGAAGAATTATATGACACCTTACAAGAAACAATGGAAAAAGTAGAAAAAAAAGACATCTTATTCATCACTGGAGATTTTAATGCAAAAGTTGGAGAGGAAAGAGCCGAAGAAGAGAGAAGTGTACGAGGGCATTTTGGTTTGGGACACAGAAATGAGTGAGGAGAAAAACTGGTTGAATTCTGCATGGAAAATAACTTCTCCATTGCCAACACCTCATTTAAAGAACATTCGCGAAGACTATACACGTGGACCTCCTTTGATTGTAACAGCAGAAATCAAATAGATTACATTTGGTACAACAAAGGTGGAGATCAAATGTGCTGGCAACAAAAACGCTGTCAGGAGCGGACTGCGATACGGACCACGAATTACTGTATGCAGTTTTCAATACAAGACTTCGTAGGATTAAATAAGGTTTCCAGACAATATGATTGGATGTAACAGTAATACCTACTGAATACAACATCAAAGCAGAAAACAAATTTGAGGCGTTGCTTGCGGTACATGAAGAGATGACATCTGAGGAGTTGACATCGCACGACAGTGATATTTTAATCTTGACAGCGAACGAAATTATTCCCAGGATGTCGCACAAGAAACAGAGCTATATATCAGATGAAACACCGAAACCATCGAAGAAGGAAAGAATTAAAACAAATGGGAAGTCAGGGGACCAACACAGCATTAAAAGTTGCGCAAGAAAAGTTAGAAGAGAAATAAGAAAAGACAAAGAAGATACATAGTGGACACTTGTAAGGGCATAGAAAACCTACAACAACAATGCAGGGAGAGAGATGCCTTTAAGGCAATAAGATCACGGACAAGGGAATTCCGTCCGGTTCCGCATGTCAGCAATGACAAAAGAGGATAACACACTAACAGAAACTAAAGACATGCTGAATAGATGGAGAGGGTACTGCAGAACCATGTATGGAAATAGCACAAAGCGCTCAGTTACAATCCTACAAAAAGATGAGAAAGAACCTGAACCAACATTGGAGGAATCAAAAGCCTGAAAAAGGGAAAGTCCCCAGGATGTGATGATATCCAAGCAGAGCTAATACTAGCAGGAGGGGAGGCCAGTGTTCGAGTCTATCACAAGCTGTGTAAACAGATATGGCACAGCGCAGAGTGGCCAGATTTTATTTGTCTCATAGATGTTAGCCTCACTAGTACCGTAGTCAATTGGGCGATTTCAAGTGATGGATGCATGTATGTATCTGTATTTAAATAACCTAGTGTTTCAGTGATGCAAAAAATGTTTCATGTCATTTTTTGATCCTCTCGTTGATCCTTCCTGTCGTTGATAGTTTGACTTTTAAACAAATTTTAGGTACTCTTTCCGGCTACGGGGATCAAATATGCTTACTTTTAATTCCAGGGATTGGGGTGCCAAAATTCGGGAATGGGTATTTATTTTAGGTACATCACACATTTTTTTATTTTTTCATAAAGTTAATAGGGACATGTTTACAGTTTTTGTAATTTTTATTTTTTTAATAAAAAGATTTCTTTTTCTTTTTCATTAAAAACAAATCATCATCACATATTTGAAAAATATACTTGGAATTCAATGAAGTGATATATTTTTTTGGTTTTTGTTTGTTGCGTTCGCCTTATTTATCTATTCCCCAAAGCGTGTGTGCGTTACACTGTGGTTTTTATTTTGCGCCTGTCGGCCCAGTGCATCCGACTTCAGCATTCATTTTATGTAAGGGTCTGCTTCCTCCTGCATTTTCTAAGGGTTTGCTTCTCCGGGGTAACGGCTGGTGCTGTGATGGGGATCGAACCCAGCACCTTCTGGTTGTGAGCCGTGCCACTTAACCACTAGGCCACGCCTTCCCCTAGGTAATAGATGAAATGGTATGATTATGAAGATGAGAAAACATATTTAAGCTTTAGAACAATGAAAATAAAACAATGTATGGCTTGGCTTGGCTTCGTTTGTTCTCAGTCTCCCGCTACCAAGCCGTAAAAGGGCTTAAGTAGCAGAATGTAGTCCAGAGAACGTAATGCGTTGTGTCGTAGTTTACAGCATGGTTGCGATATTTGTACCTTTCGGGCCTTCTTCTTCTTCTTCATCGTACGCAGTCAGACAGTAACCATTATTTTTTAGAAAAAAAGCGGTGGTCATCCTGAGGCTGTCGACATTGCCATAGAGCTTGTCTTGTGGTTCCACTGGTGATGGCCACATCTGCTCTCTCTGATCCTCGTATGTCGGGCAGTTCTGCAGCAGATGCTCAGCGGTAATTTTCTCGGTACCACACGGGCATTCGTCGGTACCACCTATCTTCAATTTGTTGAATAGGTGGAACCTCAGTCTATTGTGGCCAGTGCGAAGTCTGAAGACAACGACCTGCTCTCTTCTGTTCAACTGGTAATAGGCATCGTTTTTGGTGTAGCCGGTATGTTCAGTTTCCCATTTGGTCATGTATCTGGCTCTAATAAGTCGTTTTGACTCTTCGTACGACATAGTAGTATCTGTTTGTGGTAGTCTTGCACCTTCTTTTGCCAGTCTGTCTGCCTCCTCGTTGCCTTAGATGTTGCAGTGTGATGGGACCCACTGTACCACTACCCTTTTTGGTGCGGACTGCTGGCATAGTTGACAGAGTGCTGCTCTTAAGTCATTAAGCTCAGTTTTTTTCTGGCTTTTTAGCGCTGTGACTACGGCCAGAGCATCTGTAAGCAGGACTATATGGCTTTCATTTTCTTTATGTGTCACCATTTCTTCCACTGCGCCCTCAGTGCCTCTGCCTCCGCTCTGAAATTGCTTGTGTACTTACCAGTAGCGAATGACAGCGTTATTATTCTGCCATTTGGTAGGTTCAGGAATGCTCCTGCCCCTCCGTTCTGTGTAGTGTTTATTACAGAACCGTCGGTGTATGCATGGGTCCAGTCCATGCTTTGGTAGTTTTTCGATATAAAGCTTAGGGTAGTATCTCTCGTTTCTTTTTCAGTCTGGTAGTTTTTGTTTCAAATACCTGGTATATTTTCTACCACCTCTGGAAATATATCCTGCCTCCAGGTAGGTTTTCGTACAGTAGGGATGGGCTTTGGTGTTGTTAGTGCGTTTATGGGATCTTCGTGCATCTTTGCTTTGGCTATTTCTGCAAAGTTTCTCTGCTTTAGTTTCCCATTTCCGAAATTGTTTAGTCTCTGGTGCATTAGGTGGTCAGTCAGTCTCTTGGCTTGGTTTTGAAGTTTGTTAACTTTATCGAAGTTCGCCTTTGCTGCTGTTGTCCATGCCGCAATGCCATACTCGAGAACTGGTCTCACTCTTCCAGTGTACAGTTTCTTTAGTATACTTTCGTCTGTTCCCCAGCTTGTGCCAGCAAGTTTCCTCATGATTGCCATTCTTTCTCTGGCTCTCATTCGGTTTCTCTCGATCTGACTTTTCCATGTCATGCGCCGATCAAATGTGACTCCCAGATAGTTTGGGTTGTCGTTTGGCTGCAGGAATTTGCCATTTAGACTTAATTTGGTGTTTTGGGGTTTGATTGAAAGCGAGAATATTGTATATGTGGTTTTCTCCTCGTTTATTTTGACCAGCCATGAGTTCGCCCACTCTTCCAGCGATGTTAGGGCCTGCTGCATCCGATTTCTTGCTATGGTGAGATTCTTTTCAGAGGTCCACATAGCCAGATCGTCTGCAAACATTGAGCTATGGACTCTTCTTGGTATATTCTCTGTAATGTCGTTTATATACACCAAGAAGAGTGTGGGTGACAGTACTCCCCCTTGGGGTACTCCCTGCTCGAGTGTCACCTTTTTGCTCATCTGCCCTTGTACTTGGCCTCTGGCCGTTCTTTGTTTGAGGTAGTGGTTGATCCACTTGTACATTCTCCCACAAACTTCACTTCTCATTAGCTTGACTCTAAGTCCATCTTTCCAGACTTTGTCAAATGCCTTTTCCAGGTCCACCCAAACCGCTACTGTGTGTTTCTGTGCCTGGTAGGCATCTTCTATTTCCTGGGCTATGAGGATGACCTGGTCCTCAGTGGATCTGTGCTGTCTAAAGCCGGCTTGCTGTGGAATTAGTATTCGTTTTTCTTCCAGGTGCCACATCACCTTTCGGTCCAACACATCCGACTTCAGCAAGCATTTTTTGACTACCGGGTTAGCATTCCCTCTTCGATCTCTTCTCCTTAGCCAGTCTGCCCTGCTGCAGCCTGTTATCCAGGATCACCGCGTGGAGGTGTAGAATGGTCTTGGCAGCTCTGTTTCACTGGCCCTGACGCTAGTAGTCAGCTATGGGTCGCTGACCACTGGAGCGCATGCGCTGCTCAGCATCTTGATCCCCAAAACAATGTATAGGTAAAATAAATGATTAGAGTTCTTCTGGCTGGCACGAGGAACATCTGCGATGACTTCTTTTTGTCCAGTTTTAGTATTTCAGGTCACTGCTCTGTCGAGTGTTTTCATCCCAGTCATGCGTTCAAAATTGCTCCAGGTGTAGGAGATTTTCTGACTTATGAAGTAAACTTGAAAATATTGCACTGTGATTTGGTCCCCGGAGATCAATTGTGGTTGGGATGGGTACTGGATAATCATCATTTGTATTTGTAGGAGGATGTGAGTGGATTTATTGGACATCGGAGGAGGAGGACGGTGGAATGATGACTTAAATAGGTTTGGACAGAGATTGTTGCTGGTTCTTGCCGTCTCATGAAGGAGTGTTAAACAAAGCACGCAGAAAACTTATAATGATTTAATCAAGATATTGACGAACCCCGATCATTCATCCACAGTTTCGGATACTTTATACATTAGCCTTATCATAGATTTGTTATTATTGTTGGGATTACAAAACTATGTATCATTTATTGTCATATTTAAATACTTATACCACATTAAAAGGCGTTATATATACGATATTCTTGATTTTACTTGGTTGCAACGTCAATCGTATTATTTTAAAAGATCCGAAAGTGGCCATGAATCCGTTTCTGTAGTTTCTAAGGTATTGTTACAACGAGCGAGTTCTGGGTTGACAAAATTTTAAAAAAGGACAAGTCAGTTACATTTCGAGAAATGCACACAAACATTTTATCTTCTCGTGGCTATTCCTTTTCATCTAACCCATCTCATCTCATCTCATCTCATCTCATCACATCTCATTCAAGGTGTTTTTACAGCTTGACTGCGATATTTGTTGTAAACTACGACACAACGCATTCTCTTGACTGCATTCTGCTACTTAAGCCCTTTCAGGGTTTGGTAGTGGGAGATTGAGAATGAACGAAGCAAAGCCAAGCCATTCAAGGTTAAGTTAGCAGCAATTTGAAGGGGGAAATGACATGTATTAACGTACGGTTAACGTACGCCACACCAAAAGGAAAGCAATGTCGATGTCTAGTAATTATCATAACACAATCTATATTGGTGGATATGTAAGGTAAGAATTGGTATTAGAAATAGGGGAAATGGCATGGAAGAAACCTATGGGAACAAAACACAGCAGGTGTTGTTAGCTTGGTAAAGTGTGTGGTCCTAGAAAGGACCATTGGATGAAGGGGGGTATTCTTACTGCAGCGCAGCGCAGTGGTATCTAATCGCGCGCTCCGCGGATACGTCTTGCTAGCTAGATGTCCTTTGGCATGATTGTGACACGCTTTGCGTGGATGGCGCACAAGTTGGTGTCCTCGAAGAGACCGACCAGGCATGCCTCGCTAGTCTCATAGAGAGTCATGACTGCTGAACTCTCTAAGTGCACTTCGGTCTTGAAGTCCTGTCCAATTTCCCTGACTTTCTTCTTCTTCTTCTTCTTCATCTTGTTATTATTATTATTCGTTCGTTCTCAATCTCCTGCTACTAAGCCATGAAAATGGCTTTGCAAGTAACGGAAGGAAGTCCAGAGAACGAAATGCGTTGTGTCGTAGTTTACAGATTGACTGTGATATTTGCACCTTTCGGTCCAACATATCCGACTTCAGCAGATATTTTGGAGTACCGGGTTGCCTTCACTCTTCGATCCCTTCTACTTAGCCAGTCTGATCTGTTACATCCTGTTATCCAGGATTACTCGTGGAGGTGTAGAAGAGTCTAGATAGCTCTGGTTCGCTGGTCCTGTCGCTATCAGTGAGCTATGCTGCGAGCTTGTATAGGCTTTACTAGATCTATGACAATATTATATGCTCCTTTGGCTTCACTTCTGCCCAGTTTGTGATTCATATCTATACACTGGTCAGCGATCCCCGCCTCTTTTGCCCCGTTAATCTTGAACCCTTGTTCTCTATTTATTAACCTATACCTAGTGGACCCTTCTATGTTGTTATTTGAGCACTTTAATTTCCTTCTCTAATCACTCAGATCAAGTAATTTCTTTGTAATCCAGGGCTTCTGTTTTGTCTGTTGCTTCCCTAGGATCTATGTTGCCGTGTCTATTATCGCTGCATTAAAAGCGTCTGTAATCATTTCTATATTTGGGTCTTCCCGTTGGACAGTAAGCTGTGCAAATCTTCCTCCTATCATGGTATCGAACTCTTCTACAATTTCCAAATGTTTCAATTTGTTAAGATCGAATCTTATTCTAGTTGTCTCTTTGCCCGTGACTTTCCTCAGACGGAGACGCGCAGTCGTCATCAGTAAATCATAGTCACTTCCTTATTCTGCCCCTGGAAGCTTCTTGTCCAAGCGATGTAAATGCTGGACCTGAATTGTTTCTGGACCAATATGTTGTCAATTTGGCTATGTACCTCCCCCCTCGGACTGTGCTATGTCCACCGACGGTTTATTTGGTCCCAATGTGTTTGCCACCAGTAGCTTGGTGTAGTGTGCACATTCCAGGAGTCTTAGTCCTCGGTCATTTGTCTCCGTGTTTCCATATGGTCCGCAGGTTCCTCGCCAATCTCGCACTGCCTCGTCTCCAATGTTAGAGTTCCAGTCCCCTTGTACAACCAGTATGCCTTTCTTTTGTGTTATCACTCCTGTTTTTAAAGCCTCTCTTGTGCTGCGTAGCTTTAGGGCACATTCTAGATGTTCCTTTCTTCATTCGCTTTGGCTAGTCGCTACGTTCGATGCTGCTCATAATCGTTTTTGAGCTGGTAACGGATTCTTTTATTCAGTTCGCAAAGTGCGAGCTTGTTCACTACTCCTTCGACTTTACGCGTAAGTCGTCCTCGCATATCAAATAATTGTCCTGTCTTGACTTTACCTCAATTCGAGTGCATATTTTGTATTTAGGAACTTTTGCAGCATTAACACATTTTAAAAGTATCTTGACAAGTTGGCCGAAATGTTGTGCTGGATATTCAGAGATTTGCAAGTCCTGTTCATTTTCATTTTTTAGCTTGGTGTTATGAGCAATGTAATGGCTCTGTGTTGTGACATAACTTAACATAACTTAACGTCTTGATATTGGTTTAGAAGACTCTGCAAAGCCTGTATACAAACAGTTTCTTTTATTTCACTTGATCTAAAAACTATGCATATCCAATCTATTCTTCTGAGGAGGATAATTCAGGTTTATTGAAATTCTGATTGACCTGTGGCCACTGCCTATGTCCAAATAATGTACTACTTCATCTGTGATGAACTTGCTATTATTCCACAATACATAGTCAATTTCTGCGTTAGTGTCCCAATTTGTAGAATCCCATGACCATCTTTTCCTATATGTTCCTTGATTTAACCAGGGAAGAGCCACAACTAGGACATTACCGCCCAAATTATCTACTTCTGATAATATACTAGAGTTAATGCCAACAGAATTGACAGACAACTCTACATACAACAACCTCGTAAACAAGCCGTATTCAGAAAGGGGTTCTCTTCCACTGACAACCTCCAATTGACCAATCAACTGTTGGAGAGAACACAAGAACTGCATATGCTCTTAGAGAAGCAAAAAGTCTTTATGGAACAATGGAGATTGCCAAAAAGAAATAAAGAGACAAATGGACATGGGACTACAGAGGTTAACTAAAACGAAAACCGTACAGCAGAACACTAACAAAGTTACATAATTAAATACCCTGGAGAGTTGCATCTTCCCGATGCAGTGTACGGATGTGAGACATGGTCAACCACACAAACCTTAAGGTAGAAGATTGAATGCTTCCACCCAAAATGCTACAAAAGGGTGATCAAAATACTGCGAATAGAGAAAAATAAAAACGCAGAAACATACAGAAGCTCA
Organism: Ariolimax columbianus; assembly: GCA_036924085.1. NCBI lineage: Eukaryota > Metazoa > Mollusca > Gastropoda > Stylommatophora > Arionidae > Ariolimax > Ariolimax columbianus. The sequence goes on from JAVGWX010000002.1 coordinate 100,819,544, forward strand.
ATTTAAAACAAAACTGGCTAGTAAACAACATTGCGTCTAGGAAATTTATATACGTTGGCCACACCAAAAGTCACAACAGTCTATGAAGACCTATACTGGAGTATGTGGAAAAAAATGGTAGAGGCACACAGAGAAGGTCGACATGGGACATTACAGAGACTGTGTGGTTGGTAGTAGCAGAAGTGGAAAGACTGGTCAAGCATCGATTCTCTTACAGATCGTCTGTCATGAGAGCGACGTTCTGCAAAACAAATGCTACATGATGATGATGACGATGATAATATTGATGGTTATACACGGCCACGGGGCCACCCCCCCCCCCCCCTTACAATACATGTGGTGGTGGATGATTTTACAAAAGATTTAGGTTAGCAATGGTGCAGCAGCACAAAGATTCGGGATGCATACACCATGCTTACACCATGCTTACACCATGCTTACATCATGCATACACCATGCATACACTATACATACACGATGCTCTTGGCTTCTTCGCCAACCTCATACATGCAGATTTCGGCCGAAGATAATGTGATGTGGCGTGTAATCACGTGTAGACTGAAAGTATGCACTACCTGAGTGGTATCTAGAATATAAATAACAGAGCCACTATAACTCTCCAAGCACATCATACAAGTCGACTAAAGAGTGATGTGAACGAGTCTAGCAATCTTTTGAGCTGCTCGGATAAGGCTTCCCGTGAAAGGGTTCAGGTGTGGGGGTAGCCCTTTATTTCATTTGGAAAAGGTGAATCGTCAATAGAAAGTTGCACATCACAAAGGTTTCTCGCGATATGTTTGAACAGAGAAAATCCGATTAATTTGGGGAGGTGAGGTGAGGTGGGTAGTTAAGGTAAGGTTAGACAAACTGAGATAAGGGCGAGGTGAGGTGTGACTAGGTGAAGTGAGATGAAGTGTGATGAGGTGATATGAGGTGAGGTAAAATGAGAAGTTGAGACGAGGTTAAATGAACTGAGATAAAGGTGGGGTGAGGTGAGATGGGACGAGATGAGATGAAGTGATATGAGCTGATATGAGGTGAGCTGAGATAAGACGAGGTGAGGTGAGATGAGGGGACGTAAGGTGAGAAAAGATGAAGCAAGAGAAAGAGAGATGAGATCACTTTCTTACTTTTCGTGAACAGGTCACAACGTCAGTCATTGTGTTTCCAATATTCGTACACATGGATTATGTTTGCTTTCCCCCTCAACATATTATCCATATTACATGTTTTCAGAAGATTTATGCAGACCATCAGGTGGTCTAGGTCTTGTGTTGTTCCACAGCCGTATGTCTCGTCCTTCCTCTATCCCATCCGTTTTATTTCTTCCTGCATCGCATACACTATTTATTGATGCCTACTACCAGCTGAACAGAAGAGAGCAGGTCGTGGTCTTCAGACTCCGCACAGGACACAACAATAAACTGAGGATAGGTGGCACTGACGAATGCACCTGTGGTACAGGGAAAATGACCGCTGAACATCTGCTGCAAAATTGCCCAACATACGAGGACCAGAGAAAGCGCATGTGGCAATCACCAGTGGCAACACTAGACAACCTCTATGGCAGTGTTGACAGCCTCAGGATGACAGCTGCTTTCTTCGAACAAATTCAAGTTGACGCCTGACAGCGTACGAAGAAGAAGAAGAAGAAGAAGAAGAAGAAGAAGAAGAAAAAGAAGAAGTATATGCTATTTATCAGTCTATTGAGTGACCTCCATGTTGCGTAAGGCAAACAGTGTCCAGGTTCCTCCTGCAGCTCGATCCAGGTAGATTACAGAAGATGATGTAGAATGGGACGAGTTAAGATGAAGTGAGGTGATGGTATTACGAATTATATTAAAAATAGCAGTTTAGTTTAGTCGAAGAATCAACGTCATTGCAGTTTAACATACTAGTTCTCTGCTCTTCTCCAAATTCTTGGAGAATCTCAATACAATCCACGAGCTCCGTAGGACCGGCGAGGTTCCAGTAATAGATTGGGTAGATGTTTTTACATCATTTTGAATTTTGAGCGGGCAGTGGGCATTAAGTCTACTCTTGTCTATTTCCAACTGTCGGTGCATTTTTAACATGCGCGACACTGAACACGGGCGTCCAACCTCTGCTGCCCAGAGATAGGGGGAAATACCAGAAAGTCCACATAAGGAATTCTCGGTCTCACCCTGATTTGAGACCGACGTCTTACCTCGAGACCACTCAGTCCCCTAATTTAACTAAACCAAATTTACTTTAAACTCTTTTCGTTCAATAAGCGGCAAAGTAGCACTCTCCTCAGACAATAAGATTAGGCTAATCAGCAGAAATCTAATATTAGTCCAGCTGGCCCGCCTGGAGAATTTAAATTAGGGTGTGACTTCCAGCCTGCATCCCTTCACCAACATGTATCTATTTCTCATTTCGTAATGTACCCATAATTAATGCCAAACGTAAATCCATAATAAAAAAATGGATAGAACACACCACGAGAAGCCAATATAACTAAACATTCGATGGATTGGAACCCACAAGTAAAAGAGCAGTGGGTAATTCAAACAAAGTTTAGCGACGGAAGAAGTGGCCAAGACAGCTAGAATTATTTGATGGCATTTCGGGAAATAAAATAAAGACCTAACTTGTTCATTGCGTCGCAACTGCAGGGACAAAAGGCCTTTTGTTTCCCCAGTTCTAAAAATCCACCCTGTTGGACCTTTCAGCAATCGGGAAAAACGGTTTGCTAATAGCTTTTCACGCACAAGAATAACAACACGTGTGATAGATGTCCACCGAGAGTTAATATACTTGGAACTCTTTCAAGCCTGGTATTCAAAAAGGCAGTATATGCCTGCTGCCAGGTAGCCGAAGAATATCCGTAGTATTTCTTAGTTCTTACTCGATCTGTACATCTACAGATGCCCCTGTGCAGGTCCCAGCTCTGATATGAGCTGGATGTAGCCGGGAGAAGGGTTTCTTGCTTAGCGGACAAGGCTCGAGCAGCTTTAATATTCCGCTGCGTTGTGACAATCGCTTACAGAGAGTGGTTAACCGATGTGCCAGTCCATCTTAATAGACTCAAACACTAGAGCAAAGTAGACCCGCAGCGTGTTAGGCGCCATCTATGCTGCTATAAACAAATCACCTAACGATGGCCGGTGTTATGGTGTTATGGTTTTATGGATATCTTCCATGCCTCAGATTGAAATACAGTTTATATGCGAGGTCACTGACACAGTAACCAATTTTCAATAAACAAGAACTTGTAAGATAGAATACGTGCATTCATTGTTGGGCTTCGCGTTTTTGAGGTTTGTGCGGTGTCATTCACCTACTTATTTGTTCCATTACACAGTCACTCACTCATTCACTTTCTCAATCACCCACTCGCCACGCACGTGGTTGTTCTCGTGCAGTGCACGTGAGCGAGTGTGTCCGATCAGTTTTGTATACATGGCGGTTTTCCATTGACTACGATGCGCGACTCTTACGTCGACTTCAGGCATTCAAATCTTCAGTCAAGAGAGCGGGAGCTGTTTCTACACATTAGTAATAGATTTTCGTCGCTATAAATTATGTGTCCATATATATTCTACTTTATTGTGCGTCATTTGTTGATTAGAGTAACACATATGGCAGGAATCTCTTTTCATAGCAAGGACAGATAAAACAGTTTACATACGATTTTGTGCGTTTGAATAGAGCAGTGTTAGAGATCACGTATCTGCCAGAGAAAGGTACCTGGTCAAATCACGGCTATCGACACGTTCCAGACTACTTCCCTGTAAATGAGTACTTGGAGTATTGTTAACTGATAAACTCGGTAGAGCCGACGTATTTGCTGGCTCACTTTCTTACAATACTGTTTAGCCGATAAACAATAACTGTCGTACTTATAAATTCAACTTTGGCTATACACAGTTTTCCTAAATTAGTAAATTTACTTCTTAGTAGCAATGTCTTTAATATTCCAATTATAAATAGCGCTAGTCACAAAATATTTCTTAGTGAAAAGATTAAGGGGGAACGGGCAGAAACGAAGGGAATTGCCGCCCCCTCACCCTCCCCCCGGGTCATAAGATCGTCGAGGTAGTGAAGTGGTTAGTTCACAGGGTTCCTAGTCGAGTGATCAGGATTCGGTCTCCAATTGGTACGGGTTTGTTCTAATCGGCTAGTTTGGTCTACGCAGTCTAAAATATCGGGTACCAGAATAATTTGAGAACATAAAGGTGGACGTCGCGTGATGTTGACCGCATAACCCCTTGTGTACCATTGGTCAAGAAAAACATAGGTTTGATACCATATTCCCAATATACCCATATGGGGTGTTAACGGGACCTTTACTGGTACAATGAAGTCTCTAACACTTCATCCCCGACAGCAGTGTAAGCTGGGTGACTACCTTTACTAAAACATTAATCGACTTCTTATGAATAGTTGTATTACACAAGGACAAACGTATTAGACCAAACTTGTCTAACTGGAGGCCCTCGGGTCTATTGCGGCAATTCAAGCCCTTACTGTAGCCCTCAGTGGGTTTTAAAATAGAAAGAATTTCAACTGGCTAAGTAGAAACAAATACACATTTGTTTGGTCACGTTGGGAAATTAGAGATACAAAATAATCGTTGTATATACTTAACAACGTACTTAACTTAACATCTTTATACTGGTTTAGAAGACTCTGCAGAGTCTGCCTACAACCAGTTTTTGTTAGGGTGGTTAACAGATGTGCGAGTCCATCTTTAATAAATAGACTCAAACACTAGACCAAAGTAGACCCACAACCTGTTAGCCGCAAACTATACTGTTCTTAACAAACCACGTAACCATGGCTGGTGTTATTATGCAATGTCCCACAGCCGTCGCTTACAACATGCTGGGGTGGGTGGGGGTGGGTTGACAGTGTTGCTATTCTTGTCTCTGTCGAACATAAAAACTCCGGCTGACCACTCGCCACTAACATACATTAACGCACACTGGTTTGTCAGTTAGTATATATATATTAACTTACCAGTAATACTTAGGATCTGTTAATACATACTTTGCGTACGTTTGTAGTTTTGTTGTACCGTTTAGTGTAGCATGTTTTTTAATTTCAGAAATCTGAAACGATTTATCGGCCAAAGAAATCGATAATTAAAAAATGTGCACCAGGTGCGTTTCATGACTTACAAATGAGAAACTGCAGTGTTTACATACAGTGTTGGTATCTAATGAATGTCATGTGAAAAGATGCTTTTCTTCTTCTTCTTCTTGCTCTTTTACAGCGTTCGTCCTGAGAATGACGTTGTGTCGTAGTAGTTACAGCGACGCTACGATACCTGAGTCTTTCGGGCTGGCACATTTTATTTCAGCTATCGTTTTTGGGTATTCGAATATGTATTTCCACGCGATCCATATTCTCTTATCCAAACTACAATTCAGCCAGTTCCCAGAGCCCGCGCTTGGAAGTTCTTGTTTGCGAATGCCCACAATGAGTTGGTTTACTCTTTTGTGGGCCCTGAAAAGGACGTTAAGTGGCGGGTTGCAGTAGCTTTCCTCACATCCCGAGCGTGCTGATGAAGGTGGACCGGGGTCCTCCAGCCGGCTGTGCTATACTTGGCTTCATCTGCGTGTCACTCACTACTACGGGAACCACGTCGCTTACTCACTTTATTAGCCAGGCTGCCATGAAAACAGCCCGTTTCCAGGGAAGCCGAGGTGAGGGTCTATGCCAGTATATTTTAAATGACCCTGACCAACATGTCTGATCAGCATATTTTGTCTGACCCTGACCAACATGTCTGATCAGTATATTTTGCCTGACCCTGACCAACATGTCTGATCAGTATACTTTGCCTGACCCTGACCAACATGTCAGATCAGTATATTTTGCCTGACCCTGACCAACATGTCTGATCAGCATATTTTGTCTGACCCTGACCAACATGTCTGATCAGTATATTTTGCCTGACCTTGACCAACATGTCTGATCAGTATATTTTGCCTGACCCTGACCAACATGTCTGATCAGCATATTTTGTCTGACCCTGACCAACATGTCTGATCAGTATATTTTGCCTGACCCTGACCAACATGTCTGATCAGTATACTTTGCCTGACCCTGACCAACATGTCTGATCAGTATATTTTGCCTGAAACTGACCAACATGTTTAATCAGCATATTTTGCCTGACCCTGACCAACATGTCTGATCAGTATACTTTTCCTGACCCTGACCAACATGTCTGATCAGTATATTTTGCCTGACCCTGACCAACATGTCTGATCAGTATATTTTGCCTGACCCTGACCAACATGTCTGATCAGTATATTTTGCCTGACCCTGACCAACATGTCTGATCAGTATATTTTGCCTGACCCTGACCAGCATGTATGATCAGTATATTTTGCCTGACATACGTTAGTCTTCCGCCCCCGCGTCTGTCAGCTCTGGTTAGCTGATCTTGATGCAAGCAGACAGCTATGAGTCGCTGGCTGCTGCCAGCTCATTCACTGTGCTGAATCTTCAACCTCATATGCTATTCAAACTACTCATAATGTGAAATTTTTGCTATGAAATCTCTTCTATAAATCCTCGGCTACAGATTTCTGTAAAAGAAGTTTGCTTAACAGGAAGCGGAAAAAGCGAATCAATGTAATTATTTCATCAATAGAAATATAAGAAATATGAAAGAAAATCTAGAAATGTCATTTTACATCGTGAAAAAAGCTCTCTCTCTCTCTCTCTCTCCCTCTGTCTCTCTCTCTCTTCCTCTCTCTCTCTCTCTCTCTCTCCCTCTGTCTCTCTCTCTCTTCCTCTCTCTCTCTCTCTCTCTCTCTCTCTTGTATTACCCACTTGTGCCGTGAGACACCGTAGTGAACAGCATGTGCATTTGAAGGACTTGCCGCTTCTGTCATCCAATGGCGGCTTAGGTTTTCCCAGCATTTCCTACCTATGTGCTTCTAATTCTTCCACGTTGGCGGAAATCAGATCGCCGTTTCCTTTAATCGCGCAGGGTTAGACCGGAATTTTGCATTCGCTAGTCACTTGATTTTCTCTCTATCAGTGCGTTGTATTGCTGCGATAAATTTAAGATGTTTTCAAAACTGCCGGTTTTAATTGGTTGATATGTATCGCGAGAGAAACGGATGGCGGAACAGATAGAGTGTCGATTTTCTTACCAAGGGGTATCATGTTCAAATTCTCCGTAAGGTTAATGTTTATTTTTCCTATAGAAGGTAAAATACATCAGCACGAGAAAGCGGTCTTTATTTGCGTTATCTTTTACATGGACCCCAGCATGGAGCAAATGTCGTACAGGTTTTTTCTTTTCTTTCATAATAAATGGGTGTCAGCTTTATTTTATTGTTAAACAGTTGTTGTTGTTGTTGTTTGAGGCTGCTCGTACTGATATGGGTTAATTCTAGGTGACGTTTATTTGGTAGCCGGTTGCTGTGATTGATCTTACATCCAGAGGGTGTATTTGAGCAGGTGTGCTGTTATCCACCTGGATCTAGTGAAATGGGAGTAGACCATTATGGAGACACAGTGTCGATCCACAACACGTTGGCGAGGCTGCTGTAGCAGGGTTTGTTTTCATGAGCACGAATAGGACGGGAGGTAGGGACTTGATTAGTATGTTTCACCTGACCCTGATTATTCTTCTCTCCCACCTTGATAAGTATGTTTCACCTGACCCTGATTATTCTTCTCTCCCACCTTGATAAGTATGTTTCACCTGACCCTGATTATTATTCTCTCCCACCTTGATAAGTATGTTTCACCTGACCCTGATTATTCTTCTCTCCCACTTTGATCAGCATGTTTCATCTCACCCATATTAATTTCATTCCCATATTGATCAGTATGTTTCACCTGATCCTGATTACTTTTCGCTTCCACCTGGATCAGTATATTTCACAGCCCCTGATTACTCCTCATATCCATCAAACTCAGTATGTTACAACTGACCCTGTTTACACCTGCCCCAGATTACTATGCACTCCAACTTTGATCAGTATGTTTCACCTTATCATGATTACTTATCGCTTCTACCTGGGTCAGTATGCTTCTCCAACCCCTAATTACTCTTCATTTCCATCAAAATCAGTAAAATTACACCTGACCCTGTTTACACTTGCCCCAGATTACTCTGCACTCCAACCTTGATTAGTACGTTTCACTTGACCCAGATTACTTGTCTCTCTCGCCTTGTTCAGCATGTTCCACCTGACCCAGATTACTGTTCTCTCTCGCCTTGATCAGCATATTTCACCCGAACCTGATCACTTCAAGAAAGCAGAGATAAGTTTAATTATGTTTCTTTTTTGGAAATAACAAATTAAGTTATACGTCATTCACCAGCAAAATGTCAAATCTATTTTTGAATGTGACCCTTCACCCGACAGCTAAACACAATTGCGTTCCTCAGTTTAGTTTGTAGTTTGACAAATGACAATTGTTTATGTATTGTATGGTGAATGTCAGTGTTGATATACCGGTGGACTGCAAAGAGACCGCAGTGTTCCACGATAGGACCGAAGGTGTGCAGTGAATTGACAGCAGGATGTTCCGCAGGTATTTCGAGAAAGGTAAATTCGAAATGAGGAAACAAATCGAAGAATAATACATTCGTCGAAGCACATTCTATAAGTCGTTTTATCGTAACCACATGCCTTGTCACCTAATTAACAACACGCATGAGATTTAGGCATCAATACTAGTGATAAAAAATTGGAACACGGACTGCTGTAAAACAGTGGAGAGTTGAAACTTGCAGTCTAGAGTTAGCAAGTCTGTGAAGATTTGATCGTATAACAGGCGATCAATATCAATATAGCAATAGGGGACGGTGTGGGCTAGTGGTGAAGTGGCACGGCTCACAATCCGAAGGTGTTGGTTTCGATCCCCATCACCGCACCAGCCGTTACCCCGGGGAAGCAAACCCTTAGAAAGTACAGGAGGAAGCACGCCCTTACATAAAATGCATGTTAAAGTCGGATGCACTGGGTCGAAAGGCGCAAAATAAAAACCACAGTGCAACGCAAACCGCCTTGGGGATTAGAGATATAAGGCGAACGAAAAATCCCCCCCCCCCCCCAAAAAAAAAATAAATAAATAAATAAATAAATAAATAATTAAAAAAATTAATACAATTTTTAAAAAAAATATAGCAATACTTTCTTGTAAAGCATAAAATCACAGGTGAAAGTTTTCACGTACTTAGGGAACATGTCATCAGCAGACGAAAGAATCACAGATGAAGTCCAACAAAGAATCAATAAGGCAAATCAGATCAACGGACAATATTTACAACTGCAGTACTTAATTGCAAGTACGTGACAAAATCTACGAAAAGTGCTTTATACAACATGAAATTCGACCTGGGACTATATTATCAATACCAACACTGATCGCTAACATCAAATATGAAAAACGACAGATAGTAACAACAGAAATGAAATGCATGCGAACAATATTTGGTACAACAAGGAGAGACATGATCAGAAACGATGATATCAGGAGACTAGTAGGAACATCACCAGTATTAGACTACATCAACAGATAGCAACTGAAATGGTCTGGCCACATAACAAGCCTACAGCTCGACAGCATTCCCACTCCCCGCCCGCCCCCCCCCTTCCCCACCAGATTATCAATACCTTCGTAGATCCGCGAGCACTGCTGTTCACCTCGCGACTGTCTCGCCTAGAAATCCAGATCGTTCCTTTGCTGGAAGGTTGGCACATGCTACAAGGGAAGGCTGTGGTAAGGATGGAAACATCAATTACGGAACAACAATTCCACTATAACCACATTACAAACAATAGCTCCATGATTAATTATACGCTGAAACGTATACATTACAATATAGTATAGTTCTATGTTTCGTGAATTGGAGCGAGGGGCTAATTATTATTATTTTTACTATAATTTTTATAATTAGTGCTATTACTATTACTGTTATTATTATTACTACTATTATATATTCTGGACAATGGCCACAGCCCGTATAATGATGTACTTAAGAAAGCTGGTCCCAAGTTACAAGAAGGGACAAGGTCCGCAATCATGCTGTACGTGAAGATCTTGAAACTCAGTCCCTTCAGATTAAAGTGAAGCAATTTAAACTACGTCGAATTGATCATCGGGATCAAGATGATGAGCAGCGCATGACCTGCAGTGGTCAGCGACCCATAGCTGACTGCTAGCGTCAGGGCCAGCGAACCAGAGCTGCCAAGACCCTTCTACACCTCCACGCGGTGATCCTGGATAACAGGCTGCAGCAGGGCAGACTGGCTAACGAGAAGGGATCGAAGAGGTAATGCTAACCCGGTACTCAAAAAATGCTTGCTGAAGTCGGATGTGTTGGACCGAAAGGTGCAAATATCGCAGTCAAGCTGTAAATAACGACACAACGCATTCCGTTCTCTGGAATACATTCTGCTACTTAAGCGCTTTCAGGGTTTGGTAGCCGGAGATTGAGAATGAACGAAGAAGAAGAAGAATTGATCATCATGTGTGCAGAATGAAAGAAGACAAAGTTTCCACAGGAAACCTGGAAAATCAAAAGTCATGGCTGGAGGTGCCAGAGGGACCCATAGTCCGCTGTAGTAGCAGCATAGGCCAGCCCCAGTCAGACCGAGAACTAGACCAGAATCCGGTTAAGATGATTACGGACATAACAGTTTGGCGTTGTCTCTGCTGAACCTCTATATGCCAGAGTAGAATAGGTCCCAATGTGTCTTCTTGTTCTTTTTCCTTTTCTTCTTCCTCGTTTGATCTCAAATAATCGCATCTTTTTATCTCATAAATTTGTCAGTATCTCTCAGGCTTGTCTCAATGTCCGTTTATACCCCAATCTTGTTAGGGAAAGCCATGTTTTCAGTCTGTCTATCGTGGATCAGGCAGACTTAGAGAAAATGTTCCAACTTTTTGTTTGTTCTTCCAACAAGGGCACATGTCTGTGGGCCCAATGGTGCGATTGTTGAACTGTTGATTTTTAAGTACGCAGTGGCCTGTTCGCAGTCTGACTGTTGTAACCTGATCTCTTCGTGTCAAGGAGTAGCATACTTCTGCTTTATCAGACTACGTGTGCTCTCCGTGCCATTGGTTTTTTAAGTTAATTTGAACTATTGTCGTTATTAATTCAAATGCAATCCTGCTCCAGTTTGAGTTATGCCTCTTTCCGCTTTGGTCAATCTATCTGCCTCCTCATCTCCATGTTTTAACATCTTCCAGCAAACCTCTGAATTATCGTTGTGTTAAAATTGTAGCTGATATTCATGAGCGCCTCTGACAAACTGTCCAATTCGTTGTTTTTATGGATTCTTAGGGTCATTATGACCGACAGGGAATCTGTACGGAAAGCTTTCATGTCTCTAGCATGGTTCACATTTTTTACGATGGATATTGCAGGTGATCTTAATGTCTCAGCTCCAGCTGTGAAGATGTTTTAGAATTATGCAGTGGCCAGTGAACAAGTTTCAAAGGCCTGTCTATTATCTATATATGTGTAAACGCTGCCTCTATTTTTGTAGTTCTTGTTGCTGATCCGTTTGTGTATATGCATGTCATTTCTGCAGCTGAGCTTGTCTTTTTAATATATTTCAAGGCAATGTATTTTCTTTCACTCTGCCTCTCATTTTCTCTCTCTTTTTCTCTCTCTCTTACACACACACACACACACACACACAAACACACACACACAAACACATACACACACACACACACACACACACACACACGTATATTTGGATCGCGTTTTTCATCTATTCTGGTATGTTCTCTATCAGGCCTGGGAACTGTGTTCTCTTTCGTGGTAGAAAGGTGCTACTTATCTTTATACACTGCAGTTATCTGAGAAAGGTCTAGCATGGAGTGGCTTAGTTCTGCTGCGGTTTATTTAGCAAAGCCGCTTCTCTGGAGTCTGTCTCTATTATATCCTCCGTTCATTCGCTGGATCATGTAGGAACCATTTAATCTGTCCTGCCAGTTGTAGTAAACAATATCTTGTCTAGAAAGCGAAAATATTTTGGCTACATGAAACGCAATAAATGTCTAAAGAGAACGATACTAAACGTTATAGTGCCTGGAAAGCGGGGCAGAGGTATTAGGCATGTTCAAATGAAACCGGAACGAACTGCACCAACGGAACATACGTACGCTGCGCATGATGACGTCGCTTCTGGTTTAAACAGCACACACCAACCGTCAAATTTGCACAATTTCATTATAATCCGACTTATAGTTTACTCAGAAGGCCGTTAAAAACATGGCGGGTGTGATACGGATTCCCCAGAGTTGATCAGCGAGCAGTGATTCGGTTTCTAACAGCTGAAGGATGTCGACCAGTTGACATTAATCGCAGAATGCAGACAGTGTATGGTGACAAAAGCGTTGAAGACAATAGTGAAAAACTGGACAATGATGTTTAAAGAAGGACGTGAGTTAACGAAACATTATGCGCCTGATCTGGTCTCGGAAGATCTTTCGTTAACTCACATCCTTCTTTAAACATCGTTGTCCAATTCTTCCCTGGTGTCTTTGACATACTTTTATCATCATGCACTGCCTGCATTATACGATGAATGTCAACTGGTCGACATCTTTCAGCTGTTAGAAACCGAATTACTGCTCGCTGATAAACTCTTGACGGATTCCGTATCACACCCGCCACGTTTTCAACGGTCTGCTGAGGAAACTATGAGTCGGAGGTTAATGAAATTTTGCAAACTTGACAGTGGGTATGTGCTGTTTACACCAGAAGTGACGTCATCATGTGCATCGTACGTATGTTCACTTGGTGCAGTTCGGTTCGGTTGTATTTGAACACGCCTCGTAGGTCAAGGAGAAGATGGACATAAGACATCCACGAGGTCCTGAAGATGACAGAAACAGAGGCGGGAGTTCTGGCTAGTATTGACAGTCTTACAGATGGGCTATTGTAAAAGTCACATTCTGTAAAAGACACGCTACATGATGATGGAGTAGTTCTGCGTAATCTCTTCTATCAGCCAAAGTTGCAGCTTTGCTTGTTTTTCTCATTTCTTTGCTTGTTTTTCTCATTTCTTTGCTTGGTTTTGATTTCATAGCTCATGTCATAATTCCTTCTATTTGGTTTTTGTAATTTTACTGGGTTTTTTTTTTCAAAGCCGGATTTTGAAATTGGTGCGCAAACTGGAATTATATGTACCCAACGTGTACTAAGCCTAGTCTAACATTTCCAGTGTACAGCAACTTGAGTATTTGATGGCCTGCGCATTATGTAGTTCCCGATAATCTTTACAGGGATTCATTCAATGTTTTTAGTTTTTTGTTGACACTTTTCGTTTTGAATTTCCCATGCTTGCTGAAGTCGGATGTGTTGGACCGAAAGGTGCAAATATCGCAGTCAAGCTGTAAACAACGACACAACGCATTCCGTTCTCTGGACTACATTCTGCTACTTAAGCGCTTTCAGGGTTTGGTAGCCGGAGATTGAGAATGAACGAAGAAGAAGAAGAATTGATCATCATGTGTGCAGAATGAAAGAAGACAAAGTTTCCACAGGAAACCTGGAAAATCAAAAGTCATGGCTGGAGGTGCCAGAGGGACCCATAGTCCGCTGTAGTAGCAGCATAGGCCAGCCCCAGTCAGACCGAGAACTAGACCAGAATCCGGTTAAGATGATTACGGACATAACAGTTTGGCGTTGTCTCTGCTGAACCTCTATATGCCAGAGTAGAATAGGTCCCAATGTGTCTTCTTGTTCTTTTTCCTTTTCTTCTTCCTCGTTTGATCTCAAATAATCGCATCTTTTTATCTCATAAATTTGTCAGTATCTCTCAGGCTTGTCTCAATGTCCGTTTATACCCCAATCTTGTTAGGGAAAGCCATGTTTTCAGTCTGTCTATCGTGGATCAGGCAGACTTAGAGAAAATGTTCCAACTTTTTGTTTGTTCTTCCAACAAGGGCACATGTCTGTGGGCCCAATGGTGCGATTGTTGAACTGTTGATTTTTAAGTACGCAGTGGCCTGTTCGCAGTCTGACTGTTGTAACCTGATCTCTTCGTGTCAAGGAGTAGCATACTTCTGCTTTATCAGACTACGTGTGCTCTCCGTGCCATTGGTTTTTTAAGTTAATTTGAACTATTGTCGTTATTAATTCAAATGCAATCCTGCTCCAGTTTGAGTTATGCCTCTTTCCGCTTTGGTCAATCTATCTGCCTCCTCATCTCCATGTTTTAACATCTTCCAGCAAACCTCTGAATTATCGTTGTGTTAAAATTGTAGCTGATATTCATGAGCGCCTCTGACAAACTGTCCAATTCGTTGTTTTTATGGATTCTTAGGGTCATTATGACCGACAGGGAATCTGTACGGAAAGCTTTCATGTCTCTAGCATGGTTCACATTTTTTACGATGGATATTGCAGGTGATCTTAATGTCTCAGCTCCAGCTGTGAAGATGTTTTAGAATTATGCAGTGGCCAGTGAACAAGTTTCAAAGGCCTGTCTATTATCTATATATGTGTAAACGCTGCCTTTATTTTTGTAGTTCTTGTTGCTGATCCGTTTGTGTATATGCATGTCATTTCTGCAGCTGAGTTTGTCTTTTTAATATATTTCAAGGCAATGTATTTTCTTTCACTCTGCCTCTCATTTTCTCTCTCTTTTTCTCTCTCTCTTACACACACACACACACACACACAAACACACACACACAAACACATACACACACACACACGTATATTTGGATGGCGTTTTTCGTCTATTCTGGTATGTTCTCTATCAGGCCTGGGAACTGTGTTCTCTTTCGTGGTAGAAAGGTGCTACTTATCTTTATACACTGCAGTTATCTGAGAAAGGTCTAGCATGGAGTGGCTTAGTTCTGCTGCGGTTTATTTAGCAAAGCCGCTTCTCTGGAGTCTGTCTCTATTATATCCTCCGTTCATTCGCTGGATCATGTAGGAACCATTTAATCTGTCCTGCCAGTTGTAGTAAACAATATCTTGTCTAGAAAGCGAAAATATTTTGGCCACATGAAACGCAATAAATGTCTAAAGAGAACGATACTAAACGTTATAGTGCCTGGAAAGCGGGGCAGAGGTATTAGGCATGTTCAAATGAAACCGGAACGAACTGCACCAACGGAACATACGTACGCTGCGCATGATGACGTCGCTTCTGGTTTAAACAGCACACACCAACCGTCAAATTTGCACAATTTCATTATAATCCGACTCATAGTTTACTCAGAAGGCCGTTAAAAACATGGCGGGTGTGATACGGATTCCCCAGAGTTGATCAGCGAGCAGTGATTCGGTTTCTAACAGCTGAAGGATGTCGACCAGTTGACATTAATCGCAGAATGCAGACAGTGTATGGTGACAAAAGCGTTGAAGACAATAGTGAAAAACTGGACAATGATGTTTAAAGAAGGACGTGAGTTAACGAAACATTATGCGCCTGATCTGGTCTCGGAAGATCTTTCGTTAACTCACATCCTTCTTTAAACATCGTTGTCCAATTCTTCCCTGGTGTCTTTGACATACTTTTATCATCATGCACTGCCTGCATTATACGATGAATGTCAACTGGTCGACATCTTTCAGCTGTTAGAAACCGAATTACTGCTCGCTGATAAACTCTTGACGGATTCCGTATCACACCCGCCACGTTTTCAACGGTCTGCTGAGGAAACTATGAGTCGGAGGTTAATGAAATTTTGCAAACTTGACAGTGGGTATGTGCTGTTTACACCAGAAGTGACGTCATCATGTGCATCGTACGTATGTTCACTTGGTGCAGTTCGGTTCGGTTGTATTTGAACACGCCTCGTAGGTCAAGGAGAAGATGGACATAAGACATCCACGAGGTCCTGAAGATGACAGAAACAGAGGCGGGAGTTCTGGCTAGTATTGACAGTCTTACAGATGGGCTATTGTAAAAGTCACATTCTGTAAAAGACACGCTACATGATGATGGAGTAGTTCTGCGTAATCTCTTCTATCAGCCAAAGTTGCAGCTTTGCTTGTTTTTCTCATTTCTTTGCTTGTTTTTCTCATTTCTTTGCTTGGTTTTGATTTCATAGCTCATGTCATAATTCCTTCTATTTGGTTTTTGTAATTTTACTGGGTTTTTTTTTTCAAAGCCGGATTTTGAAATTGGTGCGCAAACTGGAATTATATGTACCCAACGTGTACTAAGCCTAGTCTAACATTTCCAGTGTACAGCAACTTGAGTATTTGATGGCCTGCGCATTATGTAGTTCCCGATAATCTTTACAGGGATTCATTCAATGTTTTTAGTTTTTTGTTGACACTTTTCGTTTTGAATTTCCCATGCTGATTGCATTCAAGTAACATTTCTGAATATACGGCTTTCTTTTCTTCTGGTAGTTCATGTCTTTAGTTTCAATGTAACTTTGTTGTCTTATTTGAAAGTCGAAAAATAGTGTGTTGCTTTTTTAATCGATCTTATATCCATGTATTTTCTAAAGCCATTTCTGAGTACACTGACATAATTTGTGAAAAGCTTCATGCAAATGCAATTTGTCGCTTTCATATTTTTTTTTCCCTAGCTACGCGTAAAGATAGATCATCAACGTAGAACCAACTGTGAACCCTCTGCGATATTTTAACCACTATGTTGCTGGAGGAGATGAAGAATAATGTAGGAGATGGTCACTATCATGTGGCATTCGTTGTACCAATTACATGCTATTGCTTATATAGCCTTGTACTTTCACTTTAGCTTGTCTATTTTGGAGGAACTGGCCTATTCATTTGTCCACTCCCCTACATATTCTATATTTGAGTAGCTGTTGTCGATAACCGCGCTCTCCGCACTTTACCCATGGTTGTTCTCTATATCCACTCTAAGTGTCACTGGGTGGGGTATAACGTTCATAACGGCTTTAAATGTAAGCAGGAAACAGTCACCGTGGCTCTTGGTGTTTAGAACTGCATGGGATATAACACATTTAAGCACTGTTCGAGAGAATGTGGATTCAATCCATGGATGGCGAGCTGGATAGCAATTATTCTCGTGGAAAGAAGAATTGTTCTTCGTTTACCTAGGCGCATCTTTCCGGATCTTCCTCGGTGTTTCTCTCTCTGTACTGTTTATGTCTACGCGAAAAATGTGGTCAATATTCATCCCACGGACCCAGGACGCACGTTCACATTTGCAGATGACATAATCACATTCTGAACTAGATCGAATTGGTATTATATGGTCAAGAATATACAAGGGGCTTTCCAGGCAATCTTACAATGGTGCGGACAGTGGTTCTCAGATCGATTCCGGCCAGCTACGTGTGGTTTGGTTCTTCTTGAACAAATGTAAAGGCTGACCTCCCTTGATGTGTCTGTCATTATGCGGCGAGATAGCTTAGGTTATCTGAGAGTAACCTTTGATGCAGCCTTTATTATTTGTGCCGATCACGTCATTCAGACATGCAATGGAAACTGACCGCAGTCAAGACATTGATAGCAGCAAACCTGGCTTAATTGCCGATTTCCATCCTCTATAATCAGTTAGTCTTGCCCGTTATTGAATGTGGGATGTGTAATCTCACATTGTCAAGGTCACATTGTGACAGTCTGGGGCTCATCCAGAATGAGGAAATGCGATTTCCCTTGGTTCACCAGGGATGAAGATTAAGATGAGATGCATGCTTGAACTTCTGACTGTGAAGTCTAGAAACGCACTTTCCATGTCAAAACCTACATTCGAATAGATAAAGAGACACCCACTGCAATGGTCAGTGCAGATATCAAGCGTAAATGAATCATGAGAGAGATTCACTGATGACGCAGGCAGCCAGAACGAATGGTCAGCTGACCACAGGGGAGACAATAAACAGATTAAGAATGAATTAACACTAGAGATAAAAGTACAGACAACCAAGGAGTCATTATCTCCCTTGGCAGAGGATGTAGAGACTAGAGAATAGCGGACTCGAAGCCAAACAACAACCCCGCGATAATGCTCAGGATGTTGATGCTACCGTACATAGCAGTGCTCTCCAACCTAGTCGCTAGCGCCCACTAGTAGACGATTTCAGTTTTCGTGTGGGCGGTAGCTGAATAATTACATTCTGTATTGAAAATATATTATTATTATTATGGCAATATATAGGCTACACAACACGAGGAAATTATGGCAAAATACCGGCAAAGCAATAAAAAGTGAAAATCTTTAGAACCTGTGTTTCTCGTGTGACATCATACGACTATAAAACGTGGACAGTTGCCTAACTTCAGAGAAAAAAAACAAAGACAAGAAGAGTCCTTCGAGTTGAAATGTTATAGAAAGGTTCTCATAATACTTTGAACCGGACAAAAAAGAATGCAGACATTCGACAAGAGTCGGACATAGCGGAGGACTGGTTCATAAATGCCATCATGAAAAAAAAAGTGGAATACTTAGTCCACATCAAAAGACACATCGGTCTAAGAGAGCGGTAATGGACTATTTGGTATAGGGCAGCAGAGGCAGACCAAGAAGGCCATGGCACAAAGATGTCACGGAATACTTGGGCATGACTCTAGACCAGGTTGAAGATTTGACAAGAGATCGCGTTTCAAACCAACTGTCATGGAACGACGTTCTGCAAAGGACATGCCATATGATGATGATGATATATTAAAAACATCCAACATATACAGACTTAGTGGGCGATCGCAAACCTTTCTTTCAGTTAGATGTTAGTGGTCGGTAAGGATAATTTACCATCACGAAAGTTATAAATATGGGCGCCAAGTGAAAACAGTTTGAAGAGCCCTGGTACATGCAGATAAATCTATGCTGCACAGTAAGAAAACCGTTTGTGGCTCATCTGCATGAGCGAGAAACAGGTTCGTTTCTGAGCGGAGTGGGGCATACATGACAACAACCTCCAGTATGAGAATGTAGATCGAGGGAGTGATGTCGGCTCTCATCTGGCTGCCTGAGATCTCTGTACTGAGCGGAGTGGGGCATACATGACAACAACCTCCAGTATGAGAATGTAGATCGAGGGAGTGATGTCGGCTCTCGTCTGGCTGCCTGAGATCTCCGTACCGAGTGTCAACAACACACGTCTCAATCGCTATCGGCCTGTGGTTTCACGTACTAACAAACCAATCAACGTAATTAAATTCAATTTAACCTGGACATAATGGGAACCAGTTGGAGGATGAGCAGCTCCGTACTGGCTAATTTTGGTAGGATGATACCCCATTCCCGTACCTCAAATATCACCAATCCTGAAACTCCTTTCAAGATCATGTTATTTCCAAGAGATATTGGCACCCAAGGTCACCACACCTCACTGCACCTAATTTCTTACTGTGGGACATGCTGGAAGTGTATCGTTACAGGAAATGATGGGGCACGCTAGAAGTTTATCGTTACAGGACAAGATGGGGCATGCTAGAAGTTTATCGTTACAGGACAAGATGGGGCATGCTAGAAGTATATCGTTACAGGACAAGATGGGGCACGCTAGAAGTTTATCGTTACAGGACAAGATGGGGCATGCTAGAAGTATTTCGTTACAGGACAAGATGGGGCATGCTAGAAGTATATCGTTACAGGACAAGATGGGGCACGCTAGAAGTTTATCGTTACAGGACAAGATGGGGCATGCTAGAAGTATATCGTTACAGGACAAGATGGGGCATGCTAGAAGTATATCGTTACAGGACAAGATGGGGCATGCTGGAAGTATATCGCTACATGACAAGATGGGGCATGCTAGAAGCATATCGCTACAGGACAAGATGGAGCATCCTGGAAGTATATCGTTACAGGACAAGATGGGTCATGCTGGAAGTATATCGTTACAGGACAAGATGGGGCATGCTGGAAGTATATCGCTACAGGACAAGATGGCGCATGCTAGAAGTATATCGTTACATGACAAGATGGGGCATGCTGGACGTATATCGTTACAGGACAAGATGGCGCATGCTAAAAGTATATCGCTACAGGACAAGATGGGGCACGCTAGAAGTATATCGTTACAGGACAAGATGGGGCATTCTGGAAGTATATCGCTACAGGACAAGATGGCGCATGCTAGAAGTATATCGTTACATGACAAGATGGGGCATGCTGGACGTATATCGTTACAGGACAAGATGGCGCATGCTAGAAGTATATCGCTACAGGATAAGATGGGGCACGCTAGAAGTTTATCGTTACAGGACAAGATGGGGCATGCTAGAAGTACATCGTTACAGGACAAGATGGGGCATGCTAGAAGTATATCGTTACAGGACAAGATGGGGCACGCTAGAAGTTTATCGTTACAGGACAAGATGGGGCATGCTAGAAGTATATCGTTACAGGACAAGATGGGGCATGCTAGAAGTATATCGTTACAGGACAAGATGGGGCATGCTGGAAGTATATCGCTACATGACAAGATGGGGCATGCTAGAAGCATATCGCTACAGGACAAGATGGGGCATCCTGGAAGTATATCGTTACAGGACAAGATGGGTCATGCTGGAAGTATATCGTTACAGGACAAGATGGGGCATGCTGGAAGTATATCGCTACAGGACAAGATGGGGCATGCTAGAAGTATATCGTTACATGACAAGATGGGGAATGCTGGACGTATATCGTTACATGACAAGATGGGGCATGCTAGAAGTATATCGTTACAGGACAAGATGGCGCATGCTAGAAGTATATCGCTACAAGACAAGATGGGGCTTGCTAGAAGTATATAATTACAGGACAAGATGGGGCATGCTAGAAGTGTATCGTTACAGGACAAGATGGGGCATGCTGGAATATCTTTTCCTTTGAATATCTTATAAACCTGTATTGTCCCCTCGAATTCTTCTCTTTTCTAGACACTGTAGAGTCTTTCCTCATAACTGTGATTCAGGAATACCACCATCAGCTTTGTCGTTCTTCTTTGTATTGTTGTCAGCGTATTGATATCTCCTCTATGATAAGGACTCCACACCTGTACACAGTATTCCAGTCGTGGGAACATTGGCCATAGAAAGAGGTGACATTTTTAAGTTGATCAACGATCGCCTTTTTGGGTGAAGACACGTCAGTCGATCAACCGACAATGCACAGATTGTAAAGTCGTCGTAATTTACTGAGATGGTATCATGATGCTGAGCAGTGCATGAGCTGCAGTGGTCAGCGACCCAAAGCTGACTGATAGTATCAGAGCCAGCGAACCAGAGCTGCCAAGACCCTTCTACACCTCCACGCGGTGATTCTGGATAATGGGTTGCAGCAGGGCAGACTGGCTAAAGAGAAGGGATCGAAGAGAGAATGCTAACCCGGAACTCAAAAAATGCTTGCTGAAGTCGGATGTGTTGGACCGAAAGGTGCAAATATCGCAGTTAAGCTGTAAACTACGACACAACGCATTCCGTTCTCTGGACTACATTCTGCTCCTTAAGCCCTTTCAGGGTTTGGTAGCGGAAGATTGAGAACGAATAAAACCAAGCCAAGCCATTTACTGAGATGAACGAGCATCTAAAAGTTTGTATAGAAAGCACCTACATCGAATATTAACAAAACAGAACACAATT
This sequence comes from Ariolimax columbianus, assembly GCA_036924085.1. Lineage (NCBI taxonomy): Eukaryota > Metazoa > Mollusca > Gastropoda > Stylommatophora > Arionidae > Ariolimax > Ariolimax columbianus. The sequence goes on from JAVGWX010000002.1 coordinate 100,841,040, forward strand.
GTGTAAGTTTCTTTTCATGGAAATCATCTTAAATCATTTGCGTGATATGTGTCAGTATATCCGCCATTAATCTATGTTGTGTGAAGCCGGTTTATGGTGTAATCCTGTTTTTACTCTCTTCATAGCACATACATCTGGTACCTAGCAGTCTTTCCATCAGTTTGACTGTACAACTAAATAGAACGGATGTCTCTGTAACTATTTTTTTTGCTCTGTGTTTTTCATGGTTTAGTGCAAAAGTCAAGATTGCTGCCTTTCACATTTCATGCACTTTCCCTTTTTAATCTTAAATTTTTGGTTTGTAATTGTTTATTTGTACTTTGTAATTTCATTTGTAATTTCATTTGTAATTTCATTATAATTTCATCCTTTCCTCCAGATTTTCTGTTCTTTACTTGTTTTAACGCGTCTTCTAATTCTTGACGGATGAAATTGGCTGTCAGGTGTTCACCTGATGCCGTTCATATTTGTTTCTTTGATTATATGTCTATTTTTATATATATCTTTCTTTTTTGTGTTTCGTTTGTTTTGCTAACGATGATATATTTTTTTAATGAATATACGAGTATTGCTGCACGGTTTCCTGTTTCCAGACTTCCATTTTTTTCGGATGTGATGTTTTTGGTGTTTTTATAGTTTTGGTGCTGGGGGAAGGAACCTACCTCCTACCAGGCGCGTCAGCAGGGTTACGTAATGCTAAAAGTCCTCCTAATTTAGAGGTTAGCTGGGGATAAAAAGCAGACGTGGACAGAAACGGGTCGGCATGCACGAAGGTTGTAATGAGTCAGCCCCTCCACCGTGCAAAGACACAACAGGCTAATCACCTGTTTGTCTAAACAAACGATTACAAGTCAAAACATATTTTAAAAAACCGGACTGATCTCAACGGCGACGAACAGGCGAGAAATAAAGACCACGATTTACGGAACATGGAATGTAAGAAGTATAAACGGAAAAGAACAAGAACTAATAGAGGAGATGAAGAGAGCAAATTTGACAGTCCAGGCACTTACAGAAACAAAGAAAAAGGGACAGGGCGTTCTGGACCATGACGGCAACATGTTATACTACAGCGGAGTTCCCATGAGTGAACGAGCCAGGGCAGAGGTGGGCTGTATAGTGGATAGTAATAACAAAGCATACATTAAAGGATGGAGGTTCATTCAGAACGACTGATGGTTCTAAGTCTACAAGAGGAGGATAGCCAAATGGATATCGTCACTGTGTATGCACCAAACGAAGATGAGAGCACTGACCTAAATAAAGGAATTTTATGAGCACCTTCAAAGGGCCGTTGACGATTGCCAAAATGAATTACTTCTTGGAGACTTCAACGCAAGAGTTGGAAACGACTATTCTTAATGGGATGGAGTGATCGGTAGGCATGGAGATGATGTCTTAAAGGACAATGGAAAACGACTGCTGAGATTCCTCAGAGAACAAAACCTTGTTATTACAAATAGAAGGTTTCCAAACAAGCGTATCCATGTCTACACAAGATGCGAGCCGGCAAGAAATTTAAAAAAAATCATAATTGACTATTCAATAGTGAAGAAAAGTGATTTCAAGAATGTGAAGGATGCTAGAGTGTTCAGAGGACCAGAGATAGGAAGCGGCCACTTTCTAGTTAAAATAAAGAGAGAAATCCAAAAAAGTTATCCAGCTAGGCAACACCCATCAACAAGCAAGAAACATAATAACACACAAGAGAAAATAAAATTAAGACTTACAAACTAAGAGAACCAGATGTTAAGAGGAGATACCAAGGGATCATAACAACAGCAATAGGAAGGATAAAGGAATCTGCGGAAGATATGTCACTGCTCTGGATAGAATTCAAAGACATCCTCCAAGAAGCTGCAGTATAGCCATGCAGTCAAACCAGAGAAGGGTGAAAAAGAATGAGTACACCTTGGTGGACAGAAGAAATAAAAAGAATAATACGAAAAAAGAAAAAGGCATTGAAGCAATACCTGGGGGCTAGGAATACATAAGAACAAACAAAGAAATATAAAGAATATGTAAATTTTAGAACAGAAGCAAAGACGACTGTGCTCAAGTCCAAACAGAAATCCTTGGAAGAATTTGGAGAAAAACTGGAAAATAATGCTGGAGAGAACCAGAAACCATTGTACAGGACCCCAAAGAAGAGGAGGAAGAAAAAGGAATGCCCAATGAAATTCGTTGAAGATAAACAAGGTGTGCTGACTACCCCAGAAGAGGTAATGAACAGAATATTTCTCAGATTTCCTTGGAGTGGAGGAAAACCAGCTCTGGAAGTAACAGTCCCAATTCATGAGGAGGGAGCCATGGAGGGAAACGATAATATCACAAGGGAAGAACTAAAACCAGCATTGGAGAAAATTAAGATTGGTAAAGCAGCAGGACATGATGGTATTACACCAGAAAAGGTCAAATGCATTGGAATGGTAGGAGAGATACTATTCATGAAGATTTTCAAGACAGCTTGGCGCTACAAGAAGATACCAAAAGATTAAGGGGGAGAAAAAGGGGGGGGGGGTGGGTTGCATAATAATACCATCATTTAACAAGGGGACAATCGACAATCTGAAAATCACAGAGGTATTTCCCTTCTCAGTGTCCCCGGGAAAGTCTACTCTAGAATTCTAGAACAGCGATTAAGAGATCTAGCAAAGCCAAATATGGATGAGACTCAATGTGGGTTTAGGGCAAACAGAAGTACTCAAGACCTTATCCTTACACTCAGTCAGCTGAGGGCAAACAGAAGTACTCAAGACCTTATCTTTACACTCAGTCAGCTGAGGGCAAACAGAAGTACTCAAGACCTTATATTTACACTCAGTCAGCTGAGGGCAAACAGAAGTACTCAAGACCTTATCTACACTCAGTCAGCTGAGGGCAAACAGAAGTACTCAAGACCTTATCTACACTCAGTCAGCTGAGGGCAAACAGAAGTACTCAAGACCTTATCTACACTCAGTCAGCTGAGGGCAAACAGAAGTACTCAAGACCTTATCTTTACACTCAGACAGCTAAGGGCAAACAGAAGTACTCAAGACCTTATCTTTACACTCAGTCAGCTAAGGGCAAACAGAAGTACTCAAGACCTTATCTTTACACTCAGACAGCTGAGGGAAAACAGAAGTACTCAAGACCTTATATTTACACTCAGACAGCTAAGGGCAAACAGAAGTACTCAAGACCTTATCTTTACACTCAGTCAGCTAAGGGCAAACAGAAGTACTCAAGACCTTATCTTTACACTCAGACAGCTGAGGGCAAACAGAAGTACTCAAGACCTTATCTTTACACTCCGACAGCTAAGGGCAAACAGAAGTACTCAAGACCTTATCTTTACACTCAGACAGGTGAGGGCAAACAGAAGTACTCAAGACATTATCTACACTCAGTCAGCTGAGGGCAAACAGAAGTACTCAAGACCTTATCTATACTCAGTCAGCTGAGGGCAAACATAAGTACTCAAGACCTTATCTACACTCAGTCAGCTGAGCGAAAAGTCGCTTGAGTATGATGAGGAGATGCATCTCTGAGATTGGGATTTCTAGAATGCATTTGATAAAGTCCAATGGTACAAACTCTGGGAGTGCCTGACAAGGAAGAACATCTCAGGACCCCTGATCTCTGCCATACAGAGTTTCTATGAAACATGCAGAAATTATGTGTGGACATCAAATCAAAAGTCAGGAGAGTTCAGGACCACTAGCGGAGTAAGACAGCGTGACAATATATCACCGTACCTTTTGATACTCTTCATAGATGAAGTTATCAAAGCCTGCAAGGAACGGATAAAAAAGTTTTAAGTAGGCTACTGGAAGATGAGACCAAGTTACATATCGGAACTAGCATTTGCAGAAGACGTGGCCCTGATCACGAAATCCGAAGCACATCTCCAGATCAACTTGCAGGTCTGGCAAGAAGAGTTGAAGAAGAGAGGAATGCACATCAGCAACTCCAAAACAAAAACCATGGAGATCGCCAGAGATGAGAAGATAACCCTGGGAACACGAGCACTGAAGCAGGTCAGCAATTTTAAAAAATCTAGGAGTGGTAATAGACAGCAGGGGGGGGGGGGGGGGGAGATCAAAGAAGAGGTAACTGCACGAAGGGAAGCAGCTGGTAGACTTTTTCATGCAATAAATAGAGGTTTCCTCAGTAAAAGAGAAATAAACAGGAAAACAAAGATGGATGTATTCCGCTCGACCTATGTGCCTGTTCTGACATTCGGAGCTGAGTCATGGGCAATGACCACATCCCAAGAAAGGCAACTACAACTTCCGAAATGAGGTATTTAAGAAAGGCGGTTCAGGTGACAAATAGGGACAAGATCCGTAACCAGACAATACCTACCAATCTGGTAATTCAACCCCTGTAGACACGAGTGGAACAGTCCCAACTACAGTGGTAAGGCCATGTCTGTAGAATGGAAGAAGGTCAGATGCAAAGGCGGTCATGTGAGATAAAAAGTCCAGGAAAAGGACCCAGGACGTCCCAAAGTACGTTGGGAAGACAACATACTACAGTCCCTAAGTTATAGAAGGCTCGATTGGAAAGAGGCCAAGAAAAAGACGGCGGATAGAGCAGTGTGACGTTCTCTCTGGCAAACCTCTACACCTCACGGTAGAAGAGGAGCGACTAAGTAAGTAATAGTTTCGATGTTCAGCGCGTTCAAGTTTCCATAGATTTGTTTCAATTTGAAAGTCCAAGTTGATGCTCTCATTTTGTGTTTTTCCACCTGTTTCTTGTTGCGTCGTTAATAGCATTTCTGTACTTTTCTGGGAGCCATTAAGAAAGTAAATTAGCGTAATATCATCTTTCGTAAATATATCCAGCAGTCTATTGTTGGGGGAGTAACGAATAGGCCTACATGTCCCTAGTATAAAAATGCCAATCATCATACCGTCTCATCTAGTCATTTAATGTGTTAGACCCGTATGGTAGGTACAATCCTCAATCATATCCTATCTTCAGGATGTGTAGGACAAAAAGGAGCAAATATAAATTCATCATAAAATAATTATTAGTTGAAGAAATTAAATGACAATTTATACATTTGGCTGAAGCGTGTAGTCTAGTCGACAGTGAACTGGCTTACTAGACTTGGATTACAGACCGTGGCACGTACCTGGGACGACAGCTCCTACAGTCTACCCAGCTGTAAATGGGTACCTGAGGTATGAGTTGGTGAAAGTAAAAACAGCAAGGAAGGGAAGTGGTCACCTCACCTCACATAGGCTGTAGCTTTGTATATGTAGTGTTATCTTCACCTCCGACGGTAATTGTTGACATGGGACTGACCTTTACTTTTTACACAATTAACAAATTAACAGGTCGATGAGTTCAAGTATTTGGGAAGTATTTTTTCAGCAGACGGTAGGATCAAATGGGAAATCGAGACAAGGTGTCAGAAAGCATATGCGGTGACTTATCAGCTGTCTCCATTGCTTAGACACCCGAGCATTAGTTTGGCAAAAAAGCAACAGCTGATAAACAGTATATTTATGCCAATTTTGTGCTACCAGTGCCAAACATGGCCTCTGTTGACAGGCGTGCGAGGGCGTGCGAGAGCAGAATCTCTACTTGTGAAATGAGGTGTTTGAGGAGGGTCATCGGTGTTACCAGAAGAGACAGATTGCGGAACGATGACATTCGAAGTATGGTCGGCACTACGTCTTGTGTCGAATACATTTCCAGGCAGAAAATAAGTTGGTTTTGTCATCTCATGAGAATGCACCCTCATCATCTTCCACTGATGGCTTACAACGCTGGTAGATCTGGCTGCAGGGCAAGAGGGCGGCCGCGAGGTAGGTGGATAGATGACATTAGAGTGATTCTGCAACGACAAAGGCTCACATTGACCGACGCAACGCACTTGGCGCAGGATAGACCACTCAAGCTCCCCACGCCGCTAACCGGCACAAATGGAAAGAAAACTAACTAACTATAATTAACAAACATAGATGTTGGATATTTCATTTTAAGTTCAAAGTTTCCTGTTGTTGAGACATTCGTTCTCAGACGCTTAGGCCACCGAGTGATCGCAGCGACGAATGAGGTTTGGTTTAGTTAATTAAAACTTAGTTTGTTTCAACTCAGTAACATGGAGAGAAGGACTAACATCTGGTCAGGCATAATATACTGATGACACATGTTAGTCAGGGTCAGGCAAAACACACTGACCAAGACCCTCACCTCGGCTTCCTAGCAGCCCTTTATGGAAACGGGCTGTTTTCATGGCACCCTGGCTAACGAGGTGAGGGATCGACGTGATCTCTGTAGTAGTGAGTGACACGCAGATGAGGTAAAGCATAGCACAACCGCCTGGAGGATTACGATCCACCTTCAACAGCACGCTTGGGATGGGAGGAAAGCTACTGTAACCCATCACCTAATGTCCTTTTCAGCGCGCATAAAACGGTAACCAACTCATTGTGGGCATTCGCAAACAACAACAACAACTCAGTCACATCTCTTATATTCAAGCGTTACACTTTTTAAGCCATTAGGCACCAAGCTGAACGATCAACAGGATTTCGGTCGCTACTGTTCAGTGGCCAAAATGTTGGAGGTATAAAACCAAGATCATCAAGTACAAGAAAAACTTAACCGCTGTCATTTCACTTGAGTGAACGCCATTTTGGAGATGGCCGATTTAATGATGATGTCCAACAAGAAATCAGGCGAACGTGGGCAAAGCAAAAAGTAAGGAAACAACCATAGCCGCATGCATTTTAATGACTATTCTTCAAATAGTAAATATTCTTTCATGTTTCACTATTGAGTCCTTTTTGTCTATTAACCTAGCACATAGCTGATGGCATCTTTAAACCCATTCCTCTATCGTTTGTCTTTTATTCCGATGACAAAGTGGATTTCAAAGTGGCTAGAACGCTTGCTTCTCTCCACAAACGTTGCTGAGTTAATTTCATGGTTTTGACCCATCCCATTTTTACTGAGTCGTGTAGTTGAAGCTACTCATAATGTGTTTATAATCTTGGATATATATGTATACGAGGCTTGTTCAAATGAAACCGGAACATAACTGCACTAAAGGAACATAGGTACGATGCACATGATAACGTCACTTCTGTTGTAAACAGCACCAGCCTGCATTTTGCGATGAATGTCAACTGGTCAACATCCTTTAGCTGTTAGAAACCGAATCACAGCTCGCTGGTCAACTCTGAGCGGATTCCGTATCACACCTGCAATGTTTTCAACGGTCTGCTGATGAAACTGTGAGTGGGAAGATAATGAAATTTTGCAAACTTGACGGTTGGTATGTGCTGTTTACACCAGAAATGACGTCATCATGCGCATGGTACGTATGTTCACTTGTTGCAGTTTGGTCTGGTTTCATTTGAACACGCTTCGTATTTCCCGATTTGATGACCTAAACATGGAATGTATTTCCCAATTTTATGGCTTAAACACGCAATGTATTTCTGGATTTGAAGACATTGGGACACTCGAACTACAATTTCATTTTTTCTCTACATCGTTTACTGTGGATATTGAAAGCATTACTGAGAGCATGCAGACATATCTTGTGGGGGCTTGATGTAATACTGTCTTGAAACAGAAATATAGGAACATTGTTATTCCAGAATTTTGCAAGTTCCTGTCTCAGGATTGACAGTTAGTTGCTTTCTGTTGCTGTAAAGATTGTAGCCACGTTTGATAGCCCTTGTATTTTTTGTATTTGAGAACAGTGTATTATCAATGTTTGTTTTGAAGCCGTAGAAAAACCGTTTTTTTAAATTTACACTGGAAATTAAACCTTAATCACAGACTGAAACCCGAAAGAGGCATACAAGAGAACACAGATCGAACCTAGACAAGAATTAGTACAAAATCAATAACAAATTATACATTTTTCAAGTGATCGTCAAAGTGATATTATTATCTGTTCCTACATGTCCGTTATTTAACCTTCCTTGTTTTTCTGTGTTCGTCGTTTTAATGTCAATTTTGTTTTATGTTCTCTGTGCTTGTTAAGATGAGAAATGGGACTTCCGATTTTTGGGGTAATGTATTTCTTTGACAAACGTCAGACCATGTTTTTGCTGGTTTTCTTTTATTTATTGATGCGCGTGTTCGTTTCAAGAGAGACATAGGGCTGGCCCTTGATAGGTAGCCTAATTCCGAAGAGTTGCAGTACTGGTTTCATAGCACGATTTTATATGATGAGGTTGCAAGTCCCATGCATAGTCCTCATTTGTTACCGTTGAAACATGCTAGAAAGACCACACTGGTTGTAATCTTTTCCACCTAGCTACCACTCATGTAACCTTGCGTCGACGCTAGCTATTACGAGCGTGTTATCATATATTTAATAACAATCGATCAACTAAGAAATCAATCAATCAATTAATCACTGTGCGCTGCTCTTTTCAGGGCACAGCCTATTGAAAGCCCTTCTCCAGCCAGTTCGATCTTCAGCTGCCATTTTTGCCTCTCTTCACTTGATGTCTAGGTACCTTTCTGAGAGGCGCAAGCCATGGCCGAAGGAAGAGAAGCGGCGTCGATCCAGCGTTAATGAAAGGCTTTAGAGTTTTGTCCTACGAGAGTTCTTGGTGACTAGGTCTTGCTTGCTCCGACGATTGGTTGCGCATAAAGAAAGTCTCGGGCCGCTTCCGATCTCTCTGTACAAGCGTCCAGGTTTCGCAGCCGTATATGAGGATTGGAATGACACATGAATTAGAGACGTGGAGCTTGGTCTCCAAGTAAAGCACTTGCTGGGTCCAGACTATGTGAAGATGGTTCATGGATGACGTTGCAAGGCCGATCCTCCGTGTGATGTCTCGGAAGATTAAGCATAAAAACACAACAGTTTATATCAGTAAGAATACTTCAAACAGAAATGCAACCTCCAACAAAAATAGCCGAATTCACGGACTACATAGTACTATTAGAGACAATACAAAAAACAAACAACGAACCACTGTTATTAGAGATCAGAGCAGAACTGGGAAAACTCCAGATATCATCAACAATAGCGTTCCAGTGGCTACCCTTCCATTGCGGAATCACGGGAAACGAGAGAGTTGATGCTCTAGCAAAAGATGGCAGCAAAAAGGCACAATTTAATCATCGAGTACCATACAGAGAAATCAAGAACATCATTAGAAATCAGTATATACACGAATGGAGAAAAGACAGAAACATAAGCAGTAGGTCAGACCCAATTCACCAACTCAAAAGAAATCAACAAACTACCGTATTTCGCCTGAGAACTGGACACTGCAGACTACTAGAACATCTTTACCTACTGAAGATCTTACACATCGATGAGTGCCCACGTGGAACAGGATGCCAGCATCCTGAGCATATTCTACGGGAATGCACAATCTATAGGGAAATGAGATGCCAGGCCTGGCCAGAGGGTACAGAGCTGAGATAAAAGCTGTGGGGCAGCCGCTTCGACTTGGTGAAGACTACATACTTCATCATGGCAATTGGCCTGCAGATATAGCATGACTAAGAGATCCTGAACGCAAATAAGAAGAAGAGATTTCAGTAAGGATACTGTGCGTTTACCGTTGTTGGTCCTTCACTGTTTCCAATTCTCATATTTACGTTTGTCTGTGTCTGATGTGCTTCTTCGGGATCCAGAGAAAACGAGTTCTCTACTTATTTATTTCCTGCATCATAATTTGAGTTGGAGTACATGAGCTGCAGCGGTCAGCGACCTAAAGCAGAATGCTAGTGTCACGGCCAGCGAACTAGAGCTGCCAAGACCCTTCTACACCTCCACACTGTGAGGCTGGTTAAGAGGTTGTAACAAAGTAGACTGACTAAGAAGAAGGGATAAAATATGGAAGGCTAACCCGGTACCCAAAATGCCTGCGAAAGTCGGATGTGTCCGACCTAAAGGTGGAAATATTATCTTTTTATTTTTCGTCTTTCGTTCTCAAACTCGCACTATCAAGCCCGGAAAAGGGCTTTGTGAATAGTAGCATGTTCGTATAAAGGAATGCGTTGTGTCGTAGTTTACAGCTTGACTGCGATATTTTCACCTTTCGGTCCAACACATCCGACTTCAGCAAGCATTTTTTAAGTACCGTGTTAGCATTCCTTCTTCGATCCCTTCTCCTTAGCCAGTCTGCCCTATTGCAGCCTGTTATCCAGGAACACCGCGTGGAGGTGTAGAAGGGTCTTGGCAGCCCTGGTTCGCTGGCCTTGACGCTAGCAGTCAGCTATGGGTCGCTGACCATTGCCGCTCATACGCTGCTCAGCATCTTGATCCCATTCACAGTATAACTGAAGAGCGCGTGGCCAAATGGTTTCGAGGCCTGCCTGCCGACAAAGAGTTCAAATCTCCGATACGGCATATGTTGTTTTTCTGTTGGGTGTGAAATAAACAAACATAGCCAGCACACGGCGTGGCGACAGCAGTGGTGATACGGCATGTAGTCACCAGCCATTAAAATCCCTCGACTCCCCCAGCAATGTGAAAAATGTCGTATGACAGTGTATATATATATATATACATATATATATATATATATATATATATATATACATATATATATATATACATATATATATATATACATATATATATACTATATATAGGACAGTATATATTATATAATTGAATGTTTTCTTTACACTTTTTATTTGTCCACATAATGTGTGTCCACTTCTTAGGCCCTATGCCAGCGAGAAACAACGACATACATGCCTTTCCTGTACCAGATCTTGTCCTGTTCATGTTGTCATGTTCCTTTGGCGTCTCTGGTCGGTTGTGAGACTTCGAGGAATCAATCTTACGCATACATTCGAATATCCAAGATCGTACAATATTGTCATTGGTGGTTGTTGAAATTCGTCTAGACCGCGGCCGACCATGCATCTCCGTATCTCCACATCATGAAGCTTTAACTCTCAGCTTTCAGCGGTGCTCTAATCGGTTGCACAACTTCCGTACACATCACACCTGTGAATGTTCCACACACCTTTTTCTTCGCCACAAAGAATTCAATTCGTTGTAGCGTTTTATTTGGCCAAAGTACGAGTGTTTTAGTATTTTAAACGTTTCGATGTTTGCGAAGCAATTTTATTCTATTTCACACTCCCTTAGAACGTCTGTGTTTTTCATTTTCACTATTAATGTATTCTCATGAATATTTAACATTTTGTCTCGAAGATTTCAATCGTTTTCTTCTGTAGTGTTTGTTGATGTTATATGTTTCTCACCTGTTCATAGCCACAGAAAGGACACATGTCCTTAAGATGCTCATTTTATTTGTGTGCTATTTTCCGTGAAATGGTTTCCAATGTTCAGTCACGTGGATTTCCTTGTCGTTTCTCCTGAACATGTCATCCAAATTGGTTTCTGCAGATCATCAGGTGGTCTGTGTCGTGTTTTGAGAGTCCTTTGATGTTTGTTGAAATCAACAGGTGGGTTTATTAACCATGATGCTGAGGTAGTGAAAGGATTGGTCGACTGAAAAGTCGTTTCCATGGGACCTTTGATTGCTGTGTTAATCGCAATCTACTTGGCGTTTCCATTTTTGTGTGTTCTGTGTTATGCCATGCGTTCTGCATTTTATTTAACGTTTTGCTTTATTGTGTACATTGTGCTTGTGACTTCTTTTTTGACAGTCTCCGTTGTTACTATCAAATCGTAGATATAGATGTAGTTATTTTAAGAATACATTGTATGTACCCGACAGAATTCTGAGATAGGTCAATTAGCATATGGGAGAAAAAGATGTAATTAAATTGTGTGATGGCGGTAGAAGCCCTAGTTTGAACAATATATTTGTTACAACAATGTATGTGACCATTATAGAGCGAACGACAATAAGAAATAACTTTAGTAACGATTCGTGAGTTTTACACTCAACAATGATTCACAAGCCACGTATCGTTCACGCCTCGGAGATCCCAAATCTTTTAGATCCCGAAAACATTCCGTACCATCCCATCGCGGTACTGTTTCACAAACTGATCAACGTTGAGGTTATAGCACCACCACCAAACTTAACATCCTTCAATTTGAACGAGACAAACACCAGGGCCAATGTATCCATATTGGCTCCAATATCGTACTACAACTTGGATGATGCCGGCGATGATCCAACATATTTATCCATCAGACATTTCCAAAAGTGCGTCATCCCCATTCTGTGCTTGTTGGGGTTTGCAGGAAACCTGACGTCTGTTGGAATATTCAGAGATATTACGCTGAAGAAAAAGTCGTGCTGTATGTACTTGGTAACCAAATGTTTAACAGACACTTTGTTTCTTTCGGCCTTATTCCTGGTGTGGCTTGACAGGTAAGACAGTATGTTGTTTGTCCACGTAAAGAGAGAAATGTAAAGGTTTATGCCATATCTGATAATGTTGTTAGGGATGAAGAGTTAGATAATTTACCACAGCGCTTCCAATGAAAACCTTAAAAGTTCGATAGAAAGTAGGAAAACGTTTCCAAACGCGATGAGTTTTGTTCCTGACCCGTGATGAACAGTATGCCACAGAACTCACGCCATTTTTGAACTTCCCACTAAATTCATACACTTGCTGGAGTGAAAGGCATACATCACCAAAATAGAACTTCATTCCCCTATGAATTTCAATAGGTTTCACTCCTTGGCTGATAAAAAAAATAATGCACGTCAATAATTACGTGGCTTCTTTTAACTGCATTTAAGAGGTCATGCTGTTCGGCAGCACCGTGATAAAACGTGCAAGACACACTTGACATCCTAGCAACCATATTAACAATAAAATGTGCAAGACACACTTGACATCCTTAGCAACCATATTAACAATAAAACGTGCAAGACACACTTGACATCCTTAGCAACCATATTAACAATAAAACGTGCAAGACACACTTGACATCCTTAGCAACCATATTAGCAATAAAACGTGCAAGACACACTTGACATTCTTAGCAACCATATTAACAAATTACATTTCTGCCGATGACGGATGTGTCGGACCGAAAGGTGCAAATATCGCAGTAAAACTGTAAACTAGCGACACAACGCATTCCGTTCTCCGGACTACATCCTGCTACTTGCTAAGCCCTGTTCAGGGCTTTGTTAGCGCGGAGATTTAGAACGAATGCAGAAGAAGAAGAAAAACAAGTTATAATACATAGGCATAGTTTTTCTAATTTATATCTCACTTTGAACGTTTTCATTTTAAGCTCACTTGTATTACACTTCTAACACGAGGCTATTAAATCGGGGTAATAACCTTGTTTCTATCTGTCTTGTTTCTGCTTTACATAGACAGGAACGGCAAAACAGGGTTAATTTAAAGATAAGGGGCGAAGATGCATCGGGGAATGAGCTGACAGCAGGGAGAGGCTCACAGCTGGCTGTTTGTGGCAGGATCAGAGAACTATAGCTGAACAAGACTACTCCATCTCCGAGTTGCGGCCTGGAAACTGGTTGTGTTCGTATAGTCTGGCTAAGAGAGTATGAATCGCAGAGGGAAGTCAAACCAAGTCCCAATAATGCCGTGATGAAATTGAATGTTTTGGGACGAAGGCGCTGACATCGCGGTCTTGGTCTAAACTACAACACAGTGTCATGTTCTGATCAGCTCGAACGCTGAAGAAGATAAGAAAAAGACGGCGGATTTAAAGAAAAGAAATTGAGAGTGAAGTACACTAGCCCATTGTACCCCGCTTCGCTGATTGTATAAAACAGTTGAGGAGGGATTGGTGTGGGTCCGGCTACTTCATCGTGCATAAATTATAAACGAACAAGAAAAATAAGAAGCTCTGCACCAGACGATAGAAGAGGATAGACTACGTCAACTCAAGGCTAGAGAACAGCCAAGACAGTTTGACAGCAGACAATGCTGTTAGAGATAAAGTGTTGGAGATATTTTTAGAGAAAATGTGGCATTTCTTTCAATAATTTTAAATTTTAATTTACCAAAATTAGAATATTCAACGCTATTGTCAAGTAAGCCAGTACTTCGTTAACAGATGCATACGAATGATAATGGACATAGCGTCGAAGGTCATTATGCGGGATGAAGACCTATGTTAAAGAAGCCAACAACAGCTACTGGAACAACAAAGTAAGCGAAGCAAATGGTGCTGGATTGGACATACGCTACGGAAGTCACCGCCCAACATAACCACACAGGTTCTTACATGGAATCCACACGGGAAGGGAGAGAGAGAGCGAGAGAGAGAGAGAGATAGAGAGAGCGATAGAGGGGTGGGGGTAGAGGTTAGACCCACAAATACACGAAGAAGAGAATTTGAGAAGGAACTTAAATTAAATGATTAAACCTGGAGAGAGGCAGAATTTGAGAAGGAACTAAGATTAAATGATTACACCTGGAGAGAGGCAGAATTTGAGAAGGAACTAAGATTAAATGATTACACCTGGAGAGAGGCAGGATGTGAGAAGGAACTAAGATTAAATGATTACACCTGGAGAGCGGCAGAATGTGAGAATGAACTAAGATTAAATGATTACACCTGGACAGAGGCACAAAGAGCAGCCCAGGACAATGCATGCTGTCGGGATGTTGTCAATGGCCTATGGATCGAGAGAAGCGACATACTTTGATTCATTGATTGATTGATTGATTGATTTCATAATAAACGACTACGTAGGGTTGTGTTCGGGGCGTGCTACCTTATTCGATGGAAATCACAAGCCACATAAACTTCAACAGATATAGACACCTCAATAAATGACGAATTGTCGAGTATATGTTGAAGACGTATGTTCAACAGGGAGCTGAAACGTTTTTCATGCTGATGAAATAGCATAAAATATCACAATAATTCAAATTTGATGCCATATTACCAATTTTATTTTGCAGGTTAGAAGTTCGCTGGTTTCACAAACATGGCATCTGTCAGATGATCGTGTTCACAACATACGTCTGTGGTTTCCTGTCCGTGTGGATGGTTGTCATGGTAACGTTAGAGAACTACGTCAGGATCAGTCATCCTCATAAGGTACACATTTTCTGTACGCCTGAGAAAGCCAGAGTTGTGCTGCTAATGCTTGGGTTAACCGCCATTTTCAGCTACAACTTCCCCCTGTGGACGACGTACAGCGCCACCTCGCAGAACAGAACAGTGTGCTCTTTAAACCCAGGTGAGATTTGAAACGTTTCAGTTAATCAGCCAATACTTGTTCATCTTCTGTGGGCCCTGGTCTTCTAGAAGTCACTCAAAATCATCTTGTTATGGGACATTACTTCCTGTTTTGTCCACGTCAGGTATTCCCTGTTTTCTTGAAGTCTGTCTCGGTCTATCTGCTCCGTGTGTGTTTTAGTCTGAATCTACTGTTCTTGCCCTTAGTATTCCAGAACAAAGATTGTCTTGTAATATTTTCAGCTGGTTTCTTTAATGTGTGTCTTACCAACTCTAGGGTTTTATCTTTCCATTATGTTAATCTGCAATCTGCCGGGTTCTTTCCAACATTTCCATATTTTAATCTCTCTATTATGAGCAAGCACGCATTTATAAAAATCTGTACCTTTTCGGTTGTTGTTAATGTTGTTTTCAGTGTTTCGTGGCCATTTAATGGAAATATGTGACACGGCATAACACCGGCCAAGGTTTAGTGGTTTGTTAAGAGCAGCATAGATGTCACCTAAGAGGCTGCAGGTCTACTTTGCTTTTGTGTTTGAGCCTATAAAGATGGACTGGCACATCGGTTAGCTACCCTCCGCGTTACCTGTCCCAATGCAGCGGAGTAATTAGCTGCTCGAGCCTAGCACGCTTAGCATGAAATCCTCGAGCGAAGCAGTGATTCACGGAAAGAAGGCAAGACAACGGTGTATAGGCTCCATTCTAGTAAGTAAGGATGACCGGTGGAGCACATCGGAAATCTAGTAAGAAAGGATGAACGTTGGAGCGCATCAACAGTCTGGTAAGATAGGATGAACGTTGGAGCGCATCTGAAATCTAGTAAGAAAGGATGAACGTTGGAGCGCATCGGGAATCTAGTAAGAAAGGATGAACGATGGAGCGCATCGACAGTCTGGTAAGAAATGAGGAACGTTGAAGCACATCCACAGTCTGGTAAGAAAGGATGAACGGTGGAGCCTATCGACAGTCCGGTAAGAAATGAGGAACTTTGAAGCACATCGACAGTCTGGTAAGAAAGGATGAACGGTGGAGCATATCGACAGTCCGGTAAGAAATGAGGAACGCTGGAGCTCATCGATAGTCTGGTACCCTCGAGATGGATAAAGAGCGCGGGGTAGACCTCCGATGCCTTGGTTAGACTGACATGCACTTCACTACAACATCCACTATACGTTAAAAGGAAAACTCATAGCCCAATAGCCCAGGATATAGATCGTTGTAGACGAAGTTGGGACCTGCAACATTGCAACTGTCGCAGTGGAGCGGTCATCGAGTGGTCCGTACACGATTTATGCGGACGAAATCCTGCGTGTCTCCAGTTCAGTTGCTTTAGCCTCTGGAGTATTATCCTCTTTCATATATTTTCTGGCACGGATGAAAGCAGTATCCCACTATAGTTCGTGCACTGATGTAGGTCACCCTTTTTGGGTAACTTGGCAACTTGGCCTTCCCTCCAATCCATTGAAAGAGAAAAAGGAGCAATCCAAATAGTGAGTGAGTGAAGAGAGAGAGATAGGGAGAGAGAGAGAGAGAGAGAGAGAGAGAGAAAGAGAGAGAGAGAGAAATAATCAGTTCTTGAATTTAATGAACAAAACAAGAAAAGATATGGAATTACCTAACTTAGTTATCAGCCTCGAGCCATGATGGGACTTACTTATTATAACTCTAGAATGGAAACACCACTGACAAATGATCACCTACTGCCCTTGAAAGACACAACTGGGTTAAACGGTTTCCGGGAAAGGACATGTGACTCTTGTGTCTTATAGACGGGTGTCTCAAACTCCGAAATCTCACAAGGGCAGACTAAATTCAAGTTAATTGACAAAGGACATCATAAAGACGATTGCAATGGTACAAAGCGAGCCCCCAGTTGTTGTTGTTGTTGTTGTTGTTGTTGCAGAATGCCAACGATGCATAAGTTTACTCTTTTGTACGCTCTGAAAAAGACGTTAAATGGTTTGACTAGCCTTCATCACATCAGTGTGCTGATAAAGATGGACCGGTGTCCTCCAGGCTGTTGTGCAATGCTTGGCTTCATCTGCGTGACGATCACTAATACGGGGATCACATCGATGTACGTCTCGTCAGCCAGGCTGTCTTGAAAACAGCATGTTTCAAGGGGAACACTACATGGAAGAGAGATCGTCATCTTCGTCATTATGTTCTGCCTGGCCATGATACAACGTCCTAGTCAGTATGTCGTGCCTGGTCATTACGCGACGGCCTGGTCAGTATGTTCTGCCTGGCCATTACGCGACGTCCTGGTCAGTATGTTCTGCCTGGCCCTGACACAACGTCCTGGTCAGTATGTCGTGCCTGGCCCTGACACAACGTCCTGGTCAGTATGTTCTGCCTGGCCCT